>NMRA01000379.1:403936-416867 GCA_002633005.1 Phoronis australis | reverse complement strand
ATTCAGCATTGTTTGATGTAACTGTCACTGATAAACTTTTAGAAATCATTCCAAACAATAATAATGCTTTGATGTACGAAAAGATCCCGATTGCTACGTCAAGTATCGTATCACATATCACAACATACAAAGATTAACCATACTCTGGCTGGCGACTGACTGCCGCGAAGTCGACATCGGCGAGTGCCTCAGTTAACAGGCATCGGTAGAATAATCATGGAATAATCGTTAAAATAATCACAAACCTTACCTTTGTATGAGGTCGTGCTTACTTCCTCTCATAGAAGCACCCTTTTAACGCAATCTCAGATTCAGTTGGCACGGCTGCAAGCCATTTCACCATGTATTTAAAGGGCTCGCGAAATCGAGGCTGTTAATCTATCACCACTGGTACACGCACGCCCTCTAGTTATTGTATATTTTCCGAATAGCCCCATTATATCCACACACTTCCAAATCAGTCATGCCGATTTGTTTTCGTATAACGCGCTACCTGTTGACAATTCGACCGCCATTGTAATTTTTCCCGAGGAAAATTAAATGATACCTGCATGTTTCCTTCCCCCTAGCGGACATGCAGGGAAGAAGCGAGCACGCAGGTATCATTTAATTTTCCTCGAGGAAAAATTACAACTGTCAAGTGTTTCTGATTGGCTTGCCAAATTGTCAACTGGTAGCGTTTTATAGGTAAACAAACCGACATGAGTAATGGAGGAATGTGGTCTGTTGTACAGACACATCGGTGCTTAATTGTAATATGTTCAAGGTCGTGAATCAATATTATATAAGTTACGTTTTATTAGGCCTATTGATAGGTTTTTCACAAACGAATGCAGAAAACTGGAAAGTACTTGAAGATGCTTTAACTTGAAGTTTGAGGCTACTGACAACGGTCTAAGAAAATTTGAAAAATTGTCCGGGTTTCCCGCCCGATCCCCGGGGTTCCTGATTTAAAGGTCGGAGTTCGTGTTTTAGTTAGCTGTTTGACGGTGCCGGGGTCTGTTTTCAACTCCGAGATATCTTTTTACACATCTTTTTACACAGGGGATTATGTTTCAATAGAACAACCTGTATGTGTGGCCATTGGAAAACTGATCTTATAACATTTTTGTTCACTTGTTTATTAAAAAACAGAACTGCACAGCTAAACACGCCATACTACATCCAGAAAATGGACAAGTGATAACGTTAGACACTCCAGATCCCTGTGAGGAGGTGGTAAAAGATGGCCAGACTGTGTATAAATGCGTTGATACTCGAGGTTTTGTGAGCGCGCGTGACAGGTGGTGGTATTTTGCCGTCGACAACTGCGACTCCGAAAAGGTTAGTACATGTACACTGTATATGGTCTTCCTAGTTCACTAACAGGCCAGGAATTCGAACGGTTAAAAGGGCCACGTTTGCTGGCGCTTTGCTGATCTTTATACCCAAAACTAGCCAGACCATTTACTTGAAGGATATTTATACGCAGGCGTAAAGAACTAAATGGTTTATCATGGCATTATGAGTTAATATCAGAATGAAGCAGTCAGTGTTAGCGAGACTGTCTCGACCACCAGTCGGCTTGCCTAGAACTGCCGACTGGAAATCGACGATATTGTGTGAGCCTTTCCAAAATAATTCGACAAAGAGACAATTAACGAGAAATGATTGTAGATGAAGGAAACAAACGCAAAAAATCGCTTGGAATTACTTCAAATGCTTGACATTACTTTGTAACGCCATGCACTCATCCGTCTGAAAATACGGCGTGTCAGCTGTTACGATAATGGAGATAATATGACCGAAGTCACACCAGTGTTGACTTAGTAAGTAAATGATTGACGTCAAATTTCGCTAAAAGTGCAAAGAATATGAAAAACATTACTTTATTCAATGTGGTTCTCTGCCTCTGAAACAGAAGTTAAACTGTTCACCAGGTGTTTTACGGTTTGTTCTAAAAGATTTTGAATCTCTGTTGACGTCAGAGTATTTTCCCTTTAATTTCAAATTGAAAAAACGACCTGTCAACTGCCCGTCTACTTTCCCTCACAAGGCAAAGCACGTCTCCTTACTTGGTATGGCAAGAAACAGAAGTAACACATTTTCCTGACCGTTGATTATTGATGTTAACGAAACAATGGCGACTTCAATTAGCAACCATGGTAGAGTTCAGAAGAAATCACGTACTCTCATTGAAAATACACAACAATATCTCGCGTAATCTCGCGAATTCTTGTTTTTAGCTAGGTTCTAGCGTTACTGAACTTTATCTAGTCTGACTTCTTTGAGCGTATGCACGTATACATGTATCGCTATGGGCGGAGAATTTGAAAACTGTCTTGGGATCGAAATTTTTATTTCGTCTTTGTTTCAAAAATAGTGAATATAACAATCGATTTTTCTAGAATTTTTCAAAGTATTCAATGTGTATAACACTTAAGTTAGCATTCACAACAAGTAGATTCGCCACGATCTGTTTAAAAGATATTTTAAGTTTTATCGCGTTCCATACCCCTATAAAAGCAACATTGATGGAGAAAAATGAAACACCCTTGAATTTCGCCAGTTTTATGTAGATAAAACCTGCAGATGCTGTCAAACGTATTTTATGAGACAAATGGTTCGCTGATTCCATGATATTGGAAAACTAGAGTTCTCAAATTTAAACTTTTAGGGTTTGAAATTAGCATACAACTTAACGATGTACAATGGAGACGAGGGAGATTTTCTACGCAGACACCTGTCAGCCGACGAATTTGGTAAGCTATAAAAATTCGCATTTCGGGTGCTCGCTCGTTCTCTAGGTTAGGGTGTGACGTAAAGATCGAAACGTTTCAGTGACGAAATCTGTAAATGATGCAAAAAATATTAAGCTTTGGTTTCCACATCCAAACATTTGCGTCAATGAGGATTATGTTGAATGAAGTCATCAAAAGTTGAATGCTTTAACTATGCTGCCTTTTTCAGTTATACTTGAGTAATAGATGAACTAATCAACACTCAAATAGTGATTTGAAAACATTAAGTACGCGAAACTTGTTTATTGGTTGTCTTAATAATGCGTTGTGTTTATTTTCTAGACATTTTTGAAACAGACATTGGTTTTCTGGTAGTGAATGTGGTGGTATTTATTTTATCCTGTTATGTGTCGGGTAAGTGTCGAGTTTGATACTTTTTATATTATTAAAAGTACGCACTGTGTGTTTGCTGAAAACACGTAATTTAGGGCTTATATTTGGTTAGAGTTCAACGCTAATAAATTTCGAAATATTAGTTCTTAGCCAGAGTCACGAAATTGTCGTTTTGATTTTATGAGAAGCTGTCAATGCTTCATGTTTCATTCCTACAAATTAAACAGTTTAAAATGAAGGCAACAAAACGATGATAACTGAATTAAAGGTCATTTTGAACAACAAATGTTCCTTCATCTTATTGACAATGACGTGAACGTAAGAAAAAAAAGAACTCATTTGTAGAAAAAAATCCGAACAAATGTTGAATGTATGTTTTGTGCTTTGTGCATTTTGTTCATCCTTAATAGTCGTCGGATTTGCATCTGCATCTTAAAGTAAAAACCTTCGTACAGTCACTTGTAAACATAGAAACAGAAAAGTATCTGATGTAAATATCAAATTCGTTTTGAACAATGTTAATTCCATTGACCCTGGCACATGGCAGCGAGTAGTAAATCAACTCCCTTTTAACTGTACAATAGATACGAAATTACGTTGGTTTCAGTACCACCTAATTCACAGGATATTGAAAACTAATAACTTTTTGCATCAAAGTAAAGTAAAGGCAGATAAGATGTCTTATGTTCGAATCTTTCTGTGGAGAGCACAGTGAAACCTTTCCTCATTTGTTTTGAGAATGTGGTCTGTTTTTGGCTCTTAGTTGAAGCAAATATATCATGTAGATCTTCCTGCAAACAGAGTAACTGTTTTGTTTGGAGTCTTAAAAATACTCAACAGGAAAATTGTGAGGTTAACGTACTGATCATACTGGCCGAAAGTTACATATTTTCACAAAAACCTGTAGTGTTATCTCTTGGTTAGTCAGCATAATCCATGTTGTTTTGCTCTATTGTTTCATTTTTGTTTTGTAGTTTTGCTTGCTTAAGGATAATAAACATTTTGAAGTCTGACAAAATATCCGTGTCTATGACCTCGGACTCACTTGTAAGAGCAGAATTGTAATCGTTAATAGTTTTGCATAATGTCCCCACATTAAACTTTGTTCAGAACGGAATGTGTTGATTTCTCAAGTAATCTTCGAAAACTTGACCTGATTTTTGGTACGATATCCAAGCTTAGACTTTCATCAGGAATTAATACCTTCTGATGTCAATAAGTGCGAGGTTGGGATTATGTACCCATAAAGTCCGTACATGTAAGTTATGTTGTACTCCCGTATGAAATTTAAAACGTCTACCTTGAGTTCACCCTAGAGCACAACGTATATGATGAAGTTCAAGTTTGACCTTGAACTTCGGACCCACGCTTTTGAAACAGTAAATTCTGTTTTTTACTGTACACATAATAGCTTTAATTAGTTAATTACAAACTGAGGACTGAAATGTGTCGCCTATGCGCCCTGTGACTTAGTATAGATGGACATTTTCCTGTTACAGTCACTCTCAAGAAAATGAACTCTCTTACCAGTACATACATGATGTACATGACATCATTGGTCTGCCAAATTCTGCATCTAATTTTCATGATTTTATCATATGGAATTTACATGACGAACGGAGAAGAACAAAAGGGCCTAACTATTATGGGTAAGAATTTGCTCTTCAAACTGTAGATTCTTTGATTACACATTTATAAATGCTAATGTTTTTTTTCTGTTAAAACTTTTAAATTGACTAATTGCATGAAGGGATAATGTCGGGGAAAAGTAAATTAACAGAACTTAGAAGTTAGTACCTAGGAATCAAAGTGACCAACTCCGAAGTTGCTGCTGGACACTTTGGCTTCCACTGAGCCAAATCTCATGCTTAAGTAGAAAAGTGAAATGGTGAACGAGGTCTTATGAAGGCGTTGCCGTAGCGACTATCCGAAGCCAACTGACGATGTGAAAGGCAGTTTTGTAACAGTATGGATCACAAGTACAACTTTCCGAGAGTGGTCTATGATTGTCCTCCATAACTTTCGGCTAGGTGGGGCAACAAAGCGATTAGGAGAGTCAAACAGTCATTTGATAGTTGCAATTATGTGCGAGAAAAAATAATAAATATAAAATGATTAGTTTCAGGCCTCCTGGTATACGAAATACCAGACGTGCACAGGCTGATCAAGTGAGCCTATTAATTGCAGCGATCACCTGGAACTGTTACTATGTGCCCATATATTCATCATATGTGGGCGCATTAGGCCGTCATCCCAGTCCTTCCTTCCTTCCGTCCGTCCGTCTGTCCGTCCTTCCGTCCGCTACTCTATCTCCAAAACCCTTTGGTGTATGCCTGTTTACACATGTGTTCCTTTTCATGAATTGTACTACATGTGCGAACTTTCGGACGGGTCCGACTACAGGTGTGCCCCTAGTGGCAATTTTGTTTTTTCACGTTTACCTCTGTATCTTCAAAGGTCCTCAGCAGACTTTCATAAAATTTTGTAAATAGGTATCTATCACTAAGGTGACGCCATGCTCACGTTTTCGGATAGATTTGAAGTATTGTGCGCCATCTAGTGGCCATTTTACGGTTTTCTAGTATGTTTTTTGGCCTCCTCCAAATTGTGAAAATTGGAATATATGTTCTTACTGTGAGGAGGACAGATGACCATGATTTTCCGACCACTTCTACTACTGTGGCGCCTCCTAGTAGCAGTTTTGTTTTAGTTGTGCGCCCATGGATTCATCTCCTAAACCCTCTGCAGGATCTTTATTACATTCAGCAAGTGTATTTTTATGAAGCTGACAAGGGACGTCGATAACTTTTAAACGGATCCGACGAACCCTCTGTCCCTAGGTGGAATTTCATTTTTCCCATTTTCCTCTGTTTCTTCAGTTCCTTGACAGATTCTGCTAAAAATGTGTAATTAGCTTTCTATTAAAGAAACGATGACTCGTCCCCGTTTTTGGAAGGATGCGACTTATTTTGAACCATTTAGTGGTCATCTTTACTGTTTTCTAGCTCGTTTTTGGCCTCCAAAAATATACCAACCAGACCACTCTAGAGATGATTTTGAAAATTTGCATTTATGTTTCTATTGTAAAATGAACGGCTGATGATTTTGGGACGATTCGAACTACTCTGGCGCCTCATAGTGGCAAAACCCCCGCATGACCTTTATTGTATTTATATGAAATTGACAACGGACAGCTATGAAATTTGGATCCGTCCATCGCAGTGCACACTAGGGGCAATTTCATTTTTTGTTCGTTGTCCTCCGTACCGTTGAAACTCTTTGGGAGATTTGTATGAAATTTTATAATCATGTTTCTATTACAGAGTCGATAGTTTCCTGTTTTTGGATGGATATGACGTACAGCGGCAGTTTTAATTATCAAAAAAAAATTGCAAATAGATTGCTACTAAGGACAATTCGAAACTTTCAGGTTTTCCGGCAGACTTGACGTATTCTGCGCCACTCAGTGACCACTTTAAAAAATGAGTACGTTTTTGACAACTCCCTCTCCATCCACCGAGCCTCTGGAAGAATTTGAAGATGTGTTCTTGATGAGAAGACCGAGGCTGGCGTTGATTGTCCCTTAGGCTAGTGTTCACTTACTGTGCCTACCACCCCCCCCCCCCTCCTGTGTGTTCACGGCTGTATATCCTTTACCCTTTGCAAGGTCTTTCTGAAATTTAGCAGATGTGTATTAATGGACATGGTAACAGATGACGTCCAGTTTTAGACTAATCCAACGACAGCTGTTCTTCCTTGTGGCAATTTTATTTTTTACGTTAGAGCTGCTTGATGCTTTCTTATGAAATTGGGCAAACAAATTTTTGTTGTGAAAACGATGACACCATTACTTTTTGTGATGAATTCGACGTACTCTAAACCAACAATTTAATTGTTTTAAGTCTATTTTGTCGTGTGCTTTTGTATCTGCCAGTTTTCCTTATGAAAATTGGGAGATGTGTTCCTCCTGATAAGTGCATGGCTGACGTGGATTTTCCAACAGGTCCAACTATTGTGCCGGCTTCTGGTGACATTTTTCGCATTAACGACTGCACCTTCTAAAACCATTGCAAGATGATTATAAAATTTGCAAATGTATTCCTATTCAGAAATGAACAGACGCGACTACTGCTGTAGTTCCTAATAGAAGTTTGTTCACTATACATTTGCCATTTGAGTTCTTTGTCGGATTTCCCTGAAATTTGGCAAATAATTTTGAGAGGCGTTGACAGCTTCCCATTTTTTGGATGGGATCAATGTATTCTGTGCCATCTAATGGACATGTTTGTGCTAGAAATAAACCCTTAGAAGCACACCGCTTGCAGCGCAGTCATAAGTGCATTTTAAAGGTTCCGCGTTGCTCTTGTTATACTTTTTTAACATATGATACAAATCAAACTGAGGAGTTAGAGACCTGACTCAGGGGTCTGGCAGTGTGCACCAGTGTTAATTAAACCCACGACTTTGAGTAAAAGAAGCAGATAATTATCCTACTACGCCACACTGCCTCGTTTAATGTAAAACTATTTGTACTAGATAATTTTCCCTTAAAACTGATCTTGACCAAGGAGGAGTGCGTGATTTGGGATGGAAGGAGATTTTCTTTAGACTAACTGATAGTCACAGCTGGCAATGTCATAATAATTATGTGTTTTGCCCCTGATAGCATCATATCTCACTGTCTTTGTATTTGATGTTTCTTTATTAGGGCGGCTCCTTGAAGACGCGGGATCACTCATATTTCTTCTCCTACTTGTTCTTCTCGCAAAGGGCTACACAGTTACAAGAGGCAGGCTGCGTTCGGAGAGTACCGTTAAAATTTCAGTCTATATGACGATATTTATTGTATCGTATATTGTGATGTATATTTGGAATCAGTATGTAAGTGTATCTTCTCTTACGTAGGCTTTTGGGGGGTTAAAGTCGCCTGTTTCATGCATGTGGAATGGATATAACTTATTTAACACAGACTGTAACTAAATAATTTCGTAAGGTTGGTAGAGTATACATGCATTAATTCTTATTGACACAACCAAGCGAAACGCTGTACCTTGACAGTTTCGGCTACTCACAGCAGCCATCTCCATCTTCGGAAGGTATTGGGCAATAGATGGCGTGATAATGGCATAGTTCCAAATTTTAGATAATTGATACCCCCCCCCCCACTCACCCATCGTCCCTGCTCTTAACTGAGCCATTTTTTCTCACCCAAATAGACTCTCTTATCCGTCTAGATCTTAAATTATTTTCAGACTTGACTGGAAGATAGTCTTTCCAGTTACTTACATGATTAAAACCAACAGCATGATCGGTCACTGTACAATTGTTAACAGTATTCTGAGACCATATCCTCTCTGAAAGTGTGACTTTACGTTGAAGTAGCTCATCCACCTCCTTTCTGTGTTCGTTAAGCCTGACTGAAATCTCTCACCCAGTTTTAATCATGTAACTAACTGGAAAGACGCTCGTCCTGTTGAGTCTGAAAATAACTTAAGATCTAAACGGATAAGAGAGTCTGCTTGGGTGAGTAAAAAGTGGCTCTGTTATGAACAGGGAGGATGGGTTGCACAAATTATCTAAAATTTGGAACACTGTCATCATCACGCCACCTAGTGTCCAATAGCTTCCGAAGATGGCTGGTGTGATTAGCCGAAACTGTTAACCTACAGCGTTTTGCTTGGTTGTGTAAATAACAAAGACTGTAAGATGAGAAGTATTCACTAAAACGTTGGTTTCTGTTTGCACGATAAGTTTTTATGCATGTGCATATACACTCAATGGATATAAATTTCTTAAAACAAAGACTGCCAGATGGGAAATATTCAACCAAAAGTCAGTTTTTGTTTATACTATATTGTTTTCAAATTAAAAAACGCAATTGTTATGCGTTTCACATTGTACCTTCACTTGGTTCTTTCTCAGGAAAGAACAATCATTCATGTCATCATTACTAGTTTGTATTTACAGTATATAATGTATGCATATATGATTGTTCAATTACAATACC
This sequence comes from Phoronis australis, assembly GCA_002633005.1. Classification (NCBI taxonomy): domain Eukaryota; kingdom Metazoa; phylum Phoronida; family Phoronidae; genus Phoronis; species Phoronis australis. The sequence continues at coordinate 407,747 of NMRA01000379.1, read as the reverse complement.
TTTCATTAATTTTGCAGGTGGCTGACCCTGGCAAGGTGCTGTATATTTACGAGAGTCCACCTGGTTATTTCCTAATCGCACTAAAACTTCTAGGCTTCGTGTGGTTCCTATATGCAGTCCTCTTCACAGTGAAACATTTCCCTGGGAAAACCGGATTCTACATTTATTTCACAACATTCTTCAGTGCTTGGTAACTTAACGGATTTGAAACCGAATTCACTTTGATGTATATCTCGTTTTTCATTATTCATTATTTGTCAGATCAACATTACCTGCAGGCTGTGTACAGGTGTGTTAAAGTCTGAAACCAATCTTAGGAATATTTCATCCACCATGGATCACACTGGATGTGTAATGTTAAAGCTGTTATGTTCTCTCACTGTTTTGTATCAAACAAAGCTAGCTGACAATGCACCGTTACAAAACTATGTATTCTCCCTGCTTTCTGTCAAACAATGCTAGCTGACAATGCACCGTTACAAAACTATGTATTCTCCCTGCTTTCTGTCAAACAATGCTAGCTGACAATGCACCATTATAAAACTGTTCTCAACTGCTTTGATTAGAAGTGACCTATGATCCTGGGAAACAAGTGTAGGCTTTCAAGAAACCTTGGACAAAAAGTAGGGAAAAGGTATGACACATTTTTAAAAAAAGTATGAAAAAGTAGGAGCTCTAGAAGTAAAAAGTAGGAAAACGTAGGAAAAGAGCAGACATTCAGTAGTTTCACTGCGTAATTCTATTTTACATCACACACCATTGAAGGAACGAAGCGTCTTGAGTTGCGCAATCCTGGGCTTTGGTCCTTGAGGATTCAAAAGAGGACACAAAAACTTCGAGTGCAACACCCTGTTTTAAGCAAGTTTATTTAATTCAAATCACCACTCAACTTAAAATGTAATTTAAGACTCGAAAGTATCTGAGTGCTTAAATAAGACGCCTACTAATTAACGACCAATTTACTATTTATTTAAACTTTTAAGTGTAACAAAAGTTCTTTTTCCTAATGATAGCTTAGAAACGCTGGACACCATATCCAAAACTTAAGATGCCATTTTCCTGGAGTTTGCAGATAAGACGGGGGTGTTTGGAGTCCCAAGGGATAAGAAGACCCTTAAAAATGAACTAATAAAAGAAGAAATTCGAAATTTTTATTACTAGTATGGATAAAATATTACTTCAAATGAACAAAATACAACTTATGATATGAAAAAATTTTATACTATTGATTGACATTTATTAATTTTTGGCCGATTAACAATTTCTTCAAACTTTAAAATGCAACAAAAATTCTTTTTCTAAAGATAGTTTAGTAACAGTGGGCAGTATACCCTCAGCTTTAGACTGAAATTATCCATGGGTTTGCAGATAAGTCGGAAGTGTTAAGGCCCCAAGGGATAGAAAGACGTGCAAAGATTAACTTGTATAAAAGAAGAAGTACAACAATTTTGATTACTACTAATGATGAAACGTTTTATTTAAAATGCACAAACATACATCTGAAGATATCACCAATTTATTCTCAAATCCAACAAAAATGAAACAAAAATTTAACTAAAGATACATCTGGGGTAACTAAGCTAACTTCAGATTACAGCTAAACTCAGGATTGTGCGTCTAAAGAAGCCTCTTTCCTTCAATGGTTTGTGTGATGTACAATAGAATTATTCACTCAAACCTTTTGCAATCTAAAGCGTGAATAAAGTCCTGATGGCTCTCCAACTAAATAATCTTTTGCTGAGCATTGCTTGTGCTGAGGAAGTCATTCGTGTGCTGCATCTGATAACCACATACACTACTCACTACCCCCAAAAACATAACTTGGACGGAAATTTTACAGCAATGAGAAAAAATAGGAAGAGTAGGAAACATAAGAAATTTCAGAAAAAAAAATAGGAAAAGGCCAAAAAATAGGAAAACTAGGAACTCTTCAAAGCCTGGAATTGGCAGTTCACTATTGTTTGACACCAGGCTAGTCAAGTTTGATTGACCCCGCTGCCCATTTTATCCACTGATTATGGTCTTCAGGCTCTAGCCCCACACTCATTTTAGCCTGAGGGAAGACTTGAGGTCTAGTTTACAACTTCAAGTTGTTTAAATGTAGCTATTTTCACAGAAAGCGCGTCACGTAGCAGTTTGTGTTTGAAGCTCTTTTAATTGAATTGCACTTCCTTTGTTGGAGTTTTACCTAATCCGATGTATGAGAGATACTACGTGAACATTTCTGACAACTTGCCTGAATGGCTCTCTGTTGTAACGGAGATAAGATTGTATATTTCGATCGAGAATTTTGTGTATCCCCATTTCTCGTTATTAAATGTATGCGTAAATTTGGTTTTGTAGGTTTGTTATCGTTCCAGTCTTCATTTTGATCACAACATTTGCCTTGTCAAAGCACGCAAGAGCAAAAACTGTAAATGGCGTACAACTTACCATAACGTTTTGTTCTCACTTCGCTTTTCTGGTAAGTGTTTTCATAATTTAAGTACATCTATTAAATATGACGATTCTATTCATCTGGTAATTTCTGCTCACATTGTAACGTCAGCAACCTCGATGGGTTCTTATGCAAGAACGTGCTTTATCTCATCATGAGCACCAACAATATCTTCTTAGAAACACGTCAACTCATCAACTGAATTACGTGAACACAAGTGTCTGAAAGCATGAAGACATTTTCAACCATATCCCGTGTTCCGTCCAGGAAGCATTTTTATTAAAATGTTAAAGCTATAACATTGCGAGAAATAATGAGAAGTAATTTCAGGGTTTGCGAAGAAGCAGCAGTTCATTATTCGACGATAACGGATTCAAACCAAAAGTTTTCTTGTGATGGAGAGTAAATGTACAGTGCTTTTCAGTGAAAGAAAAACTTTCAAGAGATATGCTGGTGTACGATTTCGGTGTTTATAACTTTATTTTAATCACTTAAATAAAAAAGAATTATTAATCCTGTACCGAATTTTGTTTACTTTAAAAACGGGATGTCATGTTGAAACGTGATTCGGAATGTCCTAAATCAAAATCCGTGTTATGTCTAACGTTTCACGTCTTTGTTTCACAACACAGTTTTTGACAAGACCATCATCCGCCAACGAAAACTTCCCCTTCCATGTTAAAAGCTGCCAGGTACGTATAAAGCTATTTCTAGGTAAAATATAATAGGTGAGATGAAAGCTGGTTGCTTTGTTATCACTGACTATATATCATTGGCCAGTTCTAGAGAGTGATAGGTAGCCTGACCAGGAAGACAGTTGTCACAAATTCTGTTTCAAGTGCTTAGTACTAGAAGTATCAGGCCCCCTGGAATACATCGAATGTTTCCTTAGCCTCAAATGAACGTTATCTGACGTGTGAAAAAGGTTGCGATTATGCTATATCGAAATATTCAGGATTCGTCACGCATTTGTTTTATTAAAGCGTTCAATTTATTAAGAACGTGTTTAGTAATCCGTTCAGCAGCCACGTTTTCTGTCAGCCCGTCCCTGGGTCAGCAATTATAATATAGTTAACGGAATTTTGCGAAATAAAGTTCGCAAAACCTAAAGGCCGACATAGGCCTACTGCAACAGATACTATCCAGTTATTTTAGTGCTCATATTCAACAAGCCTACCAGCCTACTTGAGTAGTTTTGCAAGTGTTTTTCTTAGCTATGGCAATTTTCATGGAAACTGCTTTACTTCCAAACCAGGGGAGGATCCAGGATTTTGATTTGGGGGGCAGGGCAGAGTATTAGCCAAGATTTTGCCCGTCAGATATTCGCCCCCTCAACTTCCAAATGGAATCTGGGAGAATTTTAGGGGGCGTGGC
>NMRA01000379.1:373096-403923 GCA_002633005.1 Phoronis australis | reverse complement strand
CCCCCCCCCCCCCCAAATCCGCTACTGCTTTCTTCTCAAATGCTTTACTATGTTAGTCACCGACCTACATGGTGATCTAGTGTTCCATTTTCCTTCCAGCATTTTAGGCTTGTATTTACTTTACTTATTAAGGTTAGCGATGCATTATTGACCAGTGTGTGACGTCACAATATTATTTTTAGGCTTTAATGGCTGCTTGTCTGTCAGACAGGGTAGCTACAGACTTATGTTGGATTTCTTTTTCGAGCAGTTCTTCGGCAACTTTAAAAATTGCAAAGGCCACTACTTGAAAAGAGAACTATGTTTTCCGGGATAAAGAGATTTTTCAGTTGGAGGTACATCAGTCTGGTATTCAATGCGAAAACCCACACCAACCACTTCATTTATTTTTTGAAGCATCATTTTAAGCTCGTATCAATGTTTCTTTCATGTTAGACAGCACGATTTCGAATTAAAATTAGACATTCAAAGTTTCTTTCAAATGGCAGTTGGCATGCATATGGAAGTTCATTTCTGGGGCCTGTTGCACATTTCAGCACGACTCCTTGTTTTCCACGATATCCTCACTGGCTTGTAAATCCAGAATCCAGCTTGGTTGATACGGAAGAACCCTCGTACTGCCTCGGCCATTATAAACTCATCAATCGGCTCCATTTGCATCATCACCTCCATTACTTTCAGTTCTAGTTACATGTCGTGCCTCTGTTTTCATAAGACAAGCTAAAAGCTGTATTTTGTGGAGAAATTTCTTAATGTACAGTTTTCACTTTCACTGACCCAAGACACACATGCATAAGATAAGATCAGTCTTATCATAGCATTTCTTAGTTTAAGGTTTTACATCCCTTGTTTTGCTCTTAAATTGCTTAAATTGCATAAATGCAATAGTAGCCTTATTAGTTAGTGTATGACTTAAATGATATTTCCAAGTGAGCTTGCTGTGTAGGACAACTCCCAACAGTCTAGCCTTCCTAGAAAAAGTTAGTTTCTTCCCATTTACCGATAAAGAGCCACGTTCCTTTTCTGGCTAAGCAATACAGCCTCATTATTGAATGGTGTTCCATTTTGATTGGCCCATTCAGCAATGCGGACGTCACGTTGAGCCCAGCACATCCACTCATTACAATTGGTGATTAACAGGGCTGAATCATCAGCACAAGCCTGATAGTAAATAGTCTCTCTTTTACTTAAAGAGAACAGAGTTCATGGAACAATTCCAAAGAAAGGGGGATAGAATATCTCCTTCTGGCGGGCATCCCTCCTTAATTTCTTTATAATCATTTAAACCACAGAGTTCCGCTTGAACAATGCGGTGCCCGAACATATACTTAAACCATAGGATAAACGTACTAGTTATTGAGAAGTATTTTCTGTGGCATTAAAAGTAATATTGTTAAAAGCGCAAGAAAAAGAAACGCGATCAAAGCTTTTGAGTCCGAACTACCGACGCCGAAATGTTCACAGATTTATGGTAAAATTATTAACAGACGCTGTTTTCGCCATTCATTTGCCACGTTAAGTCATATCTGTATTTTATTTTCGTGTCACCACGAAACGCAAAAATCGGCTTTGTTTCACTGCTTTGGGGAGAGGAGGGGGGGGGCACACTAGAGTTATTACAAGGTTTTAGCTGCCGACGCACACCGAAGTAGAGATGAGGCCTTTCCTCAAGACAGTCCTTATCTAGAGTCTAAAAAACAAAGGGTTTTGTAGCATTCCCAACTCACAAGCACTACTCGTGATAACTGAATCTTAATTACGTTGTATATAATTAATCCGTTAATTCACATCGGAAAAAATGTTACCCAAAAACACCAAATTCGACAGTTTTCTCCCCCAAATCACCACTTACCTACAATTGCTAGTCAAAATTTGATTACAGATTCAGAATGCTAGTATTAAGTAGGTCATGGCTTAAAAACGTTTTTCTCGTTCAAATGAGCAAGAGCATCAGTTTCCCTGATATAATTTTCAACGCATTCCTTAAAACAGCCTCCAAACCTGACACGCCCTTTACAGAAAATCTACGGGAATAGAAAATGCCCCGTGGCCACAGCCTAACTGTTCAGTTCTACCTAGTCCCATACCACGCCAGTGGGCATGCCCTTTACATAACCAGCTCGAAACAGTGGGCTCGTGTCTTGGTCGTATAACCAAACTCGCCCATGGTGGCGCGAAAACGGTGCCTATAACGCGCAAGTCCGAGGGAGCCAAAAATGGTGCATGACTTTCATGTGGACATGAATCTCGGTGATTTCTTCATCAACCTTGACAACGGAAACTGTAAACAAAAATGATAGGAATCTCGATGTGTTTCCGTAAACCCTTACTCACTGATTGCCACAACACCAAGTCAAATGCTTATTCTTATTATACATTGGCTTTTATTGGGATAGCACACGAGGTTGTTTTCAAAACGAATTGTTGGAATTTCTGCGCTTTTATAACTGATGAATCGTGGGCTGGGGATGAGAAATCAGTGCCCAGATATCGAGCTGGTAGCCACGCGCACCCATCAGTTTTGTTCATCCGCAGTCAAGTCAAGAAGTAATACTGAGTTTAAAGATTTTCCATGTTAGAATTTTTAGTATAATTTGACTTTCCAATTCATATTATTAACAAGGCTATCTCTTTTTAATTTAGACAAACGTTGATCCTCAGAGCTCAGAGATTTATAGTTGTGGGGCAGATTACGACATATTCAGAGCCAGCGCTTACGTGATGACTGAGCGCGTTCCAAGTGAGAGCGGCTACGAACCACAAGAAATGGAGACATCTAGCGATAAAACACAAGATGGGCCACCACCTTACAGTAGATACAATTGATGGCGTAGACGATAGGAGCATCCCAGCACTCAACTCAACTCTGTCGTGAAGGTGGAACAACGCAATGCGTGATCGACCAGTTTTCGAAAGATTTCTGTGATTAGACAAACAACGCAACACAAAAGATTCTCAATTGCTCAATTTAAGGTTAAGTTATTCTTTATTTTCTAAAGGGCTTAGGTGCCTGAACATTTTTTTCAAAGAGAACTGTCTTGGAAAATCTTTATTGTTTAGTCACTACATGTCTGTAAACTGCGCTGTTCCAAATACAGAGACATCAAAACAGATGGTTGTTCTTATCCACCAATATCCACGGCACCCAAAGTCATAAAAAACAACAGAGGCCATAACTTATTGCGGCAATATGCATTTACGTTAGCTGATCTTTAACTATTTTGTTATTTTTTGAAACTGACGATTCATCGCACAAACGTAAGACATCACAGCTCGCGACACAGGCGAAACTTCGCGCTCAAAAATATGTGACGGGGAATTTGTCACTCGTATCTGACGACCAAAAAATAATACGAACATTCAGGCTCGGCCGGCTTCCGTATGAATAGGCGCCAAGTTTTACACGTATTTGTCTTTTTTGTATTCGTATTTTCGACCGTCTCCCCCGCAATTCAGAATCCACCGGAGCGTTGGTCGCCGGGAATCTCTGATCATCTTATTAGCGTCTAATTCTGCACCACATTTAAGAATGTGCAAGGGTATTGAAATTGACACTTATAGTAACAGATCTTAAACGAGAATGCCACCCAAAAAACAATCTATTTTGTATCAATTTAGATCGAGTAGTTCTACTCGATAACGGCACGTTCGGTTGCGTTATCTCACATCTGACGGCAGACGGAGGTGTTGAAATTATCCAATGACGTCATTGGTTTCACGCGCAGTCTGTTCAGCAGTTCACAACACGGGTTACTGGTGTCAGCTTATCGCTTGAATTACCAAAAAAAAACATCAAAATTCGGTGTAAAACCCTTAAAAACACACCGAGGTCTTATAAAAACGTGTTGTTTTATTTCGCTGTTACGGATTTATTGGTATTAGGACACATCGTAGCCTACAACGTTCGGCAGGCCAATTTACCAATGTCCGTAGCAGGAGCTGGGAGTCTGTTCAGAGGTAAATTCGAAGTACAATTCCTCCGTGAAATACCGACAAGAGAACCTAGATCTGTGTTGTTTAGACTTGTGATATTTTGAGTTCTAAACACACAGAACGCTTATCCCGGCCAGTGGTTCGGAACCCGATCAGGCCCGTCGTGGCTGCCGCTTGAAACTAAACCTCAAGTCGGCGAAAAGACTATAATAGTGAGCCAAAGAAATAATGTGCACGTAATTATTTATGTGAACTAGCCACGAAAATGAAAATCTACTTATTTTTCAGGGGCCGCGAAGTCGTATTCCCTTTCCACAGACCGTCAGGGCAAAGGTTGTACAGTGACAATGATTTGAATAATGTATTTGTAATAGATTCCCCTAAGATGCGACCACAGCATCTAAAATCGAGTTATTGTTTCACAACAGCTTTCTGTCAGCAAACTCCGAATTAGCATGCGCTCACACGGCCTCGGTGCCCGGTCAATTACCTTTATTGCCTGCATCAAAAGCCGGTAACGCATTGGCCATTGCTGGCTTCTCAACATTTGCACTCACGAATACTGCAATGAGACAGACTTTGCTCAGTTTTACATAGGCATTGGTTAGGATGAGAATAATTCATTTTGAAACAGAACGCAAAATAATAAACGTCTACATGGCAACTCGCCCGGCGCCAATCCCGACTTAGTCAAGAGCTCATCCGTCGAAGACTTCACGGGTCGGATCATTAGGTTTCACAGGCTATCAGTTCGAACCGGAATACACTGATCAAGAAATACTAGAGAGGCGCCGTGGGAATGGAACATATGGATAGTTCTTCGGTAAGCCGGAATTCGTCAGAGAAATCATTGTCGACGAAAAGCCGGCCACAGACACGGAGATGTTTCACGGCCTCATACTTGCTATTAACATCATACCTTTCATTCTTCACTACGGCGAACCACTTACTAAGCATTTCAGGCTCTCGAGGAAGTCGAAAAAACTCTATACCCGCTTTCTTCGCAGCTTCATAGTTCGGACAAGCGGGAACGATGCACCGCAACATAGCAGCATTCACTGTGCAGACGAACCACTGACGTCGCTGCGTCGTTTCTCACCTTCCTCACAGGTTAACGCGACACCTCCCGGCAAGGTGATATCGACCGCATAAGAGGCGGTGTAGATATAGACCGATTAAGACTGTAAAAAGATTAATTAAATCGGGCGGTATTCTCCTTTAAGTGTATTACAGCCTTTAATTCCACGCAATACATTTATTCAACAAAAAAACCCTTTTATTTCTCGCCGCAGTCTCAAGTCGAAGTAACTTACGAGCGCTCCCCACGCGTCGTTTTCGACTGACATATATTTTCCATACCTACATGTCGGGCACGTAACCAGTTTCAAAGAAGCAAACTCCCAATAATTGAATTCCGCACATTCAGTAATCGAAGTATTTCACTCCCTGGTTCCCTGCGTGTAGAGATCACACGCAGGTGTCATTCAGCCGGTAGCGCGCGTTTTATCACCGGTTGATGTAACCTCGGCGGTAATGGGGCTATTCGGTGAATTGTCCTCGCGGTGTCGCTGCTGTACTAGTGGTGATCGAATTGCGCATGCGTGGCTGTCTGCATGTAAACAACTGGTAAAAGATGGAATTTTTATCAAAATACGTCGTCGCGCTAAGCCTTATTACTGCTAATTTCCCTGGTGCAAGTCTTTGACAGGTGGCCACAAATTCCCAAAAGACATAAGGTTAATATATTCGTGGACAATTGCGGTCAACAGGGTCAACTAACTGACAAAATGTATGTGGATGCTGAAGCACTGTGTGTGCTCTATGACTATGCAGTTCCATTCGGAGACTACACAACATTACTTGGTAAGTTTTTAGCAATCAGTTTCTATCAACATCGTTCGGTGATGCTATCCCCACCAGTTACCCCACTGAATAACAGTTTTATTGAGTGGAACTAAGTGTTTCTTTTTGGAAACTCACCCGATGCCGGGTAGGCTAGCAGCACATATTCATATTGTCCTGGGTGGGAGTGCTCCCAAAATAAGAGGTGTATGGTACGTGATGCACAGAAGTCAAGAGTGACTTTTTCACAGCAGTTTCTCTTCAAAACTATGCTGTTTCCAATAAAATTCTCTAGATGAGTGAGTTTCCTTATTTTATCGTGGACCCCACCCCCAGGACCACCAGCTCAGTTATCGAATTAACATGAATAAGCCTTAATTCAGTAAATGTCGTAACATTGCATTGGAAAAAAATTGACACCTAGAATGAATTTTACTTGTTGAGATCAGAAGCACATTTTAAGTGTCATGAAAAATACACATTGTTAAATCACTTTTAGCCTGTTTCACATATTTTAATTCAGATATTAAATAAGACTTGGGTACAAAGGTTATTAGTTTCTACACATAAACATGAAGATGAAATGTCAAGTATGTTCTGCCTTACAAAAGTAGTTTTGTCTTGTCTTTTCTTTTACAATTTGCTAATATTTCTATTCTGTTACAGGCAAGAAAAAACAACTGAAACCAACCGCCTGACCATCTATTTCACCGTTGGACAAAGTGAAAAGCAATCCTTCAGCAATAACCTGAGAGAATTGAACGTAATTCAGAAATTCAGCACCTGATATGCCTGATTATGGACTCCCTCGCAATGTTGTTTCTTTCTGTGCTTTTTCAGTTTGCCATTTGTTTTTAAATACACTGATAATTGTTTATTCTCGAATCTTGTGCATAGCAGATTCTTATCCAGCTAGCTACAATTGAAAACATACAATAAGACAATCGATGCAGTCACTGAATGTCATTTCCCCATAATCTGTACCAAATTGAAAAGTTTTTACCAATAGTATAAAGCCTTTCTTCTGAAAGGAAAATTTAATGTCACTCAGCTTTTGGCTTTCATTTCACTGGGTTCTAGTTTCAATGGCCTATAGAAGCGCTTGTAAAAAAGGTCCAGTTTCAACACGTGGCTTTCTTTCATGTAACCTCATTCAGCCTCAATAACATCCACAATTAGACCCTTGAAGGTAAACACAGCAGCATATCACTTGAATCGTTTTGAGCCCAAAATCAGACTCTGAACTAGACCAGAGTGTGACTAGGTCTTCTTTAGCTTCAGTCCCTCATGTTTCTTCCAGGAAAGGAAATAAGCTATTGTCCACACATGACTCATTGCCTATGAAAGGGCATCCTCACCAACAAGGCTTATTTGTGTAGCAGTCAGATATAGTTCGTCTGGATACACAGACACTCCACTGGCACATTGTCTTATGGTAACTTAGTACTGCGATTCACATTTCTCCAGGGCCACTGACTTGCACATTGTGCCATGCAGCACTGCTGGTGTGTGGAAGTGCTGTGGGAAGAGAACGGAGTAACAAAGCTTGTCTATGATACAGCTTGAAGTGGCCTTAAAATGTCACTGAACCTGGAACAAATATTGAAATATGAATAATTAAGTACTCCAGATTGGATCAAAAATGTTATCCCTGTTTTTCAAAAATATATGGTGATTGGTCTACAGTTTCACATAAAAGTAAATAATTACTATTTTCAGAAACCAAGGGTGTATATAATGAGTATTGCATAAAACTGTGTCTTTATTTTTTATCCCTAGCCATAACAATTCTTTAAACGCATCACTTGTCTGTAAAATATACAAGTTTTTTGAGACAACTTCAAACCTTTGTTACCCATTTTCAAGCCTTTTTAATTTTGATACTTTCAGCAATTTTAAACTCAGATTACAGGTTCATGGGTCTGTCAAGCATACTTCTAGCCTAAGGTTGAGGGAACCGTTTTTCTTCTAATAGAAGATATATGAAGACTTGGGTCATTAAGTTAAAAATGATGGATAATCTTTCTGTTGTTTAAGAGTAATTACAAATCGTAAGGCACCATCAAAAATGCAATTTTCACAAAAATGGCAGTCATTTGAATTTATAACGACTTGCAACATTTCAAGGCATGAGTTAAGACTATTCAGTCACTGTGAATTCGGAAAATGTAATATATTTTCGTGGTTTTACAATTGATACAAGTAGCAAAACAGTTTCATGAAATCAACTTGAAGGGACTTCAAGAATTACCTCACCATGCTCTTTTCCCCAAACATGTATTACCTGTTATTTCCACACATTCAGTTGTACCAAATATTACAACCCCCCATGCCAATCCCCCCTCGGGACCTGAATAAGTAATTTAACAAAATGACTTTAAAAATAGCTGTTCCTTTCCAAAGGCTTTGTTCGTTGTCTCCAATATTGAAAGTAGGCTTTGACAACAGATCTGCACTGGATGGGAAGATCTTGTTGGTTAGCTGCAGTCAAATGCTAAAAACCAATTTTTGTCCATTCAGGGACGGTGCAGAAGCGATGCATATCCCCTCTGCACGGTACAAGCCTTCAAACCTAAAAACCAAAGGTTACGTGAAAACTGACGTGATACATTTCCATTTCAACGTGCAATAGACAAATACTAGTCTAATGCAATGGATATTTATCACTCACGTACCCTTTGCCATTGGAATTGGATTGTAATCTTACTGACTCATTAACCTGTATCGAGTTGACAGCATAAACATTCAGCATTGATTGATGTAACTGTCACTGATAAACTTTTAGAAATCATTCTAAACAATAAAAATGCTTTGATGTACGAAAAGATCCCGATTGCTACGTCAAGTATCGTGTCACATATCACAACATACAAAGATTAACCAGACTCTGGCTGGCGACTGACTGCCGCGAGGTCGACATCGGCGAGTGCCTCAGTTAACAGGCATCGGTAGAATAATCATGGAATAATCGTTAAAATAATCACAAACCTTACCTTTGTATGAGGTCGTGCTTACTTCCTCTCATAGAAGCACCCTTTTTACGCAATCTCATATTTAGTTGGCACGGCTGCAAGCCATTTCACCATGTATTTAAAGGGCTAGCAAAATCGAGGCTGTTAATCTATCACCACTAGTACACGCACGCCCTCTAGTTATTGTAGATTTTCCGAATAGCCCCATTGGTTAGCTTTACAACAAAGAGAGAAAATGGCGGACGATTTTTAGACTTGTCATGCAAGTGAAGTAACATCAAATATTTCGTCTCTGCAGTAATGTTTAATAATCGCGTGCTTGAAGCACATGCATATACAATAAAGACACACCCGGGTGTGTTATTCATACTGTATGAATACAGGACAGCAACGTAAACAAAAGGCATCGACAGTAGAAAGATACACAGGTTCAACCACAATTTTCTGGGTTTCACATTTCTTGAACTTGAATTAAGCACCGATTTGTCTGTACAACAGACCACATTTACACTTGCTTCATCAGTCATGCCAGTATGTTTGCGTAAAGCGCTACCTGTTGAGAATTCGACCAGCCAATCAAACGCCGGTGTAAAAAAATTTCCCAAGGAAAATTAAATGATACCTGCAAGCTCTCTATAGACGCATTTCCTGAAAAGAGCCCTGTATAAGGTTCTAGACGCATTTTTTAGTAAAAGTTGGGAACAAGACTTTTTCACACAATCAAGGTATGGCGAATTCAACTAACCCTGTTCCCAAGCCGAATTTTGCATTTTTGACCATCTAATTTGCATAAACAAAATGGCGGCCAAATTGTCAAGTTCAGATGTATTTTTGTAATAGAAATCACCATATACCATTTAAAATGGTGAAATGTCTCATCTGTACACTTCTTATAAATACTTCTTGAGCAATAAATGACTTATGAATACTAAAAAATGCAAATTTGAAAACTAATTATGCAAATTAGGTGCCGCCATTACCATACGATGTAATTTGCGTCTGAAGTTTGTGTTCCTGCAGGCTAACTTGAAAAATGAGGTGTTTATACTTATATTTTCATGGTCAACAAACATGCTAAAGACATTTTTGGAGCAATTTATTTCATATTTATTGGGTTATGGATGTATACATACATAATGTGGAAAAAATAGTGAATCTGCAATGCTCTTCAAGCAAGGAGTCACTATTTTGATGGAAAATAGGACAAATGTTCACACTATCCCGTTATCTTTCATTCATAAAAAATCATAGTTATTGTTATTGAAGACATTAAATTCTCAGTTGCATGAATTGTTTTCAGGCCTGATGAACACAGTTTTAGCATTCACTTTTTAGTTTTAGTACTTTTTAACATGCCTAAAGCCAGGCAAATCAAACTGTTTGCATACAAGGAATCTGATCACCATTGTGCTGCTGGCATGAACATAATTATATGCATTGAAATCCATATTTCTTGCATTTGCATTGTCTGCTATTGCTTTATTTCTGGCATGCACAGAATACCATCTCTAGGCAGCTGTCTGGGATAGAACTATGTGTCATCAGTATGAGCTGCAAGCATAAGTTTGTGTGTCCCTCCCATATCAGAGGGTGCTGGGAGCTCAGGTATGGAACAGTGATCATTTTGCCATACCTTGACCTGGTAGTGCACTCTCATCAGATGGAAACGGCGGGCATTAAGCGTTGGGGGAAGGACTTCTGGGTTCACGGACTTGGAGAATAGTAAATGGCGTGCTACATCTACAGGACTGTTCTGGTCGTGTCGTATATTCTGCAGACAAATACTTCTGAAGCCATCGTAATTTACTCAGTGAGTTAACCAATGCAGGGGTTCTTAAGCAATCTGTGATGCTCTAGGAACACCTTCCATGATGATTGTTTCATGTGATTGGCAAAAAACTACGAGTTGGTTCCAAACCCGGTCACAGCATGAAAAGCAAACAAGGATGTTGCTGAGTCTCTTAGTAGTTCGTTGAAAAGTGCTTCAATACGTATATATCGTCATTTCTTTAATGTGCCTGACATCATTCAGATATGCTCACTTTGCATTTGTTGGAAGTGCGATACCAGATGCAGTAGAACATCGGGTGTTCCTGGAAAATACGACTGACTGTTGACAGCATGCAGTACCAGTCTTGCATCTGCTTCTTCATGTGCAGATTTCAGAGTCCTCAAATCAGTCATATCCTTAGATGATTTAATTGACTTCCAGCTCATCTTAGAACCTCCTGCAACCATAACCTCTTTATCTTCAGGCGTCTACAAACACAGTTCCTCTGACAAGAAATGTGCTGGGTCTGCTTTATTCTCAGCCAGTGCCCGAAAATTTGACCAGGTTTGAGGAAGAGGTACACCACGGCCTTCCAAAAATCACCTGATTTTCTGTATTCCTTTACTAAGGAGTACTTCATAGTTTCTTGTCTGTATCTGTCAAATACAATGTCAATTTTATGATATCGAAATCCTGTGTTTAGCACTGTTTCATGAATGAATCAGCCAGGTTCTCTAAGGTCACATCACCATCAAGCTTCCCAAGAGCTACCAGCAATGCTTCGCCATCAAAATCGAGGCAAGCGGGCGAGCCATGAAGTTGAATTCTTTTAGGACAGTCGATGTGTTAACTATTAATACTTCGGCAAGTCAAGATTTATCTCCAGCGCGCAATGTGCCACTCGTTTCTGTAAGAAAACATGGACTGGAAGAAGCTCGCGTTTGAGCACAGACGGCAAATCAACTGACCGACCCGCCTCATAAGCCGTAGCCAGGCAGCGAAGTATATCTCTCTCTGCCTTAAGAACTATTTTCTTGTCTTTGTCTTTGTCTTTGGTTTGTTTCACCACATCATATAAGTTGACAGATGTTGGGGCATTATTTTTGCGCATAGGCGCGTGAATTGACATGTCTGAATTATCGCATTGCTCAGTGATAATCGGTCTTGAACAAATTTCTTAATTTGTTCGTGTCCAAGTTCCTTGGCATGTAAAAGTGACTCTTGGATTAGTGCTGTTACTAGGTCTTTTGTTGCAAGGTTTTGTGGCAGCTAAGGTCTTGCAGACGAGAAGACCTTCAATCCATATGGAATGCGTAAAGAAGGGAACTCTAGACAGTTGCCTCGTGGCTTCGTTATGAAACTATGTACTCCCACAGCAGTAAATTTGTTCAGCTATATGAGATTTCAGATTAAATGAGAGTGTCCACCTCCATAGAGCTGACGAGGTTTTGGTATTACCTATGATACCACCTCCTTTTTGCCTGCCCTATTTACCCACTGGTCAGAATCTACCTGACAGAGAATATGAGGAGGTCGCTTGACTACAAAATTTCCTGCTTGAAACTCTGACCAAACAGACTGAGGAAGCTGATGCATCTCGGCTAAAAAGACCACATCCAACTCGGGCATAATTCGGTGGGGCAGCACGAGAGTAAATGAATAGAGATGCAGTTCCAAAATACCATCCCGTTGAGATCATGTACTTTAACAATATTGGAACCATGTACATGTAACTCCACCATAAGCTGAAATTCACATCATCAGAACTACTGTTGACAAAATGCCCAGGAGTTTCTTGGACTTATCCTAATTGAGAAATGTTAAAAACTCCAGAATTTTCTGTGGATCTTCATCTGCAGACATACTGGTAATACAAGCATGACAGTCGCTTCTGCAATAAACGAGAGAAAGCTTGGCGCATGCAGGAGATGCCACTGAGCTTGCAAAGACAGTTCGTGTGCCTTCATACTGTAGCTTTGCTGTACGACTTTCCACTGAGGACCAGTTCCATAGGTCGTGACCAAGTACTGCACTCTCTATACACACCTCGGCTATTCCGAAATCACTCATGTGATCTTCTATGGCCTTGATACAGTTCATTGATACGTGAAGAACCACTAAACGATGTACTGTATTAACATATTTTGGTATTCTGGGACCGACCACGTAAGCTCTACTACTCTGTAGCAGAGTGCTTGGTCGACTATGAGGACGGCATGTTCCTGTCCAAAATGGGACGATATGGCCATGCATATCTTTACAACAGTATTTAAAAGTCATGTTATGTTTACAATACTTTTATGTCTTATCTAAAAAATTGAATGTTCGCAAAAGGCATTGATAATTATGATTTCTAATTTAATTCTCAGACTTTATTAATGAGTATTTGTAAGTTAGTGAAGATGAATTAAAAAGTTTTACAAGTGTCATAATGATTTTTCTAGACCTTCAAAACATAGGTATAGACACTTTATTTGTCATGTTTGCCTGCAAATTGATAAAGTTACACCGAAATTTGAATTTTTTGGTAATGGCGGAAACTAATTAGCATAATTGGGGAATATAATGACGTTCATTAATATGCTCTTAAATTTAAGTGATCTAAACAAACTTATACTATGTTTTTTTAGCAAAAATTTCCTAATTATTCGTCACATATCTTACTCCTGGTCTTACGAATGTTTCTTATCTTGTTGGTTTGGCAGCCATTTTGTTTATGCAAATTAGATGGTCAAAAACTCAAAATCCAGCTTGGGAACAGGCATAATCGAAATCAGCACGCCATAATTATGCTAAAAAGATAGGTTCTCCACTTTTACTAAAAAATGCCTCTAACATGCACATTTTTCAGAAATGCGTCTAGACTACTACCACCTAGCGACACGCAGGGAACCAGTGAGAGTATTTCAAGGATTTCATTCCATGGAAAATTGGTTATTGCATACGTAACCAACATTAGATGTCAGATTTATTCTTGAGAAATTAACACTGCATCCTTCTCGCGCATTAACTCGTCACTCGGCCTAAGCATACAATGTCTTGTACAAGTTTCTGTCAGGAAATGTTTCAATCTTTTAGTTGCAAAAGTTTGTAAATCAAAAACAAAGAGAAGGGTGTTGTGCTTAGATTGGTTTTGTTGGTACGACTTTGGTGACATTCGTATGGCAAGTCTGTCTTAAAATTTCGGCGGTATTTTTTCATTGTTTACCTTCCCCTCATTTCAAATTGCGTACTTAAGTACTGGATTACAAATGTCGTTTAGAGAGCTGAAGCGCTGATATAACTTTCGCGTTTACTTAGCAACTAGTGTTACGATGACGAGAAATTCTTTGAACTTTGGGTCTGTGTACTTCAATTTCAAAATATCACTGGTAACCAAGGCGTCGACTCCGCGAATACTTGGCAGGTCAATCGTATACTTGCATTCTGCTTTTTCTGCTCGTATTTTCGAACGTTTAATCGCTTATGTCGAACCCCAAATTATTATATTTTTCAAAAACAAAAAATCACTCTGATTTTCCTTCTAGAACAACGCGGAGAGTCCATAAACGACCACCGTGTGCATCGCATATTGCGCAGATACAAGGGATGATTAAACATTCAAACTATGGAGCAAGGCTACCGGGATTTTCCATAGATAAGCCCACCCTATAAAGCGTCCATGGGCGTTCATCCTGAAAATTATGCCGAATACACGCTCATGGACGTTTATTTGGTGTCAAGTGTCCAGACAGAGGGGCGTATATTTGGAAGATTTCCTCTTAGAAGCCCACACAGCATAAACGTTTTGTCACAAATTCAGTTTTGTGGAGCATTTATCATTTATAAAAACGAACAAGATGGTGGCAAAATGTGCATTTATTAACACGAAATTTGAAAACGCAGATTTAAGTAAAAACTATGACTTTCCGTTTACACCGCGCCCCCTTTTCCCGCCCTAGCGTTTATTTTGGTGTTGCTAAAACGCCTGAAGATTTTCATTTTTAGAATACATGCCCATGCGCTTATCTAAGGGAATTTCTGGTGGTAAACTTAAAATAGCCTCTAAGGGTTGCATACGAATAGAGCAATGCTCTTTTTAATATGAACATACCTGTCAAGACCGAAAAGTATCAAAACTGGCACTGGGAGCACAGTGGTTGTCAGGTACGTCTAAAAGTCGTCATCTGTTGCCACATTCTTAAAAATAAATTTGCCAAATTTAATAAAGATCCTGTAGGAAGAAACAACTGCGGATGCAATAATATCAAACAGCCACTAGGGGACGCCACAGTAGTCAATCTAACAATCTTGCTCTTCCCAGAAGGAACACATAGACCTATTTTTAAAACGCTTTGGCCTATAGAGAGAGATGAACGCCTAAAACAGACCCCAAACATAACAACGGCCATTAGGAGGCGTTTATTACGTCAAATCCATCTAGAAACGAATAGATGTCATCGCCTTATTATCAGAAACTTATTTCCAAAAGTTCATAAAAATGCATCATGGAATTCCACAGATGCAGACGAAAACAGAAAAAATAAAATTGTCACTAGGAGCCACAGCCGAAATCTGTTCTGTCCAAATCGGTTCTGTCCAAACATCGTCGTCATCCGTTAAAATCTCCATACAAGTACAATTGCTAAATTGAACAAAGATTCTGCAGAAGTTAAGAGATACAGATACAGGTGAAGCAAAAACAGCAATGCCACCAGGAGGCACCACAGTATTCGGCGACATCCTAAAATCATCGTCAGCCGTTCTCTTTCATGAAAGAACATATGTGCCATTTTCATAATCATCTTAAGAGTGATTTGGCCGACTGAGAGGTGGACACCAAAAACAGACTCAAAAATAATAAAAAACGGCCTCTAGTTTACGTGTACATGTACTTCGTCAAATAAATCTGAAAACAGATGGTGTCGTCGCATTTTTAATAGAAATCTATTTGATGAATTTCATAAAAATCTGTCCAGGAATTCCAAAGATTCCGAGGAAAAAACATGTCACAATGGAGCACAGCAGCAGTCTAACCCGTCCAAAAGTCTTGGACAGCTGTTTTGACTTACAAATAAATGCACTTGCCAAATTTAACAAAGATGCCGCAGAGGGTTTAGCAGATGCAGCCATGGACCCAAAAAACTGACATCAGGAGGAGCCATAGACCTAATTCACGCCGACAGGAGGCGCGTTCCAAAACCAGGCTCGCTACAATAGCTCTGTTGGCTTATCAGCATACTGGTTGTATTCCGCGTTGCTTGAACGGCTAGAAAAAATACGGACACTCAACTGTCCGTTTTACAAACCCTGAGGACGTTGAGATTCGGAAGCGTTGGGTCGTTGCCATACGCGCAACGAAGGAAAATATGGTGTAAAATTTATAAATGTTTTCGGAAAGTTAGATCATATTTTGTCGCATCTCGGTTGCCGAGCGTCATGGCAACGACCGGAGAATCTTGGGTCAGCCAGGCTGTTTTTATGACAACGGGTTGAAAGATGATGCATGTTTCTTTCCAACAAAGACAGGGCCCTCAATCTCTCGATTTTGGGGCCCTATTCCCCTTTCAAAATATTGAAAAATCCCCCGAAATCCCCCCCACGAGGCCCTAAAAATTATCCAAGTGTTCTCTCCGAAGTTCAAATCACGTGTATCCACACAGGTGACAATTTGAAAGAGCACAGGGTGGGTGTGATATTGATGGTGATCGCCGGGAGGTAGATTTTCCCCTCACTCGGCGAAAAAATGCCCCTCTCACGAAGGCACACAAGCACTTTTCCTCGGATGAACGAGGCCCTGAAGAAACATGATAACTACATGTATGCTTGCTCTGTGCAGTTGAAATTGAGCTCAAAAAACAAGGTTATGCTTTGGACGAACGAGTTGGGTGTTTTAATTTTAAAATTCAACTTGGTTCAGATTGATATTTGAAATCTAACACATGAAATAGACGCATAAAAGACTTATTAAAACCAAGAAAGCAGAATTGATGGTCAAATAATTCTTTGTGAATGTGTGCAAATAAGAGAATGAGAACCTGGATATAATGCGAAAGCGATTTCTGGGGCTGTGCTCGTTTTTTATTTTTTCAAAATTTAAAAAATGATCAAATAATTTTTATTTTCAATTATTTTAATAAAAATATATTTAATAACATCAGTTATTCTCTCAGATCAATGACAAATCCCTTATCAGTCCCGAGTCCCTATCTCACCAGGACATATGCTAAAATTAAACCAGATGTGACTAATTGCGCATGACAGCAAAATGCGATGAGCCACCACTGTCGAATTTATCTTCAACTAGTCAACAATACAAGCAGATGACTTGATTCGTTTAGAAAGCATTTTTATCAACAATTTACAAGAAGAAACGTAACCCTGCATTCAGCATAATACCTAATCCGTGACGATCATCGCCTCAGTTTGGTCATATTTACTTTCCATGTTTCGAACCTAGTTTTCCGAAAAAAGCGTATACTCTTTCGTACGACAACTCTTTGGTGCATGGACTTGTTTTGTAATGTATTTCTCTACGTCTCTGTGGTTGATTTTTGACACATTTTTAAGATTTAATATCCAGGTTGGACTCGAAAGACCGGTCATTAACTCACGCAATGTAAATTTCCGCTTTGTTTATCGCAGTGAGCCTCGCTTTGGATTTTAATGTCCGCCGCGTGAGTTAGGTCTATTTCACCTGCAGTCGTCGGAAGATCATCGTCAGTCGTCTCGCTGGTTCTCTGCGTGTCGCTAGGTGGTAGAAAACACGCAGGCACCATTTAATTTTCCTCGGAATTTTTTTTTAAACCGGCGTTTTTGATTGGCTCGTCGAATTCTCAGCAGGTAGCGCTTTACGCAAACAAATTGACATGACTGGTGAAGGAAATTTAAATGTGTTCTGTTGTACAGACAAATCTGTGCTTAATTCATGTACAAGAAATGTGTATCCCAGAAAATTGTGGTTGCGCCTTTTCAGAGTGTATGTAAATCGGCCAGATGTGTGTTTATTGTACATGTATATGCTTCAAGCACGAGCCTATTAAACATTACCTGCAGAAACGAAATAGTTGCTGTTACGCCACTTGTATGAAAAGGAAGGCTAAAAATCGTTCAGAGTCAGCCATTTTCTTTCTTTGTTGTAAAGCTAAGCAATGACTGACGAGGTTACATCAACCAGTGATAAACCACGTGCTCGTGAATGATATTTGCGTGTTTTCTGTACGCAGGGAACCAGCGAGCGTCAGTCGTCCTCTTCCCAGTATAAACACATATATGTATATATGTATATGCCCTTCGTCAGTTCTTGATGATTATTCCAGAAGCAAAAGAAAAGTAACTTAATCCTTAAGAAATTACCATTTTGCATACCTGACTGGTTTAAAAATATTTTGTAATTCTAAAAAACAAGTTTTACGAAAATGCTAAAATTACCAATAGCAACATAAAATGGAAATGAAACAGATAGGTTATATAAATGACTAGTTAAGCCATTGAGGAAATAATTTCAATGATTCAAAACATTTCTACCCCATAACGACAAAGGTTTTAGAACATGCATCCCAAACACTTCCTGTGATCAATTTAGTCTGACATTAAACCAAAATTTTACATCTTTACATGTTATAATTATTGGACATTTGAGACCGTTTGATATCATTACAATCTTCAGTAAAAATTCAGAATGGAATTGATTTTACGAAAAATGCGAAAAAAATACTCCAAGTATGTGTCTGAAATTTACAAATAAAGGTTATATGATAGATAAAAATGGGAAAAGATCGATCACGTAGCCTTGAAATGTACTGTGGATAGCTCATCACATTGGTTGCAGTCTAAGACTTTCTCTACACGTTTCGAAATAAACCCTTTCTTCAGAAAGTACAAGTTAGTGGTCCTGATACATATAGTTCATGTTACCGTAAACAGTTGTTATGTTACTAAAGAAAGTCGACTCTGAAAACATTAAAGAACAAACATGGAGGATATGAAGCGGAACTTCTGGATCTAAGCCAAAACGTGAGAGTGAAATGCTCGTACCGACAGCGTTTTTGTCGAACGGTAGATTTAATACCCAAAAATGCCGGACAAAGTTTTTTGTTGTTCTTCTTTTTAGTTCAGTGTGAAATTTTGGGTGTCACAAAAACCCATAACACGTCCCATGTTTTTCTTTTTGGTCCAGCGGGGAAATATGGCTATGTCGCGTGGGAAATTACAATAGCCTCATGATTATTATTTCCATTTGGCCGTGTGTCAAAAAACGGGACATTTAGATAATGTGGCGGGATGGGACAGTCCGCAAAGAGCTGGCAATTGGCAAATACATTATACGCTGTCAGCAACACGAAATACTTGATTGGGTTCTTTTACAATGTAAACTTTTCTTTTTTGAAATTTTAATTTTACGGGTATAGGTACAGATAACATTCACTGCTCCGAAATCGAATTAACAAAAAGCATCTCGGTAACAGGTAAACATTGTACCAATTAATTATTATAGAAACAATTAAGAATAGTAATAACTGATGCGAACACAAGCACATATACTTAGCAACGCAAATACGAGTAGTTTTTCGAAAGTCAGGTAAACACACTTAACAGTAGGTGCTTAACGTTTTATTCGAAAGTCAGGTAAACACACTTAACAGTAGGTGCTTAACGTTTTATTCAATTGCAAAACAAACACTCATTAGCCAAATGCCACATCTTTCCGTAAAATACATTAACATGATTTTAGCATCCAAAATGCCTTGTTGAAAAACTCCTAGTATATTTTTGATAGGTTGTTGAAAGTGATTCTAAGACTTCAGATGAAAATATATCAGGGGCCAGACTATTTCCGGTATCTAACAAGAGCCACGGGTTGGTGCTTCTAAGAATGACCAATGTAAGTGCCGGGTTTTGTGGACTAATTTTGCCGGAAAATCACTGGTTGGGCTATAACAGTAGTCCAAGAGTCTCGTTTGATAAACAACAACGTCAAAATGAAAATGAAGCAATGAAATCAGGCTTGATTTGATAACTACAATACTCGATCAAAACGGAATCGATCAGACCGCAGGAAGTTCTCATTGCAAATTATTGTAGCCAGTCTCGGGGTCGCAAGCCCTAATTTAATAAAAGAACACATTGGTCACGTGCAGAAGTTGGCATTCCAGGGATAAAGTTCCATAGTTTTGGCCTATGGAGGGGCGGACGGAACCAAACTTACTCGGAAGCAGTAAAATGGCCTCTAGGTAGCGCAAAATACGTCGGACCATTTAAAAATGTGAAGGTGGTGTCATCTTCCTAATAGATAGCTATTTGCCATATTTCATGAAAATCCGTTAAGGCACTCCGCATGTATATTGAGGCAAACATAAAAAACTAAAATTTCCATTAGGGCGCTCACCGGTGATCGGATCCGTCTTAAAATTCGCTCGTGCCGTCCAATCTATAAATAGAACATATCTGCAAAATTTCATGAACATGCAAGAAAGGGTTTTGGACATACAGCAACAGACGCCGAACGCCGGACGGACGCTGGACAGAGGCCGGACGGACGGACAGAGATGGCCTTTACATAACGATGAAATTGTCTCATTGTGGTAAATGTGTCTAGGCAAATTATATGTTAACATTTTATTTACACACTGATGGGCTGCTGGCGACATGGAATTCGTGGCAATCAAGGGAGAAAACGAAATTTGTACAAATAACTGTGGTTGGGGGAGGGGCTGGCACAGTGCACTTTGGTGACGACCAAGAGGCAGGTAAGGTTATCTTTCACCCCGGAGGTAATCCTTGCTACGCCACAACCTGTAGGTGTCAGATGGTTGTAAAGTATATAGTGTTGAGTAGAAATCAGAATAGCTCGGTAGCAGCCCTTCGTTTACACAAACTTAATGAAAGACAAGACTAGACATTTTGTTAGCGAGCTTGATACTGGTACGTTCGTAATTTCGGAACAGTCTCCTTTCTTCTTGAGTGCAGGTATGAAATAAAAGACCGAGAGACATAACAAACAAACAAACAAATAAAAACAGTAGCTATATTTCGTGACTTCATGTCACATCATCAGGCAACGAGTGGAATGAACATACCATAAACAGCGAAATAAACAGTGAAATACACGTGACAGCGGGAACAGGGGCATACAAGCAGAGAGTGTGAATGCAACACAGTAGGAAGCCCGCAACCCTGCACTTGCATGGGGGTTCCATTCAAGATATCTTTGTACACCAGCATGGGCGAAAAATAACTAGGCAGGAAATAGCACACAATACCATCATTCGCTTGGTTGAAAATGACACATTTCGGCTAAAGATTTTAGAATCAGTATTGCAATAATCAGTCACGAAAAGCCTGTGTTGAATGAACAGCTCACAGTTGTGTATCGCACGCTGGCTCTGTTTCGATAGGGTTGCGGGCTTCCTACCTTGTGTTGTATTCACACTCTCCGCTGTCACGTGTATTTCACTGCTTATTTCGCTCTGTACGGTATTGTCGTGAACCTAGGTAGGAATTTGTTGTCCTGTTTCAATGTCGTTCGTTCTTGTTCGTCTGTGGGTTTATGGTGGACCGAATATAGTACTTAGATTATGTCACGTGACTGGGGAGCTGCTGGACCTGCTCGCTCTCTCGTGTGTGGTCCTTCCTGAGAGGAGGTAACTGAAAACCACGTGGTTTCAGTTTTACTTTAGGTGTTTTTGTACGGGTGTACTTATTTTCTTGTACATATTTTCATTTTCTTGTTTCATTATTGTTTTTTTCCAGATAGTTAATTATATAATCTAATATTTTTCAGTAATTGTCCTACTTTCTCAGTGCCTTTTGTTTGAGCACCAATCACCATGGCATCCAAGATCCTTATCAATTCTTTTGACGCTGCAACACTGTTCGACCTTTCGGGTATGACTACTGATGTTTTGCTGCTGCAGTTATCGACTTCAGGGCAGTGTTAGCGCTTACACCGGAGAATGTAACTAAAATACAGTCCGCTTGGAAGCCGACCACAACGATGCAGAAACACATCGACTTCCCCCTCCCGTCTGGTCTTTCGGAAGATTTAGCTAAAGTTGCAGAGTTGGTCGACAATTATGGTAAGGAAACACCATCGAAAATGGTTTCAGCTACTGTTTCTTTTTCAAAATTGGCAACTAAATTTACCCCATCCAAGACCAGTATTGCTAGTGGTGGTGATTATGAAAAAACAACCTCATCTCCACATACTAGCATTTCATCTCAGCCGTCGGGGTCTTCATCTAATTACCTACAACGTGCTCCACGCAACCTAACTTTCAGTGGTAAGCTAGACACCTGGGAACAGTTGATAATATAGCCAAAGATAACTGTTGGCCTGGTCAAAAGTGCCGTACTGAATTTGGTATGTGCTTAGAAGGAGATGCTTCACATTTGTTCGCCAACCAGCTTTTCCAGATGCATCTTACAAACAGGTCATCAAAGATATGATATATCGCTTTGGTGCAGAAATTGAGTGTTACAAAGTACACCAGCTTAGATTTCAGTCAGCCAAACAAGCTCCTGATGAGTCGCTTGAGCAATGGGCTGACCGCTTTTAAAACCAGTTTATTTTTGTGAGCTTTTCCAGATGCTAGGGACTCTGACAAAGCTCAGGCTGTCCTTCGTTTCTGCTTGGGTTTGAAGAACAGAGATATTACTCAATGGACAATAAATAGTAAACCGGGATCAGTCATGGAGGCTTTGGATGTCACTCGATGGTTTTCAACCACCAAAGACCTTATGACACCATCGAGACCTACCAAGGCTGTTTCTTTCTGTAGAGAAACCTTTTCAGAAGAGGAGGAAGAAGTCTCGGTTCGTCAGTTAAATAAGAAGCCCAATCTCAAGTTCATTCCTCGTGGCTCTTTAGAGTCTCGTTTAGATGCTCTTGAGGGTAGGTGTAACGATTTAGATACATTGGTTTCATTCCTCAAGACGGATAATGTTAAACTTCACAAGAAAGTCGATGAGTTGAAATCTGACCTGTCTGAATCTCGTGCGGAAGTGTCAAGCAATTTTAATAAGTTGTTTGCAATGCTGCAGTCACAGTCGCCGAAGTGACCTTCTCCGTCTTCGCCAAGAGCTTCGCCAGAATCATCTCCGGGAAGGCCTTCTACTCTTCCCAGGTGTTTCAGGTGTGGTAAACTGGGGCATTACCAGTCAAGCTGTAGGAGTTCTCCAGCGGCGGCTCGACGAATGTTCCTAGGTGACGAAGATTTAAGTGACAGGGGCTGTGGGACAAGGTCTAACACCAGTCTGTGCCAAGTCCAAAGACCTCCCTGGTAGTAAAAAAATAGTTGATCTGTTGGGTTATATGAAGAAACACATGCGTAATTCTTGAAGGCCCCGCAGTTCAACCAATATTTCAGTTCTTAAAACTGCTGAATCGTGTACTCAGACTAGTGAGTTCCCTGTTGCTTTAACTGATGAAATTGTGTCTGTACATAATTCCGCTAACAGTGCTTAAGTACTAGTCCACGAGAGCACCAGCCATCCAGCGGCAAGGTGGGGGTCAGCCGATTTTCACCAAATTCGGCACATAGGTAGTCCTATGGGATCTATAAACAGCGGTAAAATATTTCCTCAAAATATTGTATGTTATAGTCTCAACCACATTTTACGGCTTCGCAGCCATGTTTTCACGGTATAAAAACTGTCCAGTTTTAACTGTTTATATTTTTCCTTGAATGAAAGCTATTGATTTATTATTCACTTGTCACTGTTTAGTGGTGCCTATAGATTGTTACACAGATGTCTTGAAACACGATTCCGATTTACCACCCTCATTTAGTAGTTTTACTACACTGCCCCCCGTTATACCATTTTGAGGTTGTGTTCAGTACACTGCTGTACCAAATCTGCCCCCACTGCTATGAGAATGAAACTTAGCCATGATGTTGACAAAACATGTTACTTTCATTGCATAAAATAAAAACTTTGTCAGCCAGTTTATTAGTTATACATTTTAGCACCTCAAATGTATTAAAATGAGAAATTTTCATATAATTATCTGAGATCGATGCGTGAGCACGTAAAATCCGATTGTCCTTCATGTTTTTCAACATTTTGCAACAAGTTAGTTCCTCCTGAATCTTTTGAACGTTTTACTACTTACCACTTAGGGCTATAGTACCCCTAAATGCCATACATGGCTCCATTTTGTAAAAAGCCGATTATGTCCTCCACAGTGAACAGGGTTAGACATGAACTCGACAAATGTAGGTTATTTTGATTTACAGTTGTTATACCTTGCAATTTCCTCATGGGTATTTCTTCATACATATTCAAGTCAGATTTTCTGTTGATCAAATGTTCATGCAATGCATTGTAATATCACGTGAATGATAAGTTTGTTGGCATGACCGCAATTTTTCCCACGACTTAAAAGAAAAGACCGCAGGAAATTTCCTGGCGAAATACCGGGATTGCAGTTCTCTAAAAACAATCGAATGACAAGACAAACTCCACCACTGGCCGTGGCAACTCGTCGCATGTTTTTCATCCATCGGTCCTATCATTGTTTTCCTTTGTTGCGTCATTGTTGGATATAACAACACAGGTCGCATGGATATAGAACCTTGCGTACATCAGACCGTTGGCCGATAAGTGCTCGTCTTTATATCTTTATTATAACAACGGGAACAATGAAGACGCTAATCTATTGTTCTCCAGGTATCCCGTGGATGACCACAGAAGAGGAATCCCAAAGTATGCACAAACAATGACCACGCATCTTAGTAACTATTACCGCGCACACGAATCCTTTCCGTGGAACCTAAACACCAAATTTTTATATCCGTGTATTGTGTTGTATTGCTTATGGTACGGGTTCAAACTCCGTTGTATTAAGATTCCAACCCCCAACCCTGTAATATGTAGTTTAAGTAAAATTTCTAGACAATGCAGGTTTATGGATTTATTCTCCTTTAAATGAAGAGTAAAATCAAATTCTGCACAGGTTTTTTTTAAAAATAATCACTTATTGGAAGATCACACAGCTAAAAAATAAAACAATGTTTGACAGTTTCATTCATTATCTTATTTGAAAATTGCCTACCTCACAGACAACTCATCTAAGTTGAAAATATTCATTGTGAAAAAATACAAAATACCAACCAGAGACTTGTGTACTACAACATATGTTTTTGTAATACAATGCAAAGATAATTGTACTTCAAAAGTGCACATGTTATGACTCTTAATAAAAAATTGCCTTCTAGATCTTTTCAACACTACAATTGCTACAGGACAGAGTCAACCACACAAACCCCATAAAGTCAGGGAATTACATTTAAGGTGATGTAGTCTCACTGCTAAAAAGTGATTTCGCAATGTCGCTGACAACACTGGAAACTCTTCTTCACAAACTTGAGATAGCTGTATTTACCACATCAATTTTCTTATCAAAACTAACCACCACAAAATGAAAAATTGGCTTGTTTGTTCCAATTAGGCAGAATTTTACAATGAAATGGTCATGAAAAAAATACTTTTGCAACATGGTTTGCATTACAATTGCCCTACGATTACAGTTGTACATACATACTAGACCAGTAACAAAATTACCTATGGGAACCATAAAGTGGTCAATTCGCCAAAAAAACAAGGAGTCTCCAGAGCTAATGTGCCAATACTTTTCAGTACTTCAACACTAAATCATTTGAAGTGGACATAAACCCGCCTAAAATCACATAAAACAACTTTTGATTTAGACATTTTACCATCATGAAATAGGTATTACTTCCAGGTCACTTTTGAGCAATTTCAGAACTTTGAAAGATCTGGCAATATGCAATTGCTAGAGACCAGTCTAACAGTGTGTGATTTTATACACACAGCATGGTCTAAAGGAATAGCAAACTGTCAATTCGTTACAATTCCAGAAATCACTTCCCATCTGGATAAGGAACAAACTGAGCAAAGTTTATAGAGGTAAATGGTCTAAATCAAAACTTATTACCTCATGGACAGAAGGTTTACAACCCACGCAGAAAGATAAGTTAACAAAACCAGCCTAACTGTGACAGGGGCTCAAATTTCAGCAATATATACCCATTTACAAACAAAAATCTACAATGGAAATAAAAATGCGGAAACATAAATTCTGATCAATTACGCATCTTCAAGGAAAAGTACAGTGGTCAGAAATCATCTAAATGTGATGGCCACACTGAGAAATCCTGTCAGACCAAAAAATCCAGTGGCTAAACAAAATGAACAATGTATCATTACCATGTGGCCCAGGATCATGATCCGTGCCTGGACAAAAGTTCAGTCTATGTAAATTTTAGATTTGTGCTGTTCACACAAGCAGTTCTAGTGCAAACAAAGCTTGCGGCAACACAAAAGCCTACTTCCCTACACATCTGTGCTGATACAATAATGCTCCCACTGGATTTAGCCAGAGTACTTACAGGTCCAGCCACTGTACTGTTTCCTCCCTTTGAATTTTTACAATGCTACATCATTGACAATCGCAGATTGCCTCTTTCAATGCATACTCCACTTCCTCTGTCCCAGTTTCCCTACATTTGCTGAGAGTGGCCTATCTCAACAAATTACTTTGGACCTGTTGTGGCATAAGCCAGTAATCTTTGGCAAGTACTTTTTCCCCGACACGTTCCTCAAGCTACAAATTCTCTTTGACATATCTTCTGGGAGTAGACTTTTCGGCCTCACTCTAGCCCCCTCACTTAGTTGTCCACAAGGGTACTTTCTTGCTGGTTGTGAACTTTTCCACACCCAACCTTTACTAATAATCGGCTGGTCTCCAACTTCAGCAGAAGCCACTTCTTCAGCATAAGCCATTCCTGATTCCTAAAATTGCATTAACGAAAAAATTAAACATATTAAATTTAATGTGGCCATTTCAGCTCAGAAAATATGAATACCAAGCTAAAGTGAAGGCACCAATATTTTTGACGGCTTTAGCACGTTTAATTAACTTCATAACCACAGAAATTCATTGGCAGACATAACATACTCCCTAGTCTCTAAAAGTAGTTCATGGGCAGAAGTCATGTTACACATTTGGTGGTTGTTAAAGTTATGATGACAATGCTGTAGATGTGCTTCGGGTGAATTATATGAGCCCCTGTTAATTAGCTACTCGGTAACGGGCAATTGCCTATTAGCTGAATGGTTAACACGCTTGCCGGTGTAATGGGGGTCGCTGGTGCGATTCCAAAGTCGGATAATCTCGGCTATTACTACAAATGGCGTAGTCGGCAAAGGGATGATATACCGATGAAGCACTGCCAACTAGTACACACGGACCTCGGGACGGCGCGCTTGGAAGGTTCCAGGAGTCAAGGACCTGTATGAGAGACTACCTTGTGTTCATCTGTGTTGTAAAGGTACCAAGAGACGTTGATGACCTGTATGCGAGACATCCTGTTCAACGGTTCACCTTCGTGGTCGCGTTCCCGTTCCGTAGGGAAGGGGGAATGTTGTAGATGTGCTTCCGGCGAATTATATGAGCCTCTGTTAGCTACTCGCTAACAGGCAATTGCCTATTAGCTGAATGGTTAGCACGCTTGCCGGTTTTATGGGGGTCACTGGTTCGATCGATTCCCGAGTCGGGTAATCTCGGCTATTACTACAACTACCTATTTTCTATGCCAATGTATACATGTAGTTGCATAAACATCAACACATTTGAATAAGATATGATTAAGCAATAAGGCCCAAGCAATCACGGTGTGTCAATAAAAGTATTTTTGCATGAATGACGTGCTTCTGAAAATATCGTTCAGGGTCAGACCCTGGAGTTTAGTGATTCATACCTGAGCTCACACGAAGCAGGACGTTGAACCTTACTTAACGTGTTTGGTCATTTTTCAGACCTCTATCAGATTTCTCCTCTAGTGTGCAGTGGATTTACTCAGTGTCTTTGGTGACGCCAATATATCTCGAGTGTTGTAACGATGATTCGGGCAAGTGAATCTAATGTAGCTCCTGCTGCACACACAGACTACTTCTCAGGACACGTTCCACCTGCACATCAGCTCCACTTACTCTTATAAGGTGCTCAAATGTGTCGCTCTTTTCCTTGTGCATTTCCCAAGAGTTTCCAAAGTTGTTTCTCTCCGCAATTTGTAGAAATACCGCATTCGATGCGAATGGCAGTGCCAGATAGATAAATTCGCAAACCCACACTTTAGATCAGCCATCATTCAACTAACCCATTGTATGCTTTAGTACTCAGACGAGTTGGATGAACAAATTTAGTATAATTTCATATTTTAGTGGGAAATGCAAGTGTCCTTAAAATTAATCAAAAACATTTAAGCAAACCAATTCTTTTAATTGTTGTATTATACCACGGCATATTAATGCGTAGAAACGGCGCACAACTAGTGACTGGTTTAACATGACAAATACACATACGCGGTCTGAAAATAGTGAAATTCTGACACCTGTTACCAAGACTGCCTGAAGGGCTGACAAAGTTTTTATTGTATTAAATTCAAGGGCATGGAGTCTCCTACATGTCCATGTTATTATTTTTAGTTTTCTCGCGGGGGCAGCTTCGCTATAAGGGTACAACGTACTGCTGGTTTTTCACAAGAATGAAATGTACCTCCACGGAAACAGTTCCAGTGTTACCATGGTAACCGATATTTCAGTGTCGGTGCCGTTTTTACTGACATTGGTCATGAACCTATCATGTGATAACAAAATATTTCATAAACGATTCTGTTTGAAGCGGAAACTGGAGTAGAAAATTTGGTCAAAAATGACTCATTCCACATCAAGAAATCGCCTCATTTTGCCGCCCAGAACACTTCCCTTGTATCTCCTAAACCACCAAACTTTGTGGTGTCATACTTCACCCAATTTCTCTCATCCCTAATGTGATTTATCAGACTAAACATGGATCTGAATGGCTGACCCCCCACCTTGCCGCTTGTTGGCTGTACAGTGGTCGGTGGATCCGTGGACTGATACTTAAGTTTCAGACTCGTAGGTTTCCTCGGTTGTGCCTAATGCTTTCATTCCTCAGGATGTTGTAGGTAGTGTTTCGCTTGATCTCCCACCATCTCCAGGGGGGCTGTCTCAGGTTCAACAGGCCGACGCGTTTGGTGTGGATGTTTGCGTTTATCCTACGATACCAACTGCAGACGCAGTTTTGGAAACTATAGAAATAAGGAAAATTGCTTCTGGGAGTATGTACAACATACCTATCATCATCAACGGTACACAAGTATCAATGCGGTTAATTATTGTGGTGCGGATAGTACTATCATTTCTCACGGGCTGTTTAAACTATTGACTGATGTAGTATTTTCTCATGACATCAACGTCCATGCTGCTGGCGAAGATTTATCTATGAAAGGTTTCCGCACTAAACCTGTCACTTTATCAATCAGTGACCAGTCGTACCAATCTTCAACAGTTGTGGTCAACATTAGCGATGATTGCCTTTTAGGCCTTGATTTAATGAAGCAGTTGAAGGCAGTTATTGGTACGAAATCAGATTCCATAACTTTCGCTAGCGAGACTTTAGTTATGAATTCTGGAGTACCTAGAAAATACCAGCCTTCTGTTAAGCTGACAAAAAGTGTCGATATTCCGGGAATTACGATTAAGCGAGTAGACTGTATACCTTGTCCAATTACAGCTTCGACAGTATATTTTGTACCAAGCTTAACCATTGACTCTCGAGTTATGATCCCTCGAGCTCTGTTCCCCAGTTTTATTTATTTTTAATTCTTCGGAGCACCATGTCAAATTGAAGTCTGATTCTGTTTTGGGATATGTAGATTACATGGAGGACTGGCAAGAGTGTCCTGTGGACCTGCTGCCTACCCAAGAGAGTGAAACTGTCGTCAAGCAACTGTCTGCCGGTTCTGGTGATTCATCTGTTAGTTAATTTTCTTGAATGGTTGCTCCCTTTAGTAAACGTTCAACGTTTCACTACACAGTTTATTAACGAAACGATATTAAACTTGATGATAAAGTACTTTGTCAGCTTCACTTTCCAGCGTCGTCAGAGATACACTGAAAACGGAGAGGAAGTTGGGAGCTACCACTGAAGAATTGTCAAAAATGAAAAAGGTAGAACATCTACTTACCTTACAAACGAAGAGTCTTGCACTCATAAACCAACGTAACTTTAAGTACAGAGGCAATGCCCTGTCTTTTCTTTTAGAAGTATTATTTCTATTCTCTGATTTGAAAATTATGTCATCCTGAAATTGTCTGTTACTGAGTGAATTACAAACGGAGTGCAGCATTTCAAGACAACCTCTTTGTTGCAGAAGGAGCAAGCCAAACTTGAGCAGCTACGCATACTCCAATCTAACAATTGGTCGTCTCAAAAGAGCCAAAACAAAGTGGCGTGGAGGCCTTCAAGTACAAAGTTGGTCATAACGACGTCCGGATTCAGGATCTGACGCTGCAATTGTACCAGGTAAGTCATTTATATGAGCACGTCTTGTGCTGCGTGGATATTTAGGTACGACACACATACGCGCGCGCGGATAGATAATTGTTGTCTTGATAACTGTGGAGCGAAATGTCGGTGAGCGAGTGTTACAAACACCTAAAGTGCGACTCGCCTAGTGGGTATTGCTATCGACGCATTGTTCCCTTGAGTTATTTTTTATAATTTTTATGATTTTTTCAGTTCAGCGCCAAAATGGATGATATAGTTTACAAGTTCCGTAAAGCAGACGAAATAGATGCAGAGATTTGTACAGAGCCTCTCCTTTGTGTAATTGAGATGAAAAGTGTGTCTGAGCTCATGAGCTTTGCTAATGGACTTTCCGTGACTGAAAGAGGGTCTGATCTCGACGTTATCGCCGGTCAGGATCAACAAGAACCCTCTCGCTTTCACTGTCTTCAGAAAAATGAAAACAGGCATGATTATGTAACTATTCAACTAAGCTATCATGATGTCTTTTGCCTTGCCACGTGCACTGGAAAAAAGGTTCAAAATGCTAAAAGTTGTCCAAAACTGCGATTTTGACCTTTTTCAATATAGAATCACAAATTCCGGACTGCCCCGGTACCACAGAAGAGACATGATTTCCAAATGTTTGTGCACTCTAGATTCAAGAAATGTGGTTTAAACTGTGTCATTGGCAACCATATGTTTGCCAATTTTCATTTTTCTGAAGCTTGCCTGTATGCGTGCAAAAGCATTCCCAGTCAAGAGGCATGTGCTCCAAAAATGGTGCTTAGAGCAAAACATAGGCCAAATTTCTGGACTTCAAGCAACAACTTCAATCAGCGGCTGAATACCATTCGTGGCACTCACTTCCCAAAGGGTTGCACTCAAACCTGGCCCACTCCATTGTCTTCAATTAGGGGGCTACAATGGCTTG
>NMRA01000379.1:316291-372665 GCA_002633005.1 Phoronis australis | reverse complement strand
CCCGACCTCCCCCCATTCGGTGCTATGCGCATCTACAATCGTGGTTCAGTTTGCGCAAATGTTTACAGCCGGACAAAATGTTGCCCCCCCCTTG
The DNA here is from genome assembly GCA_002633005.1 of Phoronis australis. Classification (NCBI taxonomy): domain Eukaryota; kingdom Metazoa; phylum Phoronida; family Phoronidae; genus Phoronis; species Phoronis australis. The sequence goes on along the minus strand of NMRA01000379.1, from coordinate 372,571 downwards.
TGATATCCTAGATCCGCCACTGCACATGAAATGCACACAGTGCTGTTTCCGCACCATTTGTGTGTAACGTATGTCCATCACCCTTTATTTCAGCGTTCCATCCTCGAAAGTACCCAAACTGACTCAGTGGCGTCTTTGGATTGCCACGTGCATGGAGCCGTAGTGGAGCGCAGTTTCTCCATCGATGAAATCACATTGTCCGTGACGCCGAGTTGCAGCGTGGCTGCGTAACTTGCCAGATTGAATGCCCTGAATTCCATCAACTCAGTGTATGATGTTGTCCAGCGCCAGTTCGCTGATAAGAGAATTTTGCGTGACTCGAGCCGTGGAGACTAGAAATGAAATTTACCGAACGTTGTGCTGCCTCGGGAATTCTCATCTCTCATTGTAAATATGTGCATAGCTTTTGAAATTGATGTCATTTGAAAATGCTTGTCAGTTAAATAATTAATTGTACCAACGCGTAGTTTTTATTTGGGATATCTGTGAATCTAATATGCTCTCTACAACGCCCACTGTCTGAACAAGTGCATTGCCTGCATTCATACAGTAATTTTCCAATTTGCCTTTGCCAAGTTTGTTGGCTTGTGACCGGAACTAAAGGTCTCAACACGCCACCGTAGTTTTTTCAATTTCGTCAGGTGCACTGCCGTGAGTGCCAACCACACATATTTTTTGCAGTTCCCAAGCATGCGAAACTTTTTTGAGTTTATTGTTTAATTACAACTTCCCTCTTGCACTAATTTTTCAACGTTTTTTTTAGTAAAAGGTCTAAATTCTCAAAAATCCGAGCCCCCACCCCATTTGTTAGGCTGGGTGCACGCATGCCAACCACACATATTTTTGGGTTTTCCAGGCATGCAAAACTTTCCCGAAATTCCCGTTTAATTACAACTTCACTCTTGCACTAATCTTTTAACGGCTATAGATTTGTGGGCTATGGGACACCGCCACCAAAGTAGCATGAAACCAACCAATGAAACCAAAAAACACACACCAACATTTTCAGCCAACAGACGACGAATGAGTCGTACATCCTACAATTCTCTAACCGCGGGAAGGTCTGCTAAGTGAGTGTTTTCAAAGGTCACGATTGGGTCAAGTGAAGAAGAAGTGGCATTCCGTCAATCAGAGCAGATTTTAGAATAGAGCAACTGCACGCAGTAAGAAGATTCAAAATTCAAATTTCTATGTCAACTCATAATCCTTGATGAAACTGTGGGGCTCTGAGGAAAATGCTTGTTAAATAAATACTGAAATGTACTAACGCGTCGTTTTTATTTGGGATATCTGTGAATCTAATATGCTCTTGACAACGTCCACTGTTTGAACAAGTGTATGGCCAGCATTCGTACAGTAGGTTGCGAATTTGCCTCTGCTAAGTTTGTTGGCTTGTGGCCGGAACTAATGGGAGAGCTTAAGTCACCGGAGAGGTTCCCCTTTCGTCACGTTCTATAAGTAAGTAAGTAATAAGTAAGTAATTTTTTATTATAGTGACATGTGTTCAAATGAAACAATGAATACGTTACAAAAACTAGGAACACCCAGCCCTCCACGGGGCTTATAAGTCACTTTAGATACATGATACAAAAAAGAAAAGACAAGTGTACGCGCATTGCAAGAGGACCAGAAAGAGAAGGCCGAAATCAAAGTGATCATAAATAAATATAATTTTTCCTTACTTCAACAATGTTTTTGATGAAAACTGAAGTTTTTCTAATAACATCTTTTTGCATGATTGTAATTAATTTGCTTTCACAGCTTTCTGCACGGAATCGTGGATATTTAATCTCAACTTGACAATGAAAGGTGTTTCTGGCATCTAAGAAAAACGGACACTCAAACAGAAAATGTAGTTCAGTTTTGACCTGACCAGTGTGACAAAGACAGCAAATTCTGTCATCAGAATCTAGACAATGAAAACGCCCAACCTCAACCAATAGCTGTAGGGTTCCGGTTCTAATTTGAGCAAGAATTGACCTACTAAGCCGAGTTAAGTCTAAATGCACATAAGGCTCAACTTCAAAGGCATTCTTCATCAAAACATAGGTTCTTAACTTTGGTTTCGAACGGCTTTCAAATAACCACCTATTACATGCTAAATCATGCAAAATATTCTTACAGTGAGACAGATTAACTGAACGTAAGTCATGAAAACAATCCGAAATCCCTAATTCTTCAAAAATGCTCAAGACTTCAGACGACCAATTATTAGTAGTAGTAGTGTAGTGCCACCAAAATATTCGGTATGTTAGTCTATCATCCTCGAAATTAATAATACGATTCCACATTCTATAAATAGAGGTTATTGAATGGTTCTGGCGTTATTAAACGTTTTTTGAGGAACGAGATGGTTTTTAAAAAAACTCTGTACGCGGCGAAACAATTAAACTTCCAAAAACAGTTTCTTTTGTCCGTCTCCTTACAACACCAAACTTGGCAAACTGACATCACTGAATTTATAAGACATTTTGACAGAGCAGACAACTAACATTGTTATATTTTTATTATAAACCGGTAAATAAAACAACAAGAATGGATCAACTGAAATTTGAAATTTTCGGATGTAATAACTTCCTTTGTCAACAAAAACAGAAATAAAGTAAAATCAAACACTATATGACAATTGACATATAAGATATGGTGTAATGAATATGATACATTTTTATTGTCATTAGTGTTGACTTATGACGTCATCAAACAGTTCCAAGGCCATGAAAATGACGGAACTTAAGGTTTCTACCAGACGGCAAGAGGTAGTTATATTACAGAAAAGTGAGGGAGAAATAGGTTCGTACTCGAGTGATATTTTTTCTAAAAAACATCTTGTTCCTCATAATAAGTTTAATAACGCCATAACAACGCTTAATAATGGTAATACCATAGACGTCTTAATACTATAGTATGATGTCTATGGGTAATACAGTTTTAAGTTTTGGAATTTTTGATGACGTGTCCGTGTAGCAGGAGATATTGACATGGGCATGTGGCCTGGTATATAAATTTCATTGCAGAGGGTAATCTGTGTTAACTTGCTGTAACAATATCCAAATCTGTTGTGTTCCGTTTGGTTTGTCTACGAAAATCTCCGTTGTCTCGCTCTCTTGAAAATCCACCAGGTGTCTCTTCGTCTGATTTCAAATACTCGTCTGCTACACGGAATTTAGTGAAAGTTGCTTGTATTTCCTTTCTCTTTAAATTCAGATGGACAACGAACTTTCCTGTAATTTTAAGAAATGTCGTAACCGCCTGGACACCCACGTATGGGTAAGACTTCTGTCTGCTACTTCGTTGAAATCATTTTTAGAAGTCGTAAGCCTAGTGTGACTGTGTCATCGTTTCTGTTACAACCTCGCCAGTGTGCTTTGTTGTGAGTCAGTGCTGTGTAAACATGAGTACAATTCAGGCTTTCTAAGTCTTTTGTGTGAGTCGCTTTTCTTGGCAACAATCAATCAGCACTTTTGTTTGGAATTTTACAAATTATTTTTCATGAAGTCAGCCATCGACTGTTTAATGATGAGGTACCACTATTTTGAGGCGATTTGGACCCACAAATTGGAATAGTCACATTTAAATTTTCGAAAATTTTGCTGGTCTTGGATTTTTCCGATTCAGGTAACCACTTGCGCAATTTAACACTTGATTATTTTTACAAAATGTTGTGTTTGGATTAATCGCTGTTGTCCGACAATGTCAACGGTTGCACCCATTTTATGCTTTCGGGGAGTTCAGAAGGATTGGGATTGACCAGGGGTCCGTTCCAAGAAACTGACTTAAGTTCATTTTTTACTTAAGTCTAAGATTTGTCTTAACTTCCAATCTTTGAAACTTGCACACATCAGGTAAGTTCTTCGAAATTAAGACCAAACTTACGTCAAACATTTAAATCAAGCTTAAGATCTCTTTCTTGCAATGATTTTGAAACAAATTTATTAACTTTTATTTTAAAATTTAGTGAAATCTAAGAATTGTCTTAACTAACTAAGTCAGTTTTGTTGGAACGGGCCCCTGGTCCATAGACAGGAAACAATTTTGTGTGCTTAGTAATTTAAAGAGCTACGTATATCTGGCCTACTTATTATCATTGTTTTTTTAAGTTTGGCACTTTAATTATTCTATTAGAGTGGCTCCACAACGTTAAGATGACGTCACAGTATTGGGGGTAGGTCGCCTGGTGTTAGGCCTTCTAATATCCAAGCTGCTAGTCTTCCTCGGTAAATTCTACTTGAACTCACGTCCAAACTAACACTTAGAAAGATGTCCATAACAAAATTAATGGTGTGGAAGACCTGAACCATGATCATATAAAACTCAAGAAGCCTAGGCGTATTCGTGCGATTAGAAAACCGCCTGGCGCGTACGTCTGGTGAGCAAGACTTGACTATCCACACTACCCAATAATGACATAGTTGATAGGAACCATCCCAGGGCGGGGAAAACGTCTTCTGTGGAAGGCTGTGCAACTTTTAACCTACTTCTGCAATTTTAACAAATCAGGGAGACTGTATATCACCAATTCATTGATTTTATTATTCGTACACGTCATTTTCAGGTGACGTCATGTTCCCGTATCCTTTTCCTCATCGTGGACCATGTGGAGTTTAATGTCTATGGATGCAATTTTTGTCAAAATCAACTTATCACTTGTTTAATTGGTTTTAAATATTTTACGTCACACTAGAATATGTAGCGCTTATAAATTTACAACGAATCAATAAATATCTTATGTCACACTAGGATATGTAGCGCTTATAAACTTGCAACGAATTATTAAATATTTTACGTCACACCATGGATTATGGACAACAGATTTGCAACTCCGATATTTTCTTGCATAATATCCTAGGGGAGGCGCCACTCTCCTTAAGTACCTGTCTCAGTTTCCTGTTAGTGTATTGTGACGACACAACAGCCGGCGTGCGTTCAGTAGACGCTAGGACCTACGCTAGGACCTAGCTAAAACCTAGTCAAAGTCACGTGCTCTCATTTAAAATTCACGGCAATATCTCACGTAATCTCGTGAAGTCTTGCTTTTTAGCGAGGTCCTAGCGTTACTGAACGGGAGGCCGACCATGATTAGCAAACTTACTTGCAGGAAATATCATCAGATATCTGGGCCAGATGTCGCTAGTGAATAAGCTTCTGTAAGAGCAGAGATTTCGTCCATTGAAAGTATACGGAGCTGGCGGTCCATGTACTATAGTCTATGGTCACACTATAATATGTAGCGCTTGTAAACTTACAACGAATCAATAAATATCTTCTACTTTCATTTCCACGGGGAATTTGATCTTTGATTTTGACATGCAATGGTATTATTAAAGTTGATATGTGCGGTTATTATATACTAAACGTTTGTTGATAATTTCAACATTTGTTATAGCTACAAGGAGTTTGCCCTTCGTATTTTTATCGAAAAATTTCTTTTTAAAAGGTGCATGTACTTAATATTCATGCCAGGCTTTCAAGCGTTCCAACTTTTCCTACTTTTTCCTACTTTTTTGGCCTGTTCCTACTTTTCCTATTTTTTCTGAAATTCTTAGTATTTCCTACTTTTTCCTACTTTTTTCTCATTGCTCTAAAACTCCGTCTAAGTTATGTTTTTGAAGTAGTGAGTAGTCGTGTTAGTTTATTAGGAACAGCTCACACAGGACTTCCTTCAGCACAAGCGATGCTGACTTAAAGACTGTAATTGGAGAGCAAGCAGGACTTGACACTTATGAGTGTAAAAAATTTGCGTTCGTAATGCTATTTTATCACCTACCATTGAAGGAAAGGGGCGTCTTTAAATTGCATAATCCTGGAGTTTGGTCCATGGGTGATCCAAAAGAGGACCCAAAAATCCGTTTAATTAAGATTTTGAATGCAACATCCGTTTCAAGTTTATTTCATTCAAATCATCAAGACACAGATTAAAATGATGCAATTTAAGACATGAAAATGCCTGGAGTTCTTAAGATGCCTACTAATTTGTTTTTACTTTTAAGTGCAACAGAATTCTTTTTCCAAAAAATAGTTTAGTAACTCTGAACTCCATATCCACAACTTAAGGCACCATTATTCCTGAAGTTAGCGGATAAGATGGGGGTGTTTGGACCCTGAGGGATAATAAGACTCCCAAAAATGAACTTGTAAAAAAGAAGAAACACTGCATTTTTTCTGCTATGGATAAAACATTATTTGAAATGAACAAAAATACAAGTTAAGACACAAAAATTCCTGGTGTTATTAATTAAGACACTTATTAATTAATGATCAATAAACGATCTATTTAAAGATGTATTTGCATGCTCCGATCTGTGCTAATGTATAACAAGAACTAAATGACAATGTTATTTGAACATCATCTACGTTAAACAAAGTGCAAGTTGTATTCACTGTCAACTTGTAAATGTGAAAACGACCTTTGCACTAGTGATGTACCTTGGAGGCTCACATAGCCCACATCATGCAGTGTTATTCCCCAAAACTACGTCACGATACTTACTGGACACGAGACATAAAACTCATTCTCAAAAGCTTGTGGCAATTTTCAACGTACTTCATATTCACATTGTTGCTATGTGTTGTGTTTCTAACTAATTTCACCAAGCAATCACAAAGATAAGGAATTTGCGTGCAAGTTCCTCTTCAAACATTTAAGTGCAACAAAAATTCTTTTCCCAAAAGATAATTTAGCAACCTTGGACACCATAACCACAACTTAAGACGCAGTTTTCCAGGGGTTTGTACCCCGAGGCACAATAACACTTTATTGTAGGAGGGGAACTTGTTATAGACGGATTTGAACAGAAAAGAGACTTGAAACAACTCTATAGGGAGTCGTTGAAATGAAAGCTACCTGCCTTTCTCACTAAGCATTGGTCAAGCAACTTCCACTTATAGATGGAACTGAAATGTATTTGGCGGTGATGGGAGAGTTCACTCGGTACTTCGTTGAAGATAGAGAAGTATGCGCAGTTCCATCCTGAAGCTGTGATCACTTGGAAGCCAAGACCAGTGTAATCATTCATATCATTGAGGCGGACATGTCCACACCTGACGACATCATCATAAGAGTTTCTGACAATGACATTCTAGTGTTGCTCCTGCACCATATCCATTGAGTTGCATCCATGGTGTGGATGGAGGGTGGGGCTAAAGGACAAGAGGATCTGTGTTTAAGATTGCTATGTGTGTTGCACTCCTAGGCCTACACGTGCTCACTGGATGTGACTGTTCCCGTGCATTTGTAAGGAAAGAGAATTAAGACCGTATGCAATCGTGACAGAAAGTAAGTTTCAGAGAGCATTTCCCTCACTGATTCGCAATATCCCAAAAGAAGTAGTCATCAAAATCTTGCAAGACTCGACAAGCACCGGTTCAATGTGGTCGTCAAAACGTACAAACGAACGTCAACGCTAAGCAACCATTTGAGAAGCTTAAAAGCATCGAGGGCAGCAGTATTCCACCGTGTGAAGCTGAACTAGTACTTTACGTGGATAGAAGCGAATGAATTTATTGCTAAACTATGGGGGTAGCGCTCATCTCCAAATCTTGGACAAAACACTCGCATCATTTGGTTCAGTGGAGAACAGACGCCCACCTGCACTCATTCCAGAGGTTCAAGTTGAAACAAAGCCAGATGGCAATGATGGCGATGCTAAGAGAGATGATGATATGGACAGTGATGAAGACATGATCCTCTATCAAGAGAAATTGAATCATCTGATGAAGAGAGTGACGATGATCACGACTTTGATGTTTGCAGTCAAGTTACAGCAGAGTGAATAATTATCAATGCCTTTTGGATTTCGGTTTTATCGTATGAAAAATAGACTGTGTCATGCAACACAATCCCATGTACTTTCATTTCTTGCCACTAGATATGGTTCAAGCAGCTCAGCTTTGATTTGAAGCCATCTTATTTAATTACCCCAGATGTTTTTGACAAATTTTTTGTTTCATTTTTGTTGTATTTGAGAATAAATTGGTAATACCTTCAGATGTGTTTTACTTTATTTGAAATATTATTTTTATCCGTAGTAATCAAAATTGTCGTCTTTCCTCTTTTATACAAGTTCATTTTTGGGGATTAGTGATCCCCGTCTGATCTGCTAACTGTGGATGTTGTGTCTAGAGTTACTTAAACTATCTTTTAGAAAAAAAATGTTGCACTTAAGTTTCAAGAAATAATGGAATTAATAAGAGTTTTGATCAATAACACAAGATTTTTTCGTATCATCAGTTGTATTTTTGCATCACTTGAAATAATTTTTATTCATAGTGATAATAAGAAATTTCGTATTTCCTCTTTTATTAGTTCATTTTTGAGGGTCTATCCTTTGGGGTCCAAAAACCCCCGTCTTATCTACAAAACACCCTGAAAATGGCTTCTTAAGTTGTGGATATGGTGTCTAGAGTTACTAACCTTTCTTTTGGAAAATTTTTTGATGCACTCAAAAGTTTGAATAAATCGATAGATGGTTATGATTAGCAGGTGTCTTATTTAATTGCCCAGGCATTTTCACGTGCTAAGTTGTACCATTTTAATTTGAGTGGTGATTTGAATGAACTAAACTTGAAACGGATGTTGAACTCGGGAGTTTAAATCAAATGGATTATTGAGTCCTTTTTGGACCCTCCCCCCAGGGACCAAGCCCAGGACTGGGCAACTTCAGTCACCCCTTTCGTTCAATGATAGGTGATGTATAATTAAAATTACGCAGTCAAACCTTTTGCACTTAAAAGTGTGAATGAAGTCCTGCTGGTTATCCAACTAATGGCAAGTACTGCCTGTGACGTGGGTAAATGTCATTGGTAAATATCGATGAAAACTACTGAAAACCTGCTCTTGTTCCTACTTTTTCTTACTTTTCACGTCACAGTTACTACTTTTTCCTACTTTTTTGAAAATGTGTCCTATCTTTTTCCTACATTTTTGCTTAAAACTGCTTGAAAGCCTGCCATGCACAAACATATTCATCTGCGCACTTCTATGTCCATTTGACTCGGTTCTTGTTGGTCACACGCATTATTTTTCGTAACAAACTGACAGACATTTTCTGTGATGAAGATGGGACGCGGGAATTTAAAAAATCATTCACCTGTCCGGCTTGTGAGTATTTTGGCATCTTGTCGTTCTGTAGTATCGAGCCCTTAGTGATATTATCGCTTAGTGAGTATTTGTCTCTAAACACGTCCATGTACAATAACGTACGTGTTGCAGCGTTTTCTGAACGACCATTTATCTCGAAAAATTGCTCTAGCTGGCGAGGTATGAGCCTTAATATGGACACGAATCACTGAAAGATTCCTCTGGGCACGGATCATAGATATGCTCCTCGAAGAAAATCCAGGAGTCAGGTACATGAATGCTAATTACCATTGCTTTATTTATCGAAATAATTTACAATGTATATGAATCTCTCTTTATCGATATCATTTGTAGTGGCTAGTCACATCGTGGGTAAACGGGGGAAGACAAAAGAAGTCTCCAAAACACATGACTTTCAATCTAAGATGAAGTAAATTATTTAGAATTTCCACAATAGATCTTTGTGTGCCTATGAACACGTGTGAGGATGGATTAACAGATCAAAAACACAGAAAACATTTAAAGTTAACCAAGTTGGACAATTTACTAGAGTTTTGTGACATTCATCAGCACACCAGATTGCCTCCTGTCACTTATATGGGGAACTAAGCGAGAAAGTGGTTTGGAATACATATACGGTAATACGTTTTGTATTGACCAATATGTTTTAGGTAACACCAGTCTACCGGGAAAATTTGACATTGTACGCGCAGAGATTTCTCCTAGTGAACAGTATAAATCGGTAAGTATTTGTATGTGTGGCCGTGGCTGTCATAATTTAGGTGGCTACTTTTTCATTATTATCTGAAAGATTCAATGTTTCTTCAAACACGATGAATCAATACCATACTTTAATCTTGCATAGTTATTACAATGACAATTGCCAAGATGATGATAATGGTGCAATAATGTGTCCTCCATGTAACACCTGACGATAGTAGTACATCGTCTATCTACAGATAAACTTTCATAATACACGATCCATATTCAGTGTTCCATATTTTGTTCCGTCATGACGATCAAGCTAATAGTTCTAGCCAATCAGAATTTAACTTTGATAAACGTGTGAGACAAATGTATCTTACTACCCACGATGCAAGTGACAAGCACTTAATTAATTTCCTGTTCGTTAACCCTTGCCATTGCCAAGACCCTCTTTAGAACCTTCCATGATATGGCTCAACTACTAAATCCCATCTGAGTATTTTCCAGACTTCTGCCCAAATTCTAATAATGTGCTTATTTAACGATTGGCTAATAAAAAAACATGTGACCTTATCTAATATCATTAGCTGTTACGATCTGATCTCAGAAAATTCAAGAATCTTTAGAGTGCATTGACCCTAGAACCAAGGAGGTAAACATCACCTAAAAATAGACGTCAAAATATATCTAACAAGTTTGACCAAATGATTTTATAAGTACATATGCACAAATTTTGGGCAACTTAAATGGAACTATGTGTACTAATTATTTAATATTTATTCGGCTATATTGTGAATGGGATTTAGTTACAACAGCTAAGCTTTTAGCTGCGGTACAAGAGTTTCAAGTTCAATTACAGGCATGGCTTGATCTCACAAAAAGTTTATCTCTCCGATAATGTCACTTTAAACTTAATGATAACGTGATTGCCTCCACAAAGACTATTTTTATTCTTGAAATATTCCCTCTTGCTCACTACTTGAATGACAAAACATAAACAAGGCGTGCGTTCAGTAATGCTAGGTCCTCTGCTAGGACTTAGCTAAAATGTAACCAAACTTACGTGTTCTCATTCAAAATACACGGCAAAATCACACGCAATCCCGCTAAGTCCTGCTTTTTAGCGAGGTTCTAGGGTTTCTGAACGGGCTTCAATTTGAAATCTGCATCCAACTTTCCATGAAATGGAAAAATGTCCTCTATCCTAAAAAAGATCATTCTGCGCTAGTACAACAAGGCCTCTCTTGACAGGATTGACCAGTCAGTCCAGAATTGACCCTTTCATACCAACGGCAGTCAACATTTGATATGAAGAAATCATTTGTCGAAATGGAGAGTCGTCTCGAGTAATTAGTCAACCTATTTCGTGGATTCCTCTTTAGGTCAAGAGATTGGTCCTGTTTTAAGATACGTTAATAAATCTTTGCATTATTGTTTCACGCAGATGGTTCTTGCTGGTCAAAAACCAGAAAACATCATGGAAATTTGCTCAAGAGCTCTTGCATTCTGGAATTATCAGGTTTGGTGTTTTATCTCCAACATTTGTGAAAGACTTTATTCTTTAAAAGTACTGTTATTTTTTAAAAGTACTGTTATTTATGTTAATGCACTTAATAGAAAGAATTGTTAAACTCGGTTCTTCTGTCTATTACGATTTATCCGCCACTCACTCATTGAAACTGACCAAGCTTGCGCTTAACAACTCTATCCACTCGCACACGAATCCAGAGGTGCGGTCCGTCAGTTGAGCTGGTTACATGCGACAAAAGCGAGATCACGCAAAACCAGGGAAGTGAAAGGCGAGTTTTCACGAGTACACTCCGATTCGAAACCTTATTAGCATAAGCTAGACAGTAGGACGACAGACAGCTGGCTGATTGGTCGGCGAGGCTGTAATGTTGAATCACTGGAGAATATTAATGGTTTTCGCTCCATAAGCCTTCATGCCATGCTGCAAATGAGTTTACCAAACGCAAACCGCTGAATTTTTGTGCGTTGTAAGAATAAGTGGTATACAGCTGTACTGTTGTTCTGGGAAAAGGGTACAATATGAAAATGCGCGGATTTATCGTGCTACCGCAGTCATTTCTACAGCCGTTTACTTGATAGTAAGCCCCAAATTCAAAAAGAGTCGATAAAAGTGCTGGCAATGTTTGTGTGTTGGCAATTATCTGTAATAAAGGTCTTTGTATTAGGCAAAACCGAGTTCACGATTCTGGAAAGAAGCGTGCTGGATGCAGCTTTAGTTGTTCAGTATCTCAACTGTCTCGTAAACTTACTGTAACAATTTCTTAAACGCTGCAGAAACTCTTCAGCACCCGTCTTTTTGCCCGAGATTTAATAACCTAATTTCCATTCTCTAGGTTCACCAAAAAACCGTATACTACGAACATTCATCGAACAAATTTAAAGAACGGATAACGCAGATGGAGCAATATTATGATCAAGTTATAGGGCGCGTACAGGCCGAGATCAACAGTATCCTCTGAAGTCGTCTCTAAGAGATACGTCCCTTGTCATGCGTCAACAAACATAGAACACTGTAAAATCCGATGCAAATCAGGGGCGGATCCAGGATTTTGAGTTAGGGGGGCATGGCAGAGTTTTAGCCAGGAGTTTTGCCCGTCAGACATTCGCATCCCCCATCTGACAAATGTAAACTGGGAGAATTTTAGGGGGGGCATGGCCCCCTTGGCCCCCCTCTAAATCCGCCACTGCAAATGACTTGAAAAATCTCCCCAAATTTGTCACTTTTCGGTAACACATTCCTAATGCGAATGCCCAGAAGTACAAAAAGTCGCCGTGGCATGGGACATCGAATCGATCCTGAAAATGGCCGATCATGGTTTGCCACGTTGTTGTCGTCACAAATACCTCTCTCAAGGTTAACACAGCGCCACCTATACTGAAAAGTGGCCCTGTGGAAACATGGAATTCCGTGTGTGGGCATCAAAGCGAATGCTTGGTCAGAAGTTTATCGATCACATCGCCACCACTTGCACACGCTTTCTATGCACTGGACTTGTTTGGGCTTAGCCACGGGATCGGGGTTTCCTATTGATTTTGTTTACTTAGATCACTGCCTGTTTTAATAAATTGCAACTATTCAAGTCAAAGGTGGTCGCCATACTACGTAAACTGATTTCAACCGATGGGAATGACTGAATGTTATGACTTCGGTTTTATTACTTTAACGAATGAAAAGTCATGATAAACAACATTCCACAGTGCTACCTTTCGTCAAGGCCAATCATTGCGCAGAAGGTAATTCCCGTAACCAAGCCTCGAATGGCTAAACCGATCAACGCCATCTTGAGGCTTGGGGACGTGCCTGGAAGCACTGCTGATTGTGTCATTTATAAACATTTGTTGAGTTTTTATGTTACAACTTCAAAGAGTATTTTTAGATTCTAACTTGAACGTTTGTAACGAAAGCTAAATGCAGTTTACAACAGTTAAGCTTAAAATAAAAATAAAAATAAAAGTAACTGACTTTACTTTACATTGCGTAAGTGTGTTTTTACAAAAGTTAGATAATGTGGTTGAGAGTTTTAGACATGTTTTCGGCAAAAAGATCGTTTTTACAGTTCATGTGAGAAAACAGAATTGCGTCAAAATCCCTGGGCAAGTCTCGGGATTTTTGCCGAAACTAGGAGTTATGCCTATGCCATAAACCTGAGACTTGTACAGGATTCTCTATAATGAGCCGTTATTTCGTTTCTTTCTTCATATTGACTGACGGCACAACAATTTAATTTAGTGTTTTTAATCGTATTTTACGTCGATGTCTGTCGCAATTTTCCTTACATTAAATCAGCACTAAAGTCTCAACTGGCCAGTAAGTTGATTTAGTATCAGACAAATTTTATTTAATTGTTATCTTGTGCAGTTTTATACTAGTTGTTGTTTTATTTTGTATTTTTTCAACTTTTTGTCTTCTGTTACTGCAAGATTGTAGTCGTTGTCAATAAAGTAAAACGTAATTCGCAGATTAATGTACTTCCTCGATTTGATTCTTCCAGAGATAAAAATGATACAAAAGTGGACTATGGTTACATTTAGGTACAAAGAAAAACCTTGAAGAGAAGGAGAAGAAATTGAATGAATCCTGTGAAAAATTACGAGAAAAAGGCCGACAGTATCAGAAATTGCAGGTAAATGTATTGTTCAATGGCCCTCTAGACTAACTCCAGATAAATATGTTGTTCAATAGCCCTCTAGACTAATTCATTATCGAGGGTGCTACAATTCAACTTTGTATTTTGGATTTCAATTGTGTTTAGTTGGTCCTAGGACTACTCCTAGGTTAGTCGTTGAGTCTTCAATTTTACGAAAGAAATGAAAAAAATGCAGTTTTCGTTTTTATCCCATCTTTGTTATTCACTCTTTACCACTGCTCTTGAATGGTTGTTGACTCTAAAGAAAGCAGGATGAGTCCAAAAACCGTTGGGAGTTGGGAAACCTAGTTTAGCACCTAATGTTTAGTGTTGTGATATCTAATGGTTGACAAACAAGGTGTAGCACGTAATGAAACAATAGGCCAGGTAACCATATTGGGTTTGCCTCCGGGATACCGTGAAAATTGATGACAAAAACTCATAATGCTGCTGCTCTCGAACATGAGTTCATTAGTTTACAGAACTTACTTTCTGGTATTTTCTCATGTAGTAACACTGTGCTAACACGTGCACAGATTGTGAAGAAATGACCAAAACTTGCATGTGATGACTGTCGTGTTTATCTCAGTTCATTATTTCACGCTAGTGTTGGCAACACGCTTGGGCATTCGCCGAATTTTGGTAGTTCCTGCCTTTTTAGTGGACTTTTGTCTCGTTTTCTACTTTTTTGGAGTTTTTGTTTCTCTGAGGTGGACTGATCCACTTCGCTAAATGGGGTGTCCGTTGGAGCCCCCAACCCCCCCCCCGGGCTCGCGCACGACAACACTATGAAAATTCTTATGTGAGAATGAAACTATAACTGAATATCGTGTTTTTTTCAAATCTCAAAAATAGTACAGAAATAATCTTTTTAGTAACAGCTTTATGCTTGTATTCTGATGACTAGAACTAGACCATGAAAGGTTTCTGAGAACAAAAGAGCCTTAGGATACGGGGGTCACGTGACCCCCAGTAATTTGCAGGCGTCAGCTAGGGTGAAACTAGTTGTGAAGACCGGCATAGGCGTAGGGCCAGGGACTATATGTAGAAGAGGAATAATTAAACAGAGCATTTACCAGTCCTGAATTTACCCTTTGAGGGCCTCGCCAGACGTAACGATATTTTTGTTAGGGTGTCGTCCCATTTTTTCAGAGAATAGATTGTCTAAAGGCGTTTCAGAATGTCAGAATATGGTTTGACAGTATTTTTACTGTATTGTTTTGTTTTGTTGTTCTGTTTGATTGGCATGACTCCTGAGTTAAGTACAGTGATGATGTAATTTGTTTACTACAAAATAGTGTGGAACTTTCTAGAAGACTGAGGTCAGAACAGTGATGATGTAATTTGTTTACTACAGTATAGTGTGGAACTTTCTAGAAGACTCTAGCATGACAGTGATTAATGCAGTCTGGAATATTCTAGAGACTAGTACATGTTTGTAGAATGATTGGGTGGGTTCCAGAAAGTTCTGGTATGTGCTTGAATTGATGAAAATTTCTAGAACAATGCATTAGGCTATAAATACACAAGCACGGGTTTGTGTTAGTCAGTTGAGTCCAAGAAGATCAAGTCGGGAGATTAAGTCAGTTCAAGAAAGTTAATCAGGAGATTACAGTTGAGTTGCAGTGAAGAGAATCAGCAGTTACAGCGACAGTCAATAGAGAGCCAGCTATAGAGACAGCAGGTTATTGAATCGCTATTAGCACCGGTCTGTAACAACCTGCGCCCACCCACACACGGAGAAAAACGTGACACAGAACATTCTGGCATTCAACACACTTCAAAAAGGCCGTAGAGAACGTTTTATGCGCATATTTTTAGAACAAATTAATTAAGATTTTCAAAAATCGGGAAAATAGTTTTAAGGGGATGCAAAGCAAAGAATAATTATAGTCATCTGTCGCCGGCGTATACATGTAACATCAATTGGGAACTTGATGGCCGAGAGGGGCCCCTAATTCTAGCCAGTAGTATCAGTGGGTGCTCATTTCCTGTTTTGAACTTCTATTACAATTTCGGGGCATCTGTCCTTGGAAGATGCCCGTAGACGGCATCCATGGCCACTATTTAGCACGTGAGCGTTTATCTGGGAACGCAAAGTTTCCCGGTGCGAATCCGCATTGGGTCTGATTTGAGAAAATAATTTTTCTCGCCCATAATATCACTTGAAGGCACTCATAGTTCATGTACTGGTAATCGTTAACAAAGATTTCTGCAACTCTTTGGGTAGAAGTTTATCCCATTAACTGTAATAGACTGTCGCAAGAGTGTANACCCCCCCCCTCCCCGGGCTCGCGCATGACAACACAATGAAAATTCTTATGTGAGAATGAAACTATGACTGAATATCATGTTTTTTTTTCAAATCTCAGAAATAGTGCAGAAATAAGCTTTTTAGTAACAGCTTTATGTTTGTATTCAGATGACTAGAACTAGACCATCAAAGGTTTCTGAGAACAAAAGAGCCTTAGGATACGGGGGTCACGTGACCCCCAATAATTTGCAGGCGTCAGCTAGGGTGAAACTTGTGAAGACCGGCATAGGCGTAGGTCCAGGGACTTTATGTAGAAGAGGAACAATTAAAAAGAGCATTTACCAGTCCTGAATTTACCCTTTGAGGGCCTCGCCAGACGTAACGATATTTTTGTTAGGGTGTCGTCCCATTTATTCAGAGAATAGATTGCCTAAAGGCATTTCAGAACATGCTGCCATTCAACACACTTCAAAAAGGCCGTAGAGAACGTTTTATGCGCATATTTTTAGAACAAATTAATTAAGATTTTCAAAAATCGGGAAAATAGTTTTTAGGGGATGCAAAGCAAGGAATAATTAGAGTCATCTGTCGCCGGCGTATACATGTAACATCAATTGCGAACTTGATGGCCCAGAAGGGCCCCTAATTCTAGCCAGTAGTATCAGTGGGTGCTCATTTCCTGTTTTGAACTTCTATTACAATTTCGGGGCATCTGTCCTTGGAAGATGCCCGTAGACGGCATCCATGGCCACTATTTAGCACGTGAGCGTTTATCTGGGAACGCAAAGTTTCCCGGTGCGAATCCGCACAAGGACTGATTTGAGAAAATAATTTTTCTCGCCCATAATATCACTTGAAGGTACTCATAGTTCATGTACTGGCAATCGTTAACAAAGATTTCTGCAATTCTGTGGGTAGAAGTTTATCCCATTAACTGTAATAGACTGTCGCAAGAGTGTAACATTTAAGGGGAGAGGGCTAAACCCTAGTTGGATGCATCGTCTCCCTTACTCTCCCAGTTGCCAGTCATGTATTTGCAAGCACAATGAAGTACGGATTTGAAAAATACCATCCAGCAACCAAGATCACTGTTTTTTTTTATTAACATGTTTATGTATCTCCGAAAATTGACGGATTCATGGTGATTTGTTTTGATGTTTCATTCAGTTTGCCGTTTTCATCTCATAAGCAATTAGCCCGTGCTTACCTAGTATCGGGTACTCATCTGGCATTAAGTAGCAATTAACGCATGCAAGTTTGATAGACCCATCTGGTACCTTAGAGGGACATTAGCGTTTTTACTGCCGAAAAACGAGAGACTTCTTAAAGTTATTAGCTTTGACCAAATTTAAGCTGTAAATCAATAAAATCAGTTCATTTCGAGATTTTATAACAAATCTCCAATATTCGCAATTGTATAAAGGAAATTTGCTGAAATAAAACTCATTTAAATACGCTTAAAATACTATTTAATGCGTGGTATTTGTCTCAGCGGCAGAGCATTCAGCAGTTATTGAGGAGCTAGTGGGTTCGTTTCTGCGATTTTCTCGTCCGTCCCTTTAATTTTCATTCGTGTTTTATGGTATTCCGTACCTATCCTGCGCGTATCACGTTTATAGAGCCGTGACCCACATAATATTCACCACTCCACCATAAGATAAATGTTCAGAAATATTGGTTATATATTTTTTTGATTTTTCTCCAATAGTTGGAAACTAATCTCGTAAAAAATGATGATGCTTTAGTTTAGTGAACATGGATACAGGCTGAACTTGGGGAGAATCTGTATCATTTGTCCGACAAAAACAAAGTATACTGGACGATTTTTGACGTTGTGAAATAACAGTCTAAAGAATTGGTGTTTTCTTAACTTTGATGTAAGCTGATGAAATTCCATCAGTTTTATATCATTTTTCCCCGGAGAGGCAGCCATTCTACAAGGAGTTTCAAAGGAGCCCTAAGGTACTTCGACCCTAAGGTACTTCGATCCCGAACGGCCCCTTTTCAAAATGTGTCTTCAAAGCATAACCCAAACAAAATGAAATTTCTCCAAACTGAAGCCTTATGAAGTGGATCTTCACACTGCAAAGTAAACGAAGCTATAACCGGAGTTTGTGAGACAGTGTTCCGTCTACATGTTCTAAATTCTGCGATGATGTTATTTCTCTCCGTATCGTCACCTGATATCGTAGCCCGCGATTGGGGTTCCTCGCGTTTCTCTTATACACCTCAAATTTTTTTTGGCAGGGCGTCGTTTTAACATCATAACGTGAATTTCATAAAACAATACAAATTCAAAATCTTATCCTAAACACGTTTAGTGACTAACGTGTACAGGTTCAAAATAAAAATTTTCATGGAATTTAATGGCTTAAGCATGAATAACCAAGTTTCTGGAGGCTGCCTACTCGAGAATTGCAGCGTGTCTGTAGTGTGCGCGAAATTGGCGGGGGCGAGACGGAAACGATAGCAACAGAGATTAATCTGAAATTTAGGACCACGTGGGTGGTACAAAGTTCAACGTAGTCGAATTAGTTTATGTCCCCACCACCATAATTTTTACCTTCCTACGGGTCTGAACAGTCACAGCACTTCGTAGCAAAAATCCAAGATCTCTTTTAATTGGAAAAATTTTAAAATGCATAACTAGTATCGTTTTTCGTTACATTTGTTCAAATTTTGAGTCATAATTTTCAAACGCTGAATCAAAAAGTTACATATTTTAACGTGTTTCATTCTCTTCCGTGTAGGTGAAAGGTAAGGCATTAACTCTAATCTAATTCCTTATATCTTACAGAGTATGTACGAAGCATTGAGACGGAAATGCATATCCCCGTCAAAGTTTGAATGTGATCTGCCATCAACACCCCGTCACCGTAATAACGCTCGTGCCATCGCCGACTGTATGCCATTCGTCATGTCGTCAGGAGCAGGTTACATTAAGAAATATTCTTAAAACTCTCACGGGGGAGGGTTTTCAGCTGCACCCCAGCAAGGCAGATGAAACACCCGGTTCCGAGCGGTTCCGTAAAGCTTTGCAAGACTTATTTCAGAATTTTAAAGAACATTTCGTAGGCCGCTTGGGCTTATTCAAGCTTCTGTGATACCTGTCACTCTTACGAAAAGTTGAATCACAGTCCAACACATTTTCCCTTGCCAAATTCATTCATTTTTCCTTGTATTGAATAATCACGTTATTCATGTCAAAAGTAGCCGCAATCAGCAGTCCAGCAATCCCTACGAAAGGCTCAATCAGGATTATGGAATTAACCCCTACAATGAAAATAGTGTTGTTTTTACAACACCATTCCAAAAAGCGACTCCAGAGACCACTGGGGTCAACTTTGTCCACCTGTTCATTGCTATGAGGTGTTCAGCCAGTCTGCAATGACAAATGTTTCCGATAGAAGACCCACGATTAAATGTACATTGTGTTGCTTATGTTTTTATNTCTCGACCTTCGTGGATTTTGGAAAGCCCACAAGTCCATAACGTGGGGCCAACTGCCTCAGGCATCCACATCGGAGGGCATTTCGTGAATAAACAATATTTTGTTTTAAAGTGTGACTAATTTGTAGATAAAGTTATTACAGTTTCTGTGTTATGTTTCATAAGTCTTGGTATTAGGATCCATGCATTTGAGCAGAGAGAGGAGCATCCAATAAAAATTCCCCCTAGCATCACCAAACCTCTGCATGCTAGTGAGTCCTCATGTCCGACGAAATATTGCATTTCCACTCGCCCAATCGATAACGATTTCACGTCTGCCTCTCCCCTCCCCCCATCCTCTCTTTAGTTGTCTCCATTAGCGTAATTCAAATCTTCAGTTAAAATTCTGTAGTTCAGAATGCACATACCATTCAAATGTCTTTGATTACCTTTCAGACTTACTCAGGGATGCACGCGGTGACGGTGATCGACCCCAATCACCACCTGAACGTAAGAAGTGGCATTTTTCGTTATTTACGTGATGCAATTCCCATTTGTCTAAAGCTTTTAACTAGACCTAGACCCGTTCACTTTAGTGATGGTAACGGGCTAAGTTAAAGTTTTATTTCGTCCTGTGTGGCTGTCAAGAAACGAAAATCTAATTAGGCCTTAGGCTCTCATAAAACAGTTCGGATACATTCCTTACTGTTTCCGAAGAACACTGAAACCATTAGCGACTACAGAAAACTCTCCAGGTTGTATTGGGGTAAGCCGACGCTGAAATTGCGAATTCCGGATTAACGCATGTACACATTTCATGCACGCACCCAGCCTAAAAAATGGGGGGCTCGAATTTTTGAGAATGTGGATCTTTTTACTAAGATTTACAGGGTACGTTCAGAGCTATGAATTGCGCTTTCGCCGAATTTTGTTAGTTCCTGCCTCTTTAGTGGACTTAATTGTCGCGTTTTCTACTTTTTTCGGAGTTTCTGTTTTTCCAGGCGAACCTTTTTGCCCACTTTGCCAAGAGTTCGACCCCCCCCCCCGGGTGAGCGTATGCATTATATTGCCTGTCGTGCGAGTTAGTAAGGAAATAGAATTCTATCATGGTAAGGAGATCGATTTTACGAGAGTGGAGGACCAATTTCCATGTTTGTTTTTATCCAGCTGAACGGTGCAAAATGCAACCAAAGCCCTGTGATTATCCGACTGGCCACATTGCAGTTTTGTGAACTTTCATACCGGATCCCTTTCTCCGTGTCAAAATAGATCGGCAAACCATCACAGAAGGCTAATATTTTCAGGGGACTTCGTGTTACGTCCGAATGTCACCCCGATATCAGGGCACGATACCTCTTCGATACAATCCCGATTTAACATGGAACTTAACACACCAACATCAAGACGTCAAGGACCCAAAAAGTAAGCACAGTGATTCGCCTGAAAGCACATAACAACACTCCAGTTTTTGGTGAAGCTTGGAACACATTTTGGATCATTCAGTCATGTTTCTGTTCAATTTTGTACTCATTTAACGTTTTGATGTTACTAATTTGGTGTCTGTGAAGCATTTCCTCACGTGAAGTATCAATAAATTAATTATTGTTCCTATGTATGAAACGTAGTGTTTTTTACTTGGATTTTCAAAAATTAAATTTAGGAATGTGAACATTACCTAATGCGAATGATTTTTCCAATAGGGAGTGTTCACAGTGAGAATTTAGGCACACTCAGGCTACCCCAACAACACTGCTCTTTCATATAGCTCCACATTCATTAACAAGGATCACCTACAAGTTAACTTATAGCACTGCCCACACCGCACCAACAAAATTCCACTTGCAAATCCAAAAAAAAAAACGTGCCTTCCCTGGGAAACATGGCTCAGACCGAGCTGTTATGCCTTTAGGTGAGTGGAGCCCTGTTTGCCACTCAGTGACCTGAGTTTACAGGTTTGCAAGCCATGTAAGCGAGTGCCTGAGTAGTGTTGTTCGTGTAGCTTGATATTGTCACAATTGTCAGATCTACCCCAGGACATTCCCATCTGAAAGAGGGCCAAGTAAAGTGGCAATACTGAACACAATTTGATATTGTTTATTCGCTACATTTCCAATCCATCAACATGGGTTTCATGAAGACAGAATAATTTAGAACACATGATCTAGCTTTTAGTGGTCGCAACCATGAGACAAAACATTTTTAACTCAAGACAATGAACAACACTATCAAATGACTTAAAACACAGGAGGAGCAATGACAGGTTAAACTGTTGGACAATTTATGAAGTCAGTTTGAGAGAACATGCATGCATGCAATCATATCAAGATCTAAAACACACAATCGCTAACGGTTAATACATGATGGGAGCCTGAGAAATGCTGGCTGAATGATTCATGGTAACACTTTCAATCATATTTGCCAGAGGACTCTGGGGTGGGGGCAGGGTAACTAACATATGATCACTATCAGAAAAGCATGCATACCTCTTATAAACAACAAGAAATATCCATACCAAGGAGGATGAAGAATCTCACATTGTTGAGACAGCATTATAATCCAGTACAATCAAAGCAACATTATGCCAACACAAGCTCTAAAACAATCAACACTATCTCGTTAGTCCACAGTCCACGGAACAATAACTATTCACTATGGGCATACTTATCACTTCGGATAGTCCACAAATGACTGTTTAGGTTACCGTCAACAGCCAGTAACCAATAAATACCTATGCCAAGAAAGAAGCCTCTGGTTCTGCAGCAAGCACAAATATACAGTGTACACTAAAAGTTTTCACAACAAATGATGTTGAATTCTTTGTCAAGACATCAAGGCGGAAGCTTAACTCAGCGCAAGAATAAACCCTCACGAGAGTTAACAAGAAAGTTAGGGTAAGCCATTCTGTAATACCATATTCGCCCTAATAAGCGCCCCCACGCGTTTTCAGACAGCTAAAATAAGCGCCCAGCCCATGAACGCCGTGCACAACGAAAAATGCCTTACAGTTCCAAAACTTCTACAGTAACGTCTTCAATTTACCAATAAGATCAGACAGTCCTGAAAAAATCGTTGTGCACGGAATTTGTAGACCAAAAGCCTCGCCACTATGTCGATGTTTAGTTGTGACTATACACTTTAAACTTCCGCCATGCTTAAAAAGAACGCAAGTTTGCTGATCTTATCAGGGATGTGTCCTATTAATTATGGTCTGGCCTTTCAGAACAGATGCAGCGAACTTGTCAAAGGGATTGAATTGTATCTTTCCCGTTCAGATCTTCTCCCTCAACAGGAATTCAAATCTCTTTGTACACGTGAAAACCACGAATTGAAGACTACTAAAAAATTGACCTTTGTTCAGTTTAAAGCACGTGGCTAGGAAGCGCACGGTACATTCAAGAATCTGTCATCGAAGATTAGTCTTTGGGAACTATCTATTCATGAAACGGGTAGCATAGCATTGGCAAGAAATAATTATAAATACTGGCACCTATTTCTGAAAGTTTCTAATACCGTAAAAAATGTTTGCATTATTTTTAAGGGGGAATTATTAAATTAGTCGTAATTGGTGTTTTCAAAGTCAAAATGACCCACTGACAGTGAACACTTATCTTATGCACCCTTACACCCCCGAATCTCCCGAAACATAACTGTTAAGAGTGTCACACATCCAGTCACCCAGGGACTCAATGACATCGGCCATACCAAGACAATTCTCGAGCGTTTTTAGCAGATGAAATCAACAAGTGCTAAATAAAACACGTTCTGCTTTACTGCTTGCGTTAATTTCCTTACTTACAATGCACACCCAGATCGTTACATTGCATTTACTCTGGCAAATGGAATCTGATGACATGCACGAGCTCGCTGTCTCACACAATACCCACAAATACGCAGACGAACTTCAAAACAAGCATCATGTGACAACATGTGTGTTCGTCCAGAGATTTTTCTCGTGTTGCGGAGCATAGTGCAGATTTGGACTTAATATGCAACTAATCCAGACTACACAGGAACTTAAAAATCTTAGGGACTCTATTTTGAAAACTTGAGGACTTCAGGTAATTTGTTGAGTTGAAACTTTATTTTTTCTCAAGAATTCAAGTTGACCTATCGGCGACCGCAAAGCAGCAACGCATCAGTTGGCGAGTTTTCGCACTGGGATTTTCTGAAAAATGCTTGTAATTTAACAACGTTTGACAGCAATGCAATGCAATTCTGCAGAAACTCTGTCCAAGGTTACAGATGCGTCACAGAGCATACATTTGATGAATTCTAGCTTACGATTTCACCTGCTTCGGAAACTGGGTTTCAACCACTTTTGGTCTAGTCTATAATAAGCGCCCCCTTTCCAGAAGCGAATTTTTCTAAGCACTCTCGGCGCTTATTAGGGCGAATACGGTAAGAATTATGGCACTAGAAAAGTCATTACCAGTCATTTAGCTGTAAATATACTTAGCTGTAATGACAAGGAAATGGTATTTTGTCTGATTACTTTTTGTCCTCAACTATACAGGTACTCAGTGCATGATCAAGCTGTCTATGCCAGATCCTGAAGGTTTATCGTAGTTCCAGTAAAGTCCACCACATTGNCTCCCGAAACATAACTGTTAGACTGTCACACATCCAGTCACCCAGGGACTCAATGACATCCGCCATACCAAGACAATTCTCGAGTGTTTTTTAGCAGATGAAATCAACAAGTGCTAGATAAAACACGTTCTACTTTACTGCTTGTGTAAATTTCCTTACTTACAATGCACACCCAGATCGTTACACTGCATTTACTCTGGCAAATGAAATCTGATGACATGCACGCGCTCGCTCTCTCTCACACAATACCCACAAATATGCTGACGAACTTCAAAACAAGCATCATGTGACGTGTGTTCATCCAGAGATTTTTCTCGTGTTGCGGAGCATAGTGCAGATTTGGACTTAATATGCAACTAATCCAGACTACACAGGAACTTAAAAATCTTAGGGACTTTATTTTGAAAACTTGAAGACTTCAGGTAATTTGTCGAGTTGAAACTTTATTTTTTCTCAAGAATTCAAGTTGACCTATCGGCGACCGCAAGGCAGCGACGCATCAGTTTTCGCACTGGGATTTTCTGAAAAATGCTCATAATTTAACAACAACGTTTGACAGCAATGCACTGCAATTCTGCAGAAACTCTGTCCAAGGTTACAGATGCATCACAGAGCATACATTTGATGAATTCTAGCTTACGATTTCACCTGTTTCGGAAACTGGGTTTCAACCACTTTTGGTCTAGTCTATAATAAGCGCCCCCCTTCCAGAAGCAAATTTTTCTAAGCACCCTCGGCGCTTATTAGGGCGAATACGGTAAGAATTATGGCACTAGAAAAGTCATTACCAGTCATTTAGCTGTAAATATAATTAGCTATAATGACAAGGAAATGGTATTTTGTCTGATTACTTTTTTCCTGAACTATACAGGTACTCAGTGCATGATCAAGCTGTCTATGCCAGATCCTGAAGGTTTATCGTAGTTCCAGTAAAGTCCACCACATTGGCACTGTCATGCATGTTGGAACTTTCTCCTTCCACTGGAAGACTCACTCCACCGTGAGAAGCATGTTCATCCTCAGAGTAGATCTCTGGATTGGGTGGGTCATCCTGCAACATAAACACACAACCCTCCAACATGGTGAAAGAAAGAAAACCCGAGCTTCACTGATAACATTCTATTATCTACCCACATATAGCCTGTTACAACTTGAAACCAACCAACAGTATAACTATACTTCCAATTAGGCTTTTGTAATCAACTGTATTAAAATATCTACATGCACAGGTCCCAAGACCAACATGCTGAACAATATCCATGACAGGCTGACTGTTTAAAACTTCATGAGATCTGGCTGAACCTGCTTGATAATGATTTACAGAAAAACTTGCACAAGTTGGATATAAGTAAGCGAGAATTTCTCTCAACTCAGCCATAAAGTTCTTCTACTTCATACACTCATGACTTCAGATTAGTTGGATTTCCTCATACTACAATGAAATCTCTTGAAACAGATGGATCCGACTTTAGCCAGTTATACTACAGTTCAAGAGGAACTGTGAAGCTTCTACAAACCTGCAGTAACTGAGTTTGCACATATGTTGTGCCGGTTTCTGGATCCCTGAATGTGATAGCTCGTGAAGTCAACAGTTCATGAGGATTTAAAGTTGGTCCACTCAGCACTGGCTCCTTATTTTTAGCATCAGAGTCTAGCAAAAGAAAAATATGAAACTGAAGAAATTTATGTGTTTCACATTTAACCAATCAACAAACCACATCAAAACGCAAGCCCTTATTTTTCCGCCTATTTACCATGACTGCTTGCACACGTTCATGGGTACCACAACATGTACATTAAGGTAACAGCCTACATGCGTTACCAAGGATCTAATCATGGACCCAGAAAACTATTTATCCACCAATATTAGTGTGAACTACCAGGTAATAATTCATGCAACTATATTCTGCAGCGATTTTCCATAGAAGATGCTCATGCAGTGTATTGTTTGTTCCATTGCCCTTTATAGGTCTGATCGACAACAAGCACGATAAAAGTTGAATACTTTTGCTTTGAAGTTTGTTGCTCAATGTGTGTAATGCTGCAAACACCAATAAAAGACTAGATACAAAAAATAACAGCCTCACCATTTATAACCCCCCCCCCCAGTGATCACAGAATCTTGATATATGCACAAACATAATTCCACAAATATACATTTTCATGTGATTTTTCAGAGATTCATGTAATTTTCAGAACTACAATTTTTTCACAGGAAACTTAAAAATTCCGATTCTTAATTCTACTTGCTACAAAACTGTGTCTGGTTTTTTGTTTTCAGGCATTTAGTGAGAACTAGACTGCTGAACATGAAGATGTCTAACACTTCTTGAAAAAAAGTGCAAGTCTTGAGATTGTTTGGCAGCTGAGTTCTCAGGATAAGGACCTTAAAAGAAATTCCTTTACAATTTTTAGTTAATAGAATGAGCAAGAACTACTACTTGTTTACGGAAAAATACAATCTTCGTGAAAAATCAACATTTTTATAAAAAAGTCTTGTGACTACGAACACCTGGATACTTCTACTGTGCACAGAAATGGGTCCACTAGCAATATCCTTGGTAACTAAGGTAGCAAATTATCAAACAAGATGTTTTGTTAGTCAAGAAGGTGGGTGGACCTTTGTCTCAGGTACATTTACATTGATGTCAATGCACAAAGTAAACATACTACTCTACTGAGAAGAAAAATCCATCTGAGATTTGTAAGCATTCCTGCTCATTTCCATATACACCACGATGTTATGCAACAAGATGCCAAAATTGCCTAACCCCCCTTGCTCAGGTGGGTAATTCCCAACCGACCTATTCTGAACTCACCGGACACTTTTTCATCGAAGTTGAAGCCAACACTAAGCCGGTGCTTCAAAAGTTGCCGTCTGTTCTTGGCCCTGACACTCCACACTTGATTGTTGACATAGTCAGTCCTTGCTGAACCTTCTTCTTGCTCCTTCCCTATTGTACTGTTCTCACTAGACCCTGGCACGTCTTAAAAGCACAAATCGCACAGTTTTGACATCTTTGTTTAACAATTGAAAGTAAATACATGAAAGTTTGCTGTAAGACCATCATCGTAAACACCTCCACTGTCTCTTATAACACACCTGGGGATGGGCTATTGAAATCTTCAGAAAGTGAACTTTGTGCAACTATTGAACTTTACTTACAATTAAAAATGTTGAATCCTAAATGAGCTGTGGTCAAATTTCTGAACAACAGAAAAGCTTTCATGAAATAAAACCGTCATAAACCCACATTCTGTTAAAAACAGCCTTTGACTTAGGACATTATCCATTGTCTTGGCTTGTTCTTTACTTAGACAAAAGGAGGTGAAAAGATCCAAGATCTCATTATTGCTGAAGATCATACTCGGTTCAAACAAGTTATTTCCAAATGCAGAGATTACCTCTAATTTCAGTAATGAACAAATTGAAACCTATTTTGTAACTACAAGCGACTCGAATCAAATGGCACACTTACCACTGGCTATTGAAACAACAGAAAACTGTGAATTGTCAGTGCTTATAGAGGGCGCCATTGGCTGGCCAAGATTGGGGGATACAACCAACTGGGTCACAACATTATTGCCAACATGATGGGTGATGACATCTGGTGGGGGAAATGTTGTAGAGGTCAAAGTTGTTTGCTGATGTTCTGTAAAAAGACGACATAGAAATTTTAGTATCAGTTATAGTAAAAACACGAAATTACTCAAAAAGTTTGAAAGTAAACTAGCTCATATTTGTGAAACTTAACATTAGTGTGACAGCCTTCTGCGCAAGATATCCTGAACTAAGCAAAAGATGAAGTATCATTCTGTTAATCCAAAAATGAAACAGTGAACTAATTACAACAGACCCAAAGAAAGGTTGATACATTTGAAACACATATAACACAATTTATAATACACACACAGTTACGATTTGCACCATTTATCTGACTGTATAAGATTTGTCCATAGAAAATGAGAAGTGATTTCTAGGTCTGTACGGCATTGAAAGTTCACTATTTCTTGAAGACATGCTCTGCAATATAACAAACCAACTCTGCACTGTGACAAACCAACTTATAGTAAAATCATTGTCCTAACCAATAATGTATTGTTATGACTTCTTCCAAAACCCTGAAATCACCTTCCATATAAGGAACAAGTTGATACTATTTTTGTAGCAGTTAGCGGTCTAACCTGAAAGTTGTTTTTGTGATGGAAGATGGGTTTATAACGACTTAAATACAAGACGTGACTTTACTTCAGTTAAACCACTTACTAATAAGGTAATCTGTAGGATTAATAAATGATCCTTCTGTAGACGTCACCGTCGAAACACCTGAAACCATGGTGTATTTTGAAATTAAATCATATGCCAGTGTCAACACTTACACACGAGGTACTCAACTTAACTTGTAGTTCTTACTGTACAACATATGGAAGTGAATTGGCCACCTCATGATCCAGCAGATGCTGAGTCACTGGTTCCAACAAAACCAGTTGCCAATACTTCTTAAGAGTCTCTGATACAATGCACAGGCATTTCAAAATTGGAGAGTTTTCAACCACTTTAAACAGCACGGATAAGGTGTTGGTTTGTTTATTTTGGTGCGAGTCTGTAAAATAACATTTTCTCAAAGTGTCGCCAAATTTCAACCACTCTGAACTTTAGGATAAAAACAAGACTCGGCATTTATGCTCACTCGATTACCCCAGCAAACATTCAACAGAATTTCGAAAACAACTGAAAATTGGAATCTCAACATACAAGAGTCTTCATTACTTTGAAATTAACTGTAGTGTACAATAATTGGCGTTAAGACCTGAAGGTGCTACTGAGCATTATAACTGCTTGAATTCTAAATGTGAAAATCAAAAGACAGAATGTGAAACAAAAGACCATAAATGTAACTTTGTTAGGCCAAGCTCCCACTTGAAAGGCACGATACATTTCCCTTAACTTTCATGAATATATTTTCCGTCACACAAATATCAGTCATGTTTGTTTGCCTTAGGAGGGTCAACAACCTAAAGCAAAGGAGCAAAGACTTGTTGCAAGGCAACTAAAAGTAATACAACTGTAGTTACACTCCTCTCCAAAAGGACAACACACCTCTACAAACTCCAATAATGCACACTAAACCAAATATTCAACCCTTACCAGTGGCTGTTGTGCCTGAGGTGGACTGTGGTAAATCCCCACCAGAGGTCGCTGCAAAGTCTGCACTGGCTGCCAACATTGTCACCATTTCCAGCTCTGACTGATTTCCAACCACATCTACAAAAGGACAGCAACACAAAATGTAGCAGCGAAAACAAATCAGCCATAATTGATAAATAAACTTTCTGCAATGTAACTGTTAGTACATGTCACAGTTCAGTCAACATTCATTATCTGAGTAATTAGCAATTATGGCAATATTCTCAAGCATTTTTTCCTTGCAGAAATCGGATTAAATTATTTTTCACAAATAGCTGTGTGGAGCATATGAAAAAATGTCTGACTTCAGTCTAAAGGCACGTCACAAGACACTTCTCATGAAACATCTTCTAGCACTCACTGAGAAAGTTGGTGCCCACATGCTTCATTAGATGGCCACGCAAGCTGGCCTTGGTAGTGTACACCTTCTGGCAGCCTTCCAGAGGACATGGGAATCGAAGCTTTTTCTTGCCCATGGAGCCGTCTTGATGCTTCTTATAGTGGACCTGCATACTACTCTTGGCAGAGAATCTGGAGCCACATCCTGCCAGCAGAGAGATTGGAGAAACAGGTCAACAATACTCAAGGGGTGTTGCACTTTGTGCTATCCCATTTACAGCTTTATTTCACCCTCCTTTGGTAATTTTTGATGTTATCAACATCAACTGTCGAATAGGATTACTTGGTCATATAAGGTTGATACTAGGCTAGATTAAAATTGATTTTTTGGCATTGAAAGAACTGACAAGCCATTGCTGCTGAATGTGTAAAATAAATATGAAAAATTTTCTGGAAACTAACTGTTACTTTTTTCCAATGTTGCCAAGCAACATGGCTCCTACTAGAGATTGGTGGCTAACTGATCCCAGCTGAGAAAAGGACAACTCAGACAACTTAAATTTTCCTCCTGCTGGTGTTGTTAAGGAACACCAGCAGAGGGTGGTTAAGTTTTTGTGGAAATCAGTCAGTCACTAATTCCCAGTAGGAGTCAGGCAGCTCTGCAATGTTGGGAGAAAACTTAAGTGAGTTTCCAGATTCTGAAAGTCATTTGATTTATGACTTACACACAAAGTACTTAATCTGAATAAATAGTTGTGTCCATCATACTTTGCCACTGAAATTTGATGATCACCATTTTATGCCCTAAGCAATAAGGCATTTTGGGTGTTAAAATTTGAGTGGAAGCATGAAATGACATAAATTATTGCTGATTGTCACAGTGGCTGAAAAGAGAGTCCAGTCTAAACTTAATAATAAATAAGACAAATATCCTCATGAACTTATAGGTCAAGTTTTATGTCCAGCCCTGATGGGTCATTGACAGTAACATAGAGATAACTCAGTTCGTACCTGGAAAAGGACACTCAAATGGTTTTTCTCCAGTGTGGGTCGTCAGGTGGCCAGTAAGGTGCTCCTGTCGTGGGAAGCGCTTGCCACATCCCTCAACGGGACATGCGTAAGGTCTCACCCCTGTGTGGATACCCTCGTGACGCACCAGCTTACTATTTGTTGTGAAAGCAGCACCACATGTCTTTAAATGAAATTTAGTGAATACCACATTACTGCAAGCTCATTGTGCATTGACTGAATAATCAGTTGCAGATGGTCTACATGAATTAATAACAGTAAGATATTTGGCCCCCAACTTCCACCAATAAAAGCGGAACTAGACCTATGGTTTCTGTCAACAAACCATGTTTTGATTTAAACCACTTATCAATCAACACTAGCCTTATATTTTTCATTGCTCAGTTTACAGGTGATCTCTGGGCTTGGCAAGAACTGATACTTCGTTATTTTTTCAGACGACCTCATAAAATTTCAGGTCACGGTGTTAATTAAAACTTTTTTACCAAAAGCATTTTATGCAGCTATTTAGACACAGTTGTTCTCGCATATTTCTATTGGATGAGGAAAAAGTATTGCCAATTACCCTTGATATGTTTTACAACTAACTAATCCATAGACTTAGAGAGTCAGTACCTTACAAACAAAGGGCTTGTCGCCGGTGTGCATCCTGAGATGAGTTTTGAGCCGGCACAGTTTGGTGAAGACACGCCCACATCCCTCATAGTGACAGGTGAGGTCAACAGCCATACTGTGCCAGCGGGCATGTGACCCCATACAGTTGGCAGAAAAGAATACTCGGTCACAGCCTGGGTAAGGGCACCTGTGGAAGGAAAGGTTGTCATAACGATGACATTTTAATAAATGCATATAATAAATTTTCATGCTTTGATCTTAAATTCATGGACGCCGGTTTTTCCGTGCTTTTAAAAGCGGATCCCACCGCTCTCTGCATTTAACATCACCCCCGTTCGCTGAAAAAAAAACTGAGGTCAGTTCATGATGTCAAGTGACACGAATGCATTGCTGATTAGCTATAGTAACGGTCTGGGCAGATTTGTTTACCATATACGTGACTTTTCATATCCTAATTCAAGAATGTCTATGTTTGACTATGACCCTACAAATTTAAGATGAACATCGTTTCTGACATAACTATAAATTAAAAGGCAATAAAAGAAACAACTATCAATCTTGCTTAACCTCATAAATTGGAAATAACTGACACGACAACCGGCTACTAAAATGAGCACTGGTGCACTGCTAGACTTACATATAACGGAACATCTTATAACATACGTACTTGTAGCTCTTTTCTGCATTGTCATGTGTCTTGTGATGGACGTCCAGCTTCCTCTGAGTGGCAAACTTCTGGTNGGCCAAAAAAGGAGTGTGGCGGGCTGCCCAGATTTTTACATGCCGTGCAAACACTGATGTACATATTTCTATTTTGTAACAGAACATTGATTGATGGCAACACTAGGTTCCAGACATGTTTACCTTGAAATCTTTCCTCTTCAAGTGACTTTGGTGATGTCGCTTTAGCTGGAAGTTTGTCCGGAAGGCCCACTGGCAACCTTCAATTTCACACTGGAAAACAAATAGAATTTTTGATGCAACAAAATAGCACTTTGGTTGACATTTTGTGAAAATTTAGTCAGAATTTAAACAGCTTCCACATAAAGTTTATTTCAAATACTTTAATTGATGTTTTATCTGTCTCACAAAAACATTTGAATTTTTATATTTTAATAAAGGCATGGAGCCTTACCTTGAATGGCCTGACCCCTGTGTGTGACATGATGTGCACTCTCAGCTTGGACTGTTTGTCAAACAAGCGCCCACAGTTCTCCTCCATACAACAGTAAAGTTTACCAGACAAGGTGGAAGGCATGTTGATAAACTTGCCATTGTTCTACAATGAATGATATACACAGACACTGAAATGGAATGTGACGGCAATGCAAGGCAAGAAAGCAATAATGTCAATCCCACGAACTTCATAAAATATTCACTCACAACACATGATATCATTATAAGATAGGCAGGACATGTCTGGTTTTATGCGAGTAGCACTCGCTGGGCCACAAAATGCTCAACTGGTCATTGAACCGGGGCTTGGAATGACCAATGACAATAAAAGCGGGAAACTTTTACGGCCCAAATCATGCGCGATACCCAGCCTTACCCCGACAAAATTCGGGAGGACTAAAAAAAAAAGAAAAAAAAACAAAACCACCATCACTAGCATGCGTCTGCATCCTTTTAGCTCGTCCGTCCACTCCCAACCCACGCATTTTTGGCTGCATAGCCGTAGTATTTGTCGTCGCTGTTTACAATAACACGAGACGCCATTGAAAATACCACTACGCTTACCCAGATGCTCCGGCAATGTTGACAATTTACGTTCCTCCGAAACATAAAGAGCAACTTCCGCTTTTCGAGGTGAATGTCGTCTGCAACGCCACGGTAAGAAAGGAATTTGTCGCGGAAATTTTATATCAAATCCGATTTTTTTTTACGCGGAAATATAATAAAATGCACGGACAGAACATTTGAAAAAAGTGGAAATCCACGTTTCCGCGGAATATTCCAAGCCCTGTTGAACACAGCCTGTACTTATCATTCATTGGGCCAGTTCAATGCTCAACTAGTCAACTAATCATTGAACACAGCCTGTATCCATCATACATTGGGCCAATACAATGCACAGCTAGTCATTGAACACAGACTGTATCCATTATTTCCATTTACTCAGTGGAACTGAACATGCACAATGAAGATGCAGGCCTTTTGCAAAACGATTTAGCTCAGTCTGTGTAGTTGCAATAAGTGACAATACACTGGAACAGTACTTTCAATTGGTGAACGAAATATCATAATTTCCTTTGTGATAAAATTGCAACTGGTGCACCACAGACTATCAATACAACTTCGGAAGACATGCTTAGTCCAAACGTGATGGTGAACAAACTTGTATTGGGTTAACGAAGCACCAATAAGCCGAAATTGCTATGCATTTTGCCACAGACATGCATACAAGTCAATTTAAACAAACGCTAGTGTCAAACATTAGGGCATGATGTACACTCTTTACCTTAGATATCCACTGTACAGTGAGGAGACAAGGACTGACAGTCGTGGGACATGATGCGAGTACACACTGTACCTGCGATATCCACTGTAGAGTGAATGCAGGTGATAATGACTGACTGTATTGGGACATGATGTGAGTACATACCATACCCGAGATATCCACTGTACAGTGAATGTAGGTGACAAGGACTGACTGACATGATGCGAGTTCACACTTTACCTGAGATATACGCTGTACAGTGAATGCAGGTGACAAGGACTGACCGTCCTGATTGCCGTCCTCAGCACTGTCATCAACATTACCAGAACATGTGGTGACAGGCAGAACAAGGAAACCTGAAAGTAGCTCAATTACATGATGCACGAAGTATCACCTGTCTGAATATTTGAACCACTCCCATTATATGAGGCATTGCCCATGAGCGGTGGCGGCTGGGGAAGGTGAAATTGTTAGTGACCAGCAGAGAAGAAAGACTTAGTCCCTCAACCAAAAAATTGCCTTCCTAAAAGTCCCATTTCCCCTCAGGTAAGAGAGGGCGCTGACTCACCACAATAAAACTAATTCATAATAATTATTATTTTCACATGTTATTTTAAAACAATACACAATTGTTATAACAGAGATATTTCCGACCAGGTTTGAACCTGTGCCCTTTGGGCACACCTGACAACAAAAAGTGTGTCTTTTTTTCACTAATGTCGCAAAGGTGCAGTACAGGAATATCTTTGGTAATAATTATCAATATTACACTATGATAATTACAACCATTTGTACAAACACCTCCATAACTCGTCAACAGTTCAAAATTTAATGTCTATTTTTGTCATACTAGTCAACAGGATATCAACAATTGATCGTCGGACTTCAAAACCAAATGGCCGGTGTTCTAACTTGTTGGTCAGACCTCAAAACTGGATAGCTGGACCTAAAACGGATCCAGCCACCGGAAAGGTCCTCTGAGAAGATTCCACAGTCAGCTCACTACGGGAAACATGACCCCCCATACCTTCAGCTTATCCTCAGTGGGCGTACCTATGGGGAGAGGATTTGTGCCTAACATCTTACCCACTCACAGAAGGTAATTCAGGTTATCCTAAAACGGTTGGGAGTGCTCAAACACCATAGCTGAACAAATCACCGATTTTGAGCAAAACAAACAAACAGATACTAAACTTAAACAATAGACATCAATTGAATCCTTTGAAACATTCAAAGTGAGTCTCTGGCGAAGTTTGGCCGTCGTGTTTAACCTCTGACCACCTGGTTATAGCACTGATCAATCAATTGTGGGTTGAGCCAACTAGTTTTTTGGTTGAGGCCATCACGTTTTGAAGTCCGTACAACACATTTGATCATCGGCCATTTGATTTTGCAGTACATCCGACCAGTTTTCAAGTCCGAGCAAGTGGTTTTGAAGTCTGACCAATTGTTGATTACCCCTCGATAGTTACACACAGCATCAAGCTAAAACTGTTCACCACGAACTATTGAAAAAAATATTTATAGATCAAGCTGTACTAAAAGATATGGGCGTGCCTGTTTGACTGAAATAAAGGGCTGATACTCCATGAAGGTTTAAGGATATGATCAAACCATTCAAGCAGACACATAATTGAGTATTGTGTATGTCTCACCATCTTGTATTGAAAATCCAGGTGGTAATGCTATGTTATCAGCAGGATTGCCAATAAGGTGCACAACTTGGTAGACATCAGACATCTTCAAACTGAGGACTTGCTGTTTCCCATCCTCAGTGTTGACTATAAACTGTGTGGCACCCTGTAACGACGAAAAAGGAAAATTCCCAGAGGTAAATTGTGTCCAAATTTTACAAATTTCCAAATCTTAAAAAGTAAAACAGAACTTTTGACAGGCAATTGATTTTAAGCTAATACAGTAAAGACTCTGTTTTACTACTTAAATTTCAGGCAGAAGTTTGAGGGAAATTCGGACGAAACGACCTAGCTTGACTTTCTTACTTGCTGCACAGAAGGTTAATGTGTCAGCTAATAACATTAGATGAGTCATGGGATATTCATAAATCTTTTGAGAAATCAACCAATGAGACTGTTACTAAATCAGATTTAATACCTTTAAATTTAAAGAATAACGATGGTCAAAATTGGGGAAATATGGATGCAGGTGGGAAAATCTGGTGTAGGTGGGGAAAGTCGGACAGAGCATGCAACAAAACTGAGATAGGTAAAACTCGGATAAAATATAAGACTCACAGTAATTCATGATTTCAAAAAAGGAATTTACGTATAATTTAACAGTGTTACCATGGGGTGAATAATAAAATTTAATTAAGTCATTATGTCCTGGCCACAACTGACCTATCGCAAGCTCCGTCCCCTTGTGAAAAGTCACCCAAAACGTGTTGTTTGGCGAATAAAATGGCAGCTTGGAGATGCAGACAAAGGTGTGTTAAGAATGTTGCATTCTAACTGATCAGTTAAGCAGTCAGTCAAAATCCTGGCAATGGTCATTTATCAACGTAAAAGTGTGTCCTCCATTACCAATTTGAGTGCAACCCGCATAGTAAGCAGCACCAATGTTGTTGAAAATTTAAGTCGTGAATTGACCTCTTTACACAGAAGTTCATCACGTGAGCACGGAAATCTATCAAAGAAGAATCGAGAAAAGTAGCCTAAAAGCATGGTGTCCATATTTCCCCGCAGCATATAAAAAGTTGGAGGGGAAATTCGGTTACCCGTTTCTTGTTCAAATCACACTAAGTTCATTTACATGACAAGGGACCAAGTGACCTAAACATAACTTTCAAAATCACGGAAGTAGACGACACAAGGTGCTAAACATGTGACATATGTCCAAATACTTTGTTGTAATCCAAGTGTGGTGGCAAATAAATTCCTATTGTTCATGGAAGTAAATAACCTTTCCCTTAAGTGGTAAGGCAACTTGGTTGTTATCATAGTTGACATTTATTTAGACTCGTACGAATTTTAATGCTGTCCAAGATTCCCCGAACTCTCCATACGTAAATAACCGACTGCAATCGTGTGGAATTTTAATATACGAGCAATAAAGGCCAAAATCTAGGACAGTTGCAGCTCAACTTGTTTTACTGTCATATCCAAAAACTCAGTGTTGCAAGATGATTCATGGACACAACAACCATAGTCAGAAATTCACTCGATTGGAATAACAAAACTCATGTACGTGTTCGAAAATCCATGTCCATACTGAGAAGAGTTCGTCTGTCAACTCTTTGAATAAATGCATTATACTGGTACTAAACAACCAAAATCAGCACTCAATTTGGTGACCTCCAGTTCGTCAATTTGACCTCAGATTGTGTTTGGCAACCTGAGAAAAATTCTAAGTCACCATGAAGTCACCATTGCTGGTGTCGAAGTTGGACAATACTACCCCAGGAATTCATGGTATAGTTCGTATGGACTTCTAACCTTTAAATTACTAACAGTTTTCCAAGATTTATCACCTTTGATTCACAGGTATTGTGTTTATTTCATGAAATCAGCACATGGTGAAATTTGCACTACCAGCCCACGTGGCGGTCTGCTTTCCATATTCGTTCGCCGGCGGGAGGAATTGAGAATACAGACAGAATGAACATACACAGACAGTACTTAGGGAGGAAATTGGAGGACCACAAGAGAATGGGTGGCATCAGGAATGATCAACTTTTTTCAGTTGACGAACATTTACACCAGAGCGGTAAAATCAGAATTTCGGCACCTAAGATGTTCTAATTTTGGCGACCTCATATTTTGTTTGGTGACCTGGGATTTTCGCGTGGACGCCAAATGCAACTTGACAATGGTAGAACGCCAATTTTTCCAAAACCAGAAAATAATTTTATTTACTCAAATAAGTGTGTAGGTTTTAATGACGCTAATTTTGTGTCATATTTTATCTGGTCATTTTACCCACATCGGCCCAAGGCTAAGCAGCATACAGCTATCATGTGTACCTGATCAGAATCTAGAGAAAGTGCAGACTCCACAGCCAGCTGGTTGCTCGATATGGATCCATCTTCATGAATCCCTAGGGACTGTCCGTCTTTTGATCCAACTGAAGCCTCAAACTCTAAACCTTGACTAGGCATGTGTTCTATCTCTTGAGGTGTCATCAGCGTATTACTTCGGTCCGACTCAACGATACGAAAATCAAGACCAGAATCGCTATCAACAATAGATCTTTCGGCACTCAAAAGTTCTGAACTGTCATGGCTGAGACTGGACTCTTTCTCCATTTCTTCTAAGTGTTCTAAATCTTCACTTATTAATGGCATGCTGGAATCATTCAGTGACACAGAACTAGTTTTACTGGCATTAGTCAGCAGGAGGCTACGCGAACTTGATGGGGTGGTACTGGAAGGGACCAAACCTTCTGAGCAAGACAGAGGGATGTTGTCATGAAATGATGCCAGAATTTCATTGATGTCCCCAGATTTTGTAGGACTTGTTAAGTGCAATTCTGCATTTGGACTAGACACAAAGGTGCACATGTCGTCAATGTCGCCATCTTTTTCTATATTTTTTAGAATTGTGGAGCTGCTGCCCAGCAGAGGTGGGTCGTCTGCTCCAAGAAATTTAACAACGCACACTTCCTGGTTGTCAGTTCCGAAAATACTTCCGGGTGTAGACGACGAAACTGACTGGGATACACCTACGTCAACATCTGAGTGGCACCCGCCATTTTGGACAGTGCTCGATTGATCGCCTTTTCTTTTCTTCTTTGAACACTCCGTATGACTGTTTTCCGTCTTCCTTTTATTAATTTCCCTGGCAGAAATGAGTTCACGTGATTCCCGAAGGGCGCAGCCATCTTCTTCGTTTGCTTTTTGCTCGTTTTTAGACATTTTCACCCCCGAATATTCTACCGCATTTGGGGCAGACACACCAAACTTCACGAACGGGATGTATTCGATTGGCTTATTTTATCACGTGGTAATTATGTACAAAAAATTTAGTTTGTTCATTTGTCGCGGTGGCGTGACATATTTCCGTTTCCTGCCTGTATTCACGCCGGTGAACGAAAAATGTTCACCAGTTTTAATTCGTTTTACAAAGTTTTGGCATGCATTGTATTGATTTTGATCGAATCACTGCATTGTCAAGATGTTCTGGGATGTGGTGGATTTGTCAAGTCAGACGTTGAAATCAACTTTTCTGTTGTTGAGGTAATCTTTCAAGACGAACTTTGCAGCGAAGTAGTCGGTACTAAGTAAGAAGAGTAGACCAAGTAGTGACCACCGTCACTAGACAGTGGCCAATGGTGGGTGACTAGAGTGGCACACGACCGTAGTCTTGACGGAGAGCAACGCTAACTGTCGGAGAGCAACAGATACCTGCTGGGTTTGCAGAGAGCGCCACCTGATGTGTGGCTGAGACATCCGTCCCTGCAGTGAGTTGTCACATCGAATTTCCCACCGCTGAAGTCAAGATGGACTCTGGTCATACCTGCGTTGTGAGCAGCAATCTATTGTGTAGCAGTGAGTAGTGACCTCAATTGCATATATTCGGACAACTGCCATAGTAGGGACGTGACAAAAAATTTCAAATTCTTATTTAATATTTAAAAATGCATTGATTTAATAAAACATCAAAAACAGAGTCAAACAAAAAAAAAAATTAACAAAATCCATTAAGCCGTTGACTTTTTATGAACGTTTGAAGAGCGATAATTAGCCCTTTTTTTTAGTCCTCTGAATACATGGGAGTAAATGCGCATTCATGTGACCCAAAATTAGTTTTTTCACAATAACTTCCTCAATNTCAGTAGAGACCTTGAATCTCCTATATTAGCTTCATACGCCGGAATCTTTTCAGCAAATTATGCCTCACATCGATGAAAACATCAGTCATGTTGTAAATAAGTACCTTGGGCAGAGTCAGGCTTAGGCTTACAATCTCATGTTTACAAAATAGATTACTATGCTCCTATATTAGCTTCATATGCCAGAGGGACACCTTAGGAGGCCGTGGATGTCTTTAATTCCCTCCAACTCGAACAAATACTCCCGTTACCAAACTTTTTCTTCAAGCAGTCCTTCATTCAGTTCCCAAAATCGGAAACTGGACAGTTTTACACAGCGCACGCCAGGGCAGGGATATGACGTCATACCACCTGCTGTGAGCAGTGTTAAAAATGTCCAGTTTTCGATGTTGGGAACTGAACAAAGGACTGCACGAAGGAAAAGTTTGATAAAGGGAGTATTTGTTTGAGTTGGAAGAAATTTAAGACATCAATAGACTCCTAAGGTGTCCCTCTGGCGTATGAAGCTCCTAGTAGTGCTCATAGTAATCTATTTTGTTAAGATAAGATTGTTTAAAAAATACAGAATACATCCTAGATTTGCCATAAAGTGTGAACTTGTCTTTTTTTCTTTTAGTTAAAGCTCTACACAAAACAAGGAAGCTTAAAGTATCAAACCGACTGTGCACCCAACAGTGGGTACTACCTAATACCTGTGTACGACAAAGGTGACTATGTCCTCAAGGTGGAGCCACCAGAAGGATGGGCTTTTGGTAAACATTTTTGTAACATTCTTTATTGATATGAGCTGATTGAAATATTTTCGAGTTTGCTAGCATAGCCAGAAGTATGCAATAGATGGTGTGGTTCACTTACCTAAGTTTGTGAAAATTGTGGTCAACCAGAAAAAAATTTCAGTACGTGATACATTAGTTCATGCTCATCACAACTGAAAACACGAACATCGTGGCAGAAGCTCACGAAAGCCAACAAATGTGCTGGAAGCGTATGGCAACTATAAATATACTTGCAGTTGCACTAGTCAGTTTGATCAGTTCTTGAGGCCTTATTTAAGGCAGTAAAGGTATTTTTAATGATGTTGGCACCTTTTTTTCCAAACTGGTTTCTATTTTTTAAAATGTGGCATTCAAATGTGTTGCAAGTGCCATTGAATGGATAGTGACGACACGTTCGAAGGAGTTGTGCGGAACACTTTTAATGATGAGCGACTAAGTCTGGTGTGTTTGCTTAGGGAACAAACAATGAAAATTTGTCACTTTTTGCACTGGGGGTAGGGGCATGGCCCCCTTGAGGCCCCCTGGCTATGCCAGTGTTTGTCTGCTTTATTACTTGATTTATTTGTTGTACTAATAGCAACCCTGAGTGGTATCTGAGCACGTAAACATCTGATCTGTGCTGACACCTATTGGTCGTCCAGCAGAGCAGAGTCACTGTGGCTGGTCAAATGCATTTGGGTTAAAAAACATTGCTGATTGCTTGAATGAAAACATGGATGTAAATAACAACAAATTAATTTGTCAAGTTACCATTCGTGCAGCCCTTGAATTTTGACCCTTATGTCTGAAAGTTCTTGAATTTGAAATTAGTGTTGATTTTTTTTGAGATGAAAAATTACTTGTTTTTACTGGTATGAAAAATCTTTGCTTTATGAATTACAAAAACTTTTTTAATAATTGCAGTTGCCATAACATTCATCGCACACACATAGTTGTTGATTGATGTCATTGTTATAGTTATATAGTTTTGTTCAAAAATGTCCTAGAAAAGAAAGGTAAAGGTATATTAATTATTTTTTTAAATTCTTATATGTGGATTTCGTAATTCTGTGGTAACCATCAATAACTAAGTCAAAACCTTGCACGTCTGTGTCACGCTGATGAAATGTTACGTGTTTTTTGCAGAGCCTGAAAGTGTTGACCTTCACATTGATGGAACATCTGATAAATGCAGTGCAGGAGAGGATATAAACTTTCAGTTCATGGGATTTGGAGTCACTGGAAAGGTGTGTCCACATTGTAATTCTTAGCAACTGTAGTGTGATATCCATGTCATTAGTGATATTGATAGCTGTCCAGATGCACTACGTAAAGATGGCTTGCTGTTTTGATATCACAAAAATCTGCCTTGTTTGTTTTAAAAGCCTTTCTTCTGGCCCTCTGATATTTGTGAGTACAAACCTGTATCATTTACTCAGCTTGAGTATTCCACACTGCTACCAATTGCTTTATAAGTGAGTGATTGGTATTCATGGGTTGTTCAAAAAGTTCCCTTTTGTTGGAAACAAAGGTCGCACCTAGTTCTGGTGCATTACTGTATTTTTCTATAATTATTTTATGTTTATTGTGACAAACACAATGTACAATAATTGAGGTGAGCCCAGAAAGCACTCCAAAGCATAATATCTACATTACTCTAAAACTTTATCACTGTCAAGAAATAAAATGCATATTGTCATTTTTTGCAAATGAAAGTTTGTAAGGGGATACTAATAAACACACGAGAAAGAGAGCTGTGATCGTTTACTTTAAGAAATGACAACAGTCATTTGGGCTCATGGGGACAGTGATATGGCTGAAGAGTTTAGAGCCCCAATTGGAGTTTGTCGCTTGTTTTCGAGTGAGGCCAAAAGTATTTTAAGTGGCACGTACAGCTTATGAAAAAAGTAATCGAGTCAAAACACCATTTTGCCGTCGTGACAGTTAATTCTTTTAAGGACAAAAATGACTGGAAATAACTATTGTGGTGGCAAAATTCTAATTATAGAAATTACTTCTCTTCATTCTGCACCAGGAGGGTAGCCTAATGCCCAGCTGTCAGGACGTGGCATTCTAGGCCATTTTGTCTCAATATTTTTCGTGTGTTGCTGTGTCTTTTCTTAGGTGATCAGTCTTGGTCAGAGTGAAGGTCCAACTGGTGTCACTGTGGCTCTCAAGCAGCCCAGTTCAAAGGTCATAGTTCAAGAGACACAGACTGGTGCTGGTGGCAAATACACTTTCTCTAAAGTCTTACCTGGGGATTATGTCCTGGAGGCTTCACATCCAACTTGGAAATTTCACTCTGTGAGTCAAATGCATCTCTACACTTGGGTTTTTCTGTGTTTTAGGTGGAAATTCAAAACTGACTGCATTTTCCTTTATGTTTAGCTGTCAGAAAATACAGAAATCAAATCATTTACCAACTGCAATGAGAATTAATTTTGTTTGTTGCCATATTGCGAAATAGCCAGTCAGAATATGTAGGAGTCACAGTGCTTCAGTTCAATGACAGGTTCTTTGTCATTTTTTGCAATGTTGAAATCAATGGCATTATGGTACTATAAGAAAAATGTTATAGCTACATTGCACGTTATTTTTGCTGATAAAACTGGCTTGCTACAAAGTATGACAAAGTAAGAATTAAGCTGTTTATTAACCCGAAAATAACACCTATGAAATGAACTTCATCATTTCGAACACAGTATAACTGAAAGAAACGAGATTGACTTATTTAGTGATTTGATTTTTGTAACGCATTGCAAAATTAAATCCTTTGACACTTTTGTGTGAAACCATGTCTTCATGCTAATTAGTACCTTCAGTCTACTCTTTATTTAGCACACAATATGGATGACAAGGGAAATTCAATTTTGTCAAATAAACTTCTCCTTAAAGGAAAGATTAATAACATTTTAATCTATCTCCAGCATGGTTTGTATTGTGTAGATGTCGTGAAAAAAATTTTGATAAAGTTTCCAATATTTGCAGCTGGGTAATCAGTCTTTGAAAAATGGAACCATGACTGTTTTGGCAATTATTTTTGTGCGAAAATAAGTGACGAAGTTCCGCAGTCATGGTTATGAAGCAGGACTCAGTGTAGCTTTAAATCTAGATTGATACTAGGGTTAACTGAAGATAGTGCAGCTTTAAATATTAAGGCAAAATGTTACCAGTTGTGGATTAAAATAACTGCAGCCTTATCTGTCACCTTCAAAGGCTTCTATTACTTAATGCACGCAGTTGGTAGCTCTTGCACAGAATATGAAATTGTTAAACCAGTGCATTGGTGTTACTTATCAAATAGAAAAAGATTGTGGAATAAAATTCTCTTGTCGGCCATATTGTGTGCTGATAAGATTTTGCTCTATACAGAAATACTCTGTGGTCCCTTATTATCTTATGTATGGCTATGAATAATGTTCTTGAAGCATCCACAGGAATAACATTTTAGTTCACCGTGTTTGTTTGTGGGGCAACAAAACCCAGCAGTAATTTCAAATTAGGTTTGCTGAAGTTGTAAATGTGTATGATGTGGACCCGATGGTATGATTCTGTTTATAGGCTGTTCAGCCGGTCAAAGTTGATAAAGAACTGGGACAAACGGCTAATCTGCTGGTCGTTCATGGTTATCCAGTCACAGTAAGTTGGTCAACTTTACTGCCTCCTCTCCAGATAGTGGAAAATTTAATTTCTCTGTTAAGGAAAAATTTCCCACGCATTCTTCTCGGTAGAAACATCAGTAAAGTGTTTAAAGCTGAAATGAAAATGTAAGGATTTTTTTCTGTGGAGTCACCAATCAGAAGTATTTGTTTTGTCATTTTTGGATGTTTTAAGTTACTGCTTGTCAAAGCTTATCCTGATCAGGTATTTTGAAAATGTTGGCGTGTGCTTTGTCCAAACTTTGTTTAGTGTTTTTCTTAAACCATTCCAAATATTCCTGTAAATAATTTAATTGTTTGTTTTTTC
This sequence comes from Phoronis australis, assembly GCA_002633005.1. NCBI lineage: Eukaryota > Metazoa > Phoronida > Phoronidae > Phoronis > Phoronis australis. Next base: position 328,241 of record NMRA01000379.1, on the reverse strand, counting down.
AGGGATCGGTGAACAGCGATTCTGAAGGTATTCCTGGCGTGAACTTCCTGCTTTTTACCCAAAATGTCGATGCATCGGTATGTTTTTCAATAGTTTTCTTTTGTACCATTTTCCTACTCTTGTCTAGAAAATAAAATGTGATTGTGTGCAGTTGTGTGCAATTAACACCCAACTCATGAGAATTGGTATTTCATTTCTATCTTTCAAGAATACCTTGTTATGTCAGATAGGTGTGCATTGAGTTTCGTAGTTTGTTAAAAACTAGGCAATAGTTTAATTTTAGTTCTCAAAACAACTTACCGTGATCGACCTATTAAGCGCCCAGGGCGCTTAGAAAAATTCGCTTCAGGAAAGGAGGAGCTTATAGCCCAAAGTGACTGAAATCCGCTCTCCAAAACAGGTGAAATCGTAAGCTAGAATTCATCAAATTTACGCTCTGGGACACATCTGTAACCTATGATAGAGTTTCTACAAAATTGCAGTGCATTGCTATCAAACTTTGTTGTTAAATTACGAGCCATTTTTCAGAAAATTCCTGTGCGAAAACACGCTGACTGATGCGTCGCTGCCTCGCGATCGCCGATAGGTCAACTTGAATTCTTGAGTAAAAATATGGTTTGGACTTAACAAATTACCTGAAGTCCTTAAGTTTTCAAAATAGCATCCCTAAGATTTTTAAGTTCCTGTGGAGTCCACGTTAACTCCATATTACGTCCAAATCTTCGTTTGATCGTACTCTGCAACACGAGAAAAATCTCTGGACGAACACACATGTTGTTGTCACGTGCTGTTTGTTTTGAAGTTTGTCTGCGTATTGTGTGAGTGAGCGAGCGCGTGCGTGTCATCAGAGTTAATTTTCCAGAGTAAACGCGATGTAACGATCTAGGTGTGCAGCTAAAGAAATTAACACAAACAGTAAAGCGGAACGTGTTTCATTTAGTTCTTGTTGATCTCATCTGCTAAAAAAAGTTCAAGAATTGTCTCGATAAGGCCGATATTGAGTCGGCGGGTGACTGGATTCGTGACAGTCTAACAGTTTTTTTCGGGAGATTTGGGGGTGTAAGGGTGCGGAAGTGTTCGCTATCAGTGGGTCATTTTGACTTAAAAAACACCAAAAACACCAATTCCGATTAATTTAATAATTCCTCCTAAAAATAATGCAAAATGTTTTTTACATTTTTAAAAATTTTCGGAAATAAGTGCCAGTATTTATTTCTTGCTGTTGCTGTGCTACCCGTTTCATGCATGAACAGATAGTTCCTGAAGACCAATCTTCGAAGACAGGTACTTGTATGTAGCGCACACTTCCTGGCCACGTGCTTTTATTAAAGAAAGGTCAAGTTTTTATTAGTCTTCGATTCGCAGTTTTCACGTGTACAAAGAAGTTTGGATTCCTGTTGAGGGAGGAGATCTTTACGGGAAAGATACAATACAATCCCTTTGACAAGTACGCTGCATCTGTTCTGAAAGGCCAGACCATAATAGGACATGTCCCTCGCAAGATCAGCAAAACTTTTGTGTTCTTTTTGAAGCGTGGCGGAAGTTTGAAATGTATAGTCACGGCTAAATACCGACTTAGCGGCGAGGCTAGTGGTCTACAAATTCAGTGCACAATGATTTTTGCTGAACTCTTGGATCTTATTGATAAATTGAAGACGTTACTGTAGAATTTTAGAACTGTAGGTAAGGCATTTTTCGCACGTGCACGGCATTCGTGGACTGGGCGCTTATTTTAGCAAAGTCTGAAAACACTTGGTGGGTGCTTATAGGGGCATGGGCACTTATTAGGGCAAATACGGTATTAATGAAGTTCATTAAAGTGTAGAGTGAAAACGTGTCAGTGGGTGTGCTGTTTTCTAGTTCATGTGATGTGTATGAAAGTATAGAGTTAGTTATTGTTGTCTCAAACCTACATTCTGTTTCTAATATAAAACAAGCTTTGTCAACTAGTAAAAAAAGATCAGGGATTATAAATATATGTTTTATATTTATGTGCCATTATTACTATTGTTACATTAACACTGTTTTTAAGTCAAAATTTCCTTTCTAAGAAAGGTACATTCATAGACCCTCGGTCGATTTTAATAAAACCTTTTTTAAATGAAAACTTCACCAGTTACCTCAAAACCACTGTCAGAAATTTTTGAGATTAGTCCTTTAGTTTGGCTTCTATTACAAATCAACTCACAAAACTTGAGGTATTGTTGTAAAAAAATATTCGTTGTATTTGTCTTTGTTACATTATGCAAAAACTAGGCCTTTATATCGAAAATGCTTTTTGAGATTGAATAAATATTTGGAAACTTTCAGTGAAATCCACTGAGCCAATTTTGAGAACTCCAATTAAGTCAATTTGCCGAAGCCTAGAAAAAACGATTTTTTGGGGAGACGTAAAAGTCTCAATGTCTTCGGTTAATTATTCGGTGAAGACATGTTTTCGGTAAATATAACCTATACATCCCTTAACCATGTCCGCTATTTCAACATTTATTGCAATGTGTCAAGTGAATTCGCTGTGAGAAATTATTAACTACGTTGACTCAATATTATGGCCACTCGGTAAATGAAAGAACTGGGGTACATATGGAACTGCTCTATGCCCGTCGGGAGATTCGATTTGAGTGACTGCGCTGTAACATTTGACATCGGATAAGTAGTAAACAAATTGTAGTAGTAAACAAGTTGTGCGGTTCCAAGGTGGTTCTGCTAATTTTTTTTTTTTTCACTACCTTGCATATATTTCGTATTTTAAGTTCCTGGAGAATGAAGATAAGGTATTTTGCTAGACATGTGAAATATTATACCGTATTTGCCGTAATAACCGCCCAGGGCACTTAGAAAAGTTCGTTTCTGGGGGCACTTATTATAACCCAAGGCCGTTGAAACCCGGTCTCCGAAACGGGTGAAATCGGAAGCTAAGATTCATCATATTTACGCTCTGTGACGTATCTGTAATCTGTGAACGACTTTCTACAAAACCATGGTGCATTGCTATCAAACTTGCAGCTAAATTTTGATCATTTTACAGGAATTTGTGCTGAAATCCCAGGGTGAAAACTCGCCGACTGACTGCCTTGCAATCGTCATTATGACGACTTTCAATGCTTGAATAAAAATACAGTTTCGACTCAAGCAAATTACCTGAAATCCTCCTTAAGTTTTCCAAGTTGCGTCCCTAAGATTTTTAAGTTCCCGTGGAGTCAGGATAACGGCAGGTTTAAGTACAAATCTGTGCTACATCGTGCCATCTACATGTATGATCGGCAACATCAGAAAAATGTCTGGACGAACACACATGTTGGTGTCACGTGACGTTTGTTTTAAGTTCGTCTGAGTTTATGAGTAAGCGAGCGCGTGCGTGTCACCAGAGTTCATTTGCCAGAGCAGAGACCGTCTTTTGGCCAGAGCCACGCAATCTAACGAGCTAGATGTGCATTGTATCTAAATAAATGTACACAAGCAGTAGGCCTAAACCAGAGCGTGTTTCATTCAGCACTTGCCAGTCTCATGTGCTAAAAACGTTTGACATTTGTCTCGGTAAGGCACATATTAGTCGCCGTGTGGCTGGATGCGTACATGACTATCTGACAGCTGTTTTTTGGTTGAAGCAGGGCTTGGAATTTTCCTCTTTTAAGAGGATTTCCTCTTTTTTGATTTCGATTTCCTCTTATTTGATTCCCAGTTTCCTCTTTTTTGTCTCTTTTTTGTCATTATTTTGACTTTATTCATGCAATTAACGTTTGTATCAGTTAAAATATACAACACAAAAAATACTTCTAGCACACAAGCTTATGTATTTGTGGTACGATACATCACTTGGAAAATTTTCCTCTTTTTTTGTCATTGGTCATTCCAAGCCCTGTGTAAGGCTGTGTAAGCATTCACTGTCAGTGATCATTTTATCGGATATTTGGCTTAAAAACACCAATTATGGTTAATCAAACCAATTCATCTTAGAAATAACACAAACATTTTTTATAGTATTCGAAACTGTCAGAAATTAGTGCCAATATTCATTTCTTGCCGATACTATGCTACCCGTTTCATGAATGGATAGTTCCCGACTAATGTCTTTGATGACAGGTTAATGTATTCAGCGCGCGCTTCCTGGCCACGTGCTTTTAACACTGGCCAAGCCTTTTGTTAGTCTTCGATTTGCGGTTTTGACGTGTACAAAGAAATTTGGATTCCTGTTGAAAGCGGGAAATATCTACAAATCAATCCCGTAGACAAGTACACTACTTTTGTTCTGAAAGGCCACACCATTGGTCCTGGCAAGATCAGCAGAACTTTTGTGTTCGTTTTGAGGCATGGCAGAAGTTTGAAGTGTATAGTCATGACTAAATACCGACATAGCGGCAAGGCTCGTGGTCTGCAAATTCTGCACACAATGATTTTTTTGAGGACTGTCGGATATTATTGATAAATTGAAGACGTTACTATAGAATGTTAGGACTGTAGGTAAGGCATTTTTCGCACGTACACGTTCATGGACTGGGCACTTATTTTAGCAAAGTCTGAAAACGCATGGGGTGGCGCTTATAGGGGCATGGGCGGTTATTACGACGAATACGGTAAAAATGGACAATTTATGTAAATAAGGTTTGAGATATCCTTAATTGAACGTCAGCTTGATTTAGTTAGACGAATCTAATATAACAAAAAGGCGTAGAAAGTGTATAGGTAATGCCTTGTGCCGCAAACATACAGTTGAGAATGAAACAAGAATGCGCTAAATGATACATCTGTTCATTTTCAAGTTTCGTTTGTCTTTTTGTGCAATGCAATAATATTTTTTGCAGCCATGTCTTTTTTGTGTTGCTAAATGCATTTGTTTAGTGTCAGTAGATAACAATACTTGACCAAACAAAAATTAGAGATAAAATACAAAGCTATGGGCGTAAGTGTGTTCTTACAACAATGTGCTGAGACTATTCTCAGCACTTTGTTGTAAGAACAACAATGTGCTGAGCATAGTCTCAGCAAGTTGGATGTTGGTTGGAGGACTGGAACATTATCATTTACTTTAGTTGTACAGCTGTATTAGTTGTTGTGAGTAGTTGAAACTGTTGGGGTTTCCTTGTATAATATTTTGTTCTTAGGCCATTACTGACTGCCATAAGACAGCTGTGCAGGGGTTCTCTGGGTTCAAAGGTCAACCGCAAGTGTGTCACGTGGTCTCTAAAGCTGACGGGACATTCACGTTTCCAAGTTTGCCCTGTGGTGATTACAGACTGGTATGAACAAGAAAGTAAACTGACTGTTGTATATCAAATATTTGAACAAATGTTATCTTTCCAAATAGAGAGTCCATGTGTGTCCATTGATTTTGCCTATCTAATTATCACCTTAGGACATTTCGTCTCATCCGGTCATCCTAAATGCAGTTCAATGACAGATAATTGAAGATAGTTGTTCCTAGAAAGAGATTTCCTGTATTGTGAAGTTATGTTCAACAGTGTAAGCTCAAAGTATTTAGATGAAGTAACTTAGAATCCCCCGTCATGATCAGTGGGCAGAAGGTGAATATGTCACCAGACCAGCCTTCCCTCATTACCCACAATTAAAGGTAATTATCAGAAAAGTTAATATGGTGGCTAAGCCATGGTGTAATTAGAATATTCCCCAACACAATTATCATTTTTGATTTTACGGAATTAGCCATCATGATGGCAAAAGTGTATTGGGTGATACCTTTTGTCATATTCTGTAGTGTGTGGTAACTTTTGTCATATCCTGTATTATGATCTTTTTGTGCAGGTTCCGTTTTACAAAGGCGAACACATCACATTTGATGTCGAACCAGAAAGTGTCAACTTCAAAATCCATCATGCTGCAGTTCAAATCAAGGTTAGAGGTCACTGGTAGAAATCTTTGTCCTCTAGTATTCTATGTGTATGGATGTGTTCAGAAACAGTATTGATAAAACTACTTTGATCGTACTTCCTATGTAGTAGTGTTTAAAAAGATCCATGAGTGTTGAACAAGTAGTATTCAAATGGCTTATTGAATGTTGTTATCACAGTTTTGGCCTGTACACATCTCTGGTGGAAGTGAAGAAAAAAGTGTTTGATACACAGCAATTGTTAGGATTTTTCATTAACCGTTTTATGTTTGATTAAAGTTATTTTGAAAAGTGTTGACAATATTTCTGCTCATTTGTATTTCCGAAGCGAACATTTTTGACAAATTTTATGATTAGCGTTATTTTTCCCTCTGTTTTGCTTTTGATTTTATGACTTAGCCAGACAAATGTTTTTCGAAAATGACTGTATGGCTTTTAGATGTAACAGTTGTTTGATGTTTCAGAAACCATTTGATGTTGCTGGGTTTTCAGTAAAGGGAAAGGTTTTATCAGCACCGAAGGTAACTTCTCATTCATAACACCTTATAGGTGTTTCTTTTTAATGCATTTTGCAAACTTCGATCGTAACAGTAGACGGACAGTGGCTAATAATGGCTTCACTCTAAGAAGTCGGAACAATCTAATCCTACTTGATTCCCAATCATTAATCTGCCTCCTAAGGTACTGTTAGACACTTGTTTTGGTTTTTCATTACACAGGTATTCTGCTGAATTATACAACATGCCGCGTGTCTTGAAGTTTGCATATGTGCAGGTGTTGAACACCATAGAAGGGAAATTTGAGGTTACATTAATACTTAAGGTGTTCCGAATGAACCCATACCATGATATTCTGTAGTCTAGAGTCAACTGTCATAAATCAGTAGAGTTATTGAGAGTTTTTGTCAATTTCATTTTAATCATCTGTCTTCTATGCTTGTATTTTTTTAATTAGGTTAGGTATTTAATACTGGATTAATAATAGTTTGATCACTGAAAGTTGTTGTCATGTGTGCTGGACAATAGCAATTGCCTTTCAACAAAAACATTGGCAATTTTGTTCAATAAGTTTTGCAAGCATATTCAAGACATGCTGACACTCTGGGGTCTGCTAGTATATTCAAGACATGCTAGGCACTGTGGGGTCTGCTAGTATATTCAAGTGATACTGGACACTCTGGTGTCTGTTAGTATATTCAAGACATACTAGATACTCTGGGGTCTGTTAGTATATTCAAGTCATACTGGACACTCTGGGGTCTGCTAGTATATTCAAATCATACTGGACATTCTAGGGTCTGCTAGTATATTCAAAACATATTAGACACTCTGGGATCTGTTGCCTGAAAAGTGATTAAGACCGCTCTCCATGCAGCTATTGAAAAAGTAATCAAACATCGTTTAAGCAAAAATGTAAAGTCTCCGAGAACTGCTAGATATTCAGACAAGTTACTTTTAAGCTGATATGCTCATGAGTACTGGGTTAAAGCTTTTTTGACAATTGTGAATTTTAATATCAAATTTCTTTATTTTAAGTCTCAAGTGACTTAATGAAACAGACCTTTAGTATAATGGTATGAATCACTAGGTCACATGATCAGACCATGTGACTGATGAGGTATCTACTCTTATCACTTTGTGACAGAGGTTATTTAGTGCTTTTTCTTATCTTGTCTGCTGGGGGTGTAGTTGAGTGGCTATGTTGACTCATAGCGTGCTGTGCTTTCTTCTTTATTTACTGTCAGACTAGAGCACTGTAGAAATGTAGAGTTTGAGACAACATGACAAAATACCTGTTTTTCAATTTTTGTGATGTTTACAACTTTGCTGCAATTGCTCAAAATTTTACACCTATATAATTGATTGCATTTCACTTTTCCTCCTTACTTTGTCCTCAACTGAATTTTGTTACCATCCTGACCCTTCAACCGTTGTAGGGACAGGGTGTACCTAGTGCCAAAGTGACTGTGAACGGCAAAGAGGTGACCTCTGCTGGGCCTGATGGGTCGTACACCCTCGAGAACATGAAGACGGGTGTGTACAAGATAGAGGTAGAGGCTAGCCAGGTGTACTTCGAACCGGTCTCCGTCAAGGTGACACCCAACACACCCGAGTTACCTGACATTGTGGCAAGCAGGTGAGGGGCACACAAAAAGATGTTATGATAGTTGTGTATTGTGGATAATGAATGCAAAAACCAATCAGACACAATTCCGTTTGGCCACGGGTAATGTCTAGTTTTGTCTTGTCACGATGCTAGTCTGATTGGGAATTTTAGTTACGCTCTGCCGTCATAAGGAGGAATTTTGCTTGAGATTTAGCTTCGTTACAAGAAGAGTCATTTTGCAGTAGAGCTTTCCTGTTTGTCATCAGTTGTCAACGGGTGCTATTTTGACTTCTTGAAAAGTTTTTTGTATTCAACCAGGAGGCACAACAGGAGTGATGTTTCTTCTTGTCATCCCTTTGTGTTGTCCTTCAAAATGAAAGGAGCTTGAGTTTTCGAGACCTAGCTTGACGCCAAGTTGCATTTGGAGATAATCCCAGGTCGTCAAACGAAATCTGAGGTGACCAAATCTGACGCTGAAATCGTCGATTATAAAAAAGGGGTGTGCCATACGCCTTTCTCAGAAAGTTAAACATACCTCTTCAATTTCTCCCCTGTAAAAATATGTACTGTTCAATCTCTAACTTAATTCCACTTGCCAACAAAAATAAAACGCAGACGATCCAATACACTGGAGGCGCGAGTTTCACCGGTCTTGCCCGATTTTTGCCGAACAATTCCGACTTCCATCTGTTTACTTCCTCCCTGCGTCTTTGATGTGTGCTAACTGGTGTTGTTGCAAATGCACTGATTTCATGAAATAAACAGATACAATTGTGAATCAAAAATATTAAATCTAAGTAAAATGTTTGTAAAAAATGTAATTTAAAGAAATGGAAGTTAACACAAACTTTGAAACAAATTTTGGGGAATTATTTTCTGACTTTGTTAGTGGCGATTTCGTGGCAACTTGGGATCTTGTCCAGGTCACCCAACACAATCTGAGGTCACATTGGCAAATGGAGTGCTGAGTTTGGTTCAAGTTCTTTGTCAAACTCTGGAATGTCTAATATCTTCTTTTTAGCTTTGACCTGTGTGGCAAGGTTGTCATTGATCAGTTACCACCCAGTCTCAGCCAGGTGACCCAATACAGAAAGATACAAGCCACTTTGCAGGGGGCCACTGGTGAGGTCATTACTTTTGACTCCAGGGCAGACGGTAGCTTCTGTACTCAAGCCAAGTTAGGAACGTATGTTGTGAAGGTACGGGTAATTAGTGGCAGTGTGGGCAGTGGGCAGGTGGCGCAGTGGTTGGCGTGGTGGCCTCTCAACCACAATTTTGACCCCTTATAGTTGCAGTCACTTGACTGTGCCCTTAGCAAAGTACTTTAGGCAGAGTGCATTCTTGGTCTGTTCATACAGGACACTAGCAAGTAAAGATCTAAATACCGAAAGTATGCTATAGTCTGAGGATGTACTAGGGGGCAACCTACAAGGGATGAGCAAGTATCATCCACTCACTTCACAAGAATCAGAGCTACTGTCTTGATGAGCTTGGTGACTCAGGATGGGTGCACAGTGCTTGCTTACCTAAGCTCATGGATATGTAATCATGGAAGAATTTGAACCGTGCTAAAATCAGGGATCATTTCAGAAAGATGTGGGTATGGTTGAATTGACCCTTACGACCTGTTTGTTGTACCTGTGGACCATTTAAGTTTTTTGTCTGTGTTCACTTCCAGTTTTAATGGGCCGTTAGTCCAAGTTAACCAATCACAGTGATTCGGGGGGGTGTTACTGATATCTCTGGACTTTGTCCACAAAAGAAGTTTCTTCAGCAGCATTAGGGGGTGTGTCCAAATGAAGCATTTTAGTTTAGCTTGCTGCATTGAAATTCACCTCCTCAAGACGTCTTAAGTTGGACACTCATGCATGTTGACATTTATGTGAAGTGCACATACTCAGACAGACCATTGTTTCATTAGAGCCTTTTAATAGATTTTTTTCAATTTGTGTTCTGTGCATTTATGAAATTGTGAAAGTTTTAATCTGTTTCAGCCCTTGTTGTCTGAGGCTGAAGTTAGAGCTGGCCTTGTCCTGGTGCCTCATGAGACGTCAGTCACTGTCAAGGACCAGTCTGTCCTGGGAATTACCTTCACACAGTTCAGGGCAACTGTGTCCGGAACTGTAGCTTGTTTAGGTATGAACACAGTGCAGTTATTTTTGACACTACATGTCCAGCAAGCTTAATTTCTTTATTTATTTCGATTATAAATGAAAGACTTTACTACCAGGTATAAAATTATCATTGCATTTAGGTTCCAAACTTCATCCGTACTTATCTATCAATTTGGTTGTAGCGTCATGTCAAAACCATTTTTCAGTAATAGCACCATGGTTGTCGATGATGTTGACACGTGACTGAGTGGATTTTTTTACCTGATCAAACATAATTGGTTTAAATTTCGAGCAGGGTCAGCAACTTTAAGTGATGAAAACAGAAAAATATGAATTTCTTGCATGATCCAAGATGTTGTAACATAAAGAATGGCTGAATTAGGGACGGTCTGACTTTTATGATGTCATTGATTGAAGATAATGTGGAGAGTGAGTCTTATTGCTGTTGGAATGGCTCAATTGTTTGAAGATAATGTGGAGAGTGAGTCTTATTGCTGTTGGAATGAGACAATTGTTTGTATTTATACAGAGCCGTGTAAAGGAATGCAGGTGATGTTGTCCTCAGTAAACCAGCCAGAGGAGAAGAAAGTTGTTCAGGTGCGTCATGTCGCAAGTTTTGCTTGATTGTTGGCATTTCATGTGCTACCTGCTGTGTGTTCTGTAGAGGTGAGAATCTTGCGAACATGCCAGAAGACGCTTGACTTCACGAGATATTGCCATGTTTTACATCAAGCGAAGCATGTGATCACCCTGACTTTCCTTTGACAGAGACTTGCATCAATTTATTCTGTGAAACTCTACTGTGGATTGTGGATTGCATCATATTGTAGTTTTGGAGTTATCATATAATTGTCATAACATTGTTCAACTGTTAATGTCAGCTCTTTCACTCTGTGTTTGCTATTAACTAAATTCATTGTTCCCTCTTTTACAAATAACATGTTGTCAACATTGGGTTAATGCTTTGTGTGGCTCATACAATGGGTCGGTCTGAGTTAATTCTGCTTTCAAGGGAATTGATGGCATTTACTCTCCGAAATCTTTTTATCTTAATCTTAAAGACCACATTTTATGCACATAAGTCACAGGTCAGATTTTAATGAGTGACCGTGACGGCTTGGATTTTGTTTATGTAGCATTTGATCAATCTTGCTACTTTGAGTGCCTTCTGTATACGAGCCTGTTATGCTATAGTTTTGGTTGACTAATAAGCAACACAGTGACCATAAATCGTAGCTCAATGTTGACAGTGTTAATGGCCAGGATGGCAACTTGTAATTTCTTAATTGTTTTGTTTAGACAAGCCTCGACAAAATGAGTTCATCCTTTGTTTTCAAAGATGTCATTCCTGGAAAATACAGAGGTAAGTGGCTCTTTGTATTTACTAAGTATTTGTGGTAAAGTTTATGTTTTTTGAAAGTAGAAATCCTCTAAAATTTGTTTTTTGCCTTCAGTCAATCGGCCATTACCCGGATCAAGTGACAATATCTTTTTAGAACAATTTGAAAAATACAATAGCATTACTAACATGGCCAAATTTTTTTAGATGTAAATTTCAAGAAGAAATATCAGAAATGGTATTAACGTTCTAAATTATTTCATTTTCGTGTTATCCAACTTGATTTTTTTCATCATGAAAGTTCTATTTCTTGATACCCATCGTGCAAAATTGCAACAATCCCTTACTTACAGTGTTTTGGTAAAGAGTGCATTGAGCATGTGATCTGAAAGTTTCATATTAAACTGATAAACCATTTCAGACAAAAATTTGTAATTTCGCCAGAGTCAAACGTAACCTTAAGTACACGGTCTTGAGTGGCTCTAGTGGGTGCTAGATTGTGTGTGTGTGTGTGTGTGTGTGTGTGTGTGTGTGTGTGTGTGTGTG
>NMRA01000379.1:253909-316204 GCA_002633005.1 Phoronis australis | reverse complement strand
TGTGTGTGTGTGTGTGTGTTGTGTGTGTGTGCGTGCGTGTGTGCCTGCGTGTAGATTAAATGTATTACATTTCAATTTAGATATACTGTGCAATTTTGAACTATTTCATTTCCAGTGAGCCTAATTCAGGATGTATGGTGCTGGAAAGAGAAGACACTGGATATCAGTGTGCAAGAGCAGGACATTGGCGGTCTACGGTTTACACAGACAGGCTATATACTGTCAGTGACTCTGTCTCACGAGATCACTCTGGTAAGCACTCACAAGTTACTCATGTTTACACAGACTGGCTATATACTGTCAGTGACTCTGTCTCACGAGATCACTCTGGTAAGCACTCACAAGTTACTCATGTTTACACAGACTGGCTATATACTGTCAGTGACTCTGTCTCACGAGATCACTCTGGTAAGCACACACAAGTTACTCATAATTAGTTCTCGGGTTGCGCGCTGGTTAACCAGTATCAATAGGATACTGAATAACAAAGCGCAGTCTACCAAAGGGTAGAGTATTGAAACGAAGAGCATTTGGTGCCTCAGTCGGTTCTTTGAAACTGAAATTACAACTGATTATCCATTCGGGTTGACATCCACATTCCGCTAAATGCCCACCTCGGAATATTCATGTCAAGAAATTAAAATAATTTTCAAGAATTAATTGAAGCCGTGACGTTGTCAAAGGTCAATTTGAACCTAGTGCTGGTGTAAGAGTCAACTGTGTTGCTCCTTAGTCCACTCACAGCATCAGTGCTCTGACATCGAAAGTTGAAGCGTTACTGTCACATTCTAGCAAATCATAGCTTAAAACATATGAAACACCATCCTTGGTGCAAATGTTTTCAAGTGTTCGGTTGGCATCAGAAGTTGTGTCAGTATTATGCCGATTTTCAAAAGGAGATCTTCAAGTCTATTTCTTTTCATTTATTTCGTTCTAGTGTCGTATGTCATTGAGTAATGTCCTAGTGTCGTATGTCATTGAGTAATGTGCTAGATGTTCTTGAGGAGTTACTAGCTCACTTGTGGTGTTTATCCAGTAACTATTCATGCCTTACTGTAGAATGCTGTGTTTTGTCGTGACATTCATATCACAGTGTTTTGTGGCAAGACTTTTTGAAGTACTTTGTTTTTGATACAAGTAGGAATTTTGATTAAATTAGGAATATATCAGACCAAAGTAATTTGTTTGCGTCTCACCTTTGGCAGCCCAAAGTTGGCAAGTTAACTCAAATTATCTCTGGCAACAAAAAGAGGATTTTTTAGGTGTACAAACATTGTCTGTAACAAATTTTGTGCATCAAAACGTATAAATGTATTCAAAATTTTAGGTTAAAACCACCGTAAATGTAAGTACTGTCATGACATGATGAAAAATCTGCTCTTAGATAATTCAAAAAATGAAATTAACTCCGGAAATAGGGAAGTATAATTGAAAATTTAGTAGGTTTGCTAACATATAACCTCTGATAGAATATATGCTGGTGTAATAAAGTAGTAAACGTCATTGTGGATTTGCGTGTGTGTGGTGTGTCAATAACAAATCTTTCAATCTTATTTGTGTTGTCTCTTAGATGTGAATATGTGAAGGTGGCAGAGAAAGTCTGTGTGAGCAAATTGTGTGTCACAATGCTGCTTATTCCACTCGTGTTTCATTGCTTTCCTGTACAATGTTCAATAGGTCACTTACTAAAAGCATAGTGAGTGTGGTGAATCAGACATTTCCACCCTTTCTCTAAGGGCCTTGTTCACTGACTGGATTTTCACGTTAGGTTGATCTGATTCTACAATTAGGTCATTAACCACTGGGAGCTGTAAGCCTTGACGCTCCAATTTGAACAGAGATCAAGGCTTACAACTCCCAGGGTGTACGGCCTATTTCCAGAACCAGGATAACCTGACACGGGAAATCCTGTCGGTGAACAAGGCTCTTAGAGAGAGGACAGAAACGTCTGACTCACCAGACTGACGATGCTTTTCAGCAAGTGCTTCACCTATTGGACATCAACAAGATGAACATTGTGCTTAGATTTTACAGGAAATGTTGTCATGGTATCTTTGGGTAAAATGTTCTTCTTGGGACCATTTTACCATGCCATGGAATTCTTTTTCGCGAATTATTTTTCTTTTCTTGTGCACTGCAATTCTGTTCATTCACGTACATTTCTTTCTCATGAACGTGTTGTTTTATTCATTCTTTGATTGATGTCATGAGTCGCACATCACTTGGTACTATGCACTAGTTGTGTGATTAAGTGTATCTATCAACTATGACTTTACCTGCCAACTGTGTGCAACTGCGGTTTATGTGGAAAGAACTATGTTTGTATGAACAGAACTTTGTGGTACTTGAGAAAAGAAATAAAATTCACAAGAGAATTTGGTGAAGCTGTACTTTGCCCTGTTTAGTTGGTTAATAAAATGAAAATTGAATTCGGCCTTTTAGTCTATCAATAGAATTGGTCTCCTAATTTAATGATAGAATTTTGTTTACATTACCAACAAGAAAGTGAAAAAACCTTCAGCTTCTTAAGAAAAAAATGCATCAGAGTTAATTGGGGTTGGCCAACGATAAATTTGCGAATTTAAAAATGGCTTATGTACGCATTGCCAACAAATTGAGCTGACTTCAATTCAAGATTGGGTGAGTGTGGTAACGCTGTAAAGTACTTCAGGTAAAACTCAACATTGACAGCTTGTTTGGTTAATGACGAAGAGTTGTCTACTCTGCTTCCTGTTGATCTAGTGCAAGTTTCAGGTCGATTCTCCGCCTTTCCGGCTTGTAAGTCATTGGAAGTCAAATTTTCTTGCCCTCAGGATTTTGCTCAAGAGAACAAGCCACGCAATGTTGGTTCGTTCAACGTGACTCGCGGAATCAACCGATTTTGTCTGTCGGAACCCGGTGTGTACAAATTGACCCCTGTTTCCTGCCATCAATTTGAGAAACAGGAGTATGCCTACGACACGTAAGTTTTATTTGTTAAGGATGTTACAAATCTGCCTTCTACTTTGACCATTTAATGTAGTGAAATTGGTATGAAGTGGGGTCTGTTTCTGCTTTGGAAAGAATGACAGTTAACATGAGGCCATGCCCGGTGCATAAAACAACTTGATGTGTCAAGACAACTCATTATCAAACCACTTGATGTGCCAAGCCAACTCCTCATTATCAAATCACCTGATGTGTCAAGCCAACTTATTATCAAACCACTTGATGTGCCAAGCCAACTCCTCATTATCAAATCACCTGATCTGTCAAGACAACTTATTATCAAACCACTTGATGTGTCAAGACAACTTATTATCAAATCACTTGATGTGTCAAGACAACGCAGTTACACCTGCGGATAATTCTGATGACATCGAAGTTAAGTGTTCTTATTATACCAAAGTTTCGATACTTCACTGTTAAATCCAACTCTTGGGAGTTAACTAATGCTCTTATCTTTGATAAAAGATCAAGTGTTCCCACTGATTAAAGCTTCCGTAATACCAAAGCTTACAGTGGGAAAGGACTTAAAAAGGGAGGTGTTTATGTGTATTGTGATAGATATTAATTAAATACTTAACACAATTTTTGATAGATGTGCAAATTTGATTGTTGGGTATTCAGTGTGATTATGCAATCACGCAAAGTTACTGACAAAAATAAAAAATTACTGACAAAATGTTTGTGCTCTACCTGCAGCCTTGTTGAATGGGTAAACAGATCTGTTATGCTGGTTGTTTCCTGATAAACCATAAAAGGTGTGACAGCATGAGCTGCAGATGTCTTGCTGCCTGTAAGGAATAGCTAAGTTGCCAATGAAAATGATCTCTAAATAGACAGCTTACTCATCAATTTGTTTTTTAACCCATAAAATGACCCACAAAGCTTAAATGTAGCCTGTAAAACTGTAGCCACCTCTTCATACACTTGTAAAAATGTAGTGCTGTTCACAATGGAGCCATGACATGGTGCACATACACCTGAAAGACAACAAGAAGTTGTTAGTCAACAAGAGAGGATGATTGTGAACCATCGCCTGGGTGTCTGGGTGTGGCCTATTCTGCAAAATATCTTTATTTTTAACTGTATTATGCAGTACTAACATGAATAACTTGGTGGTTATTATTAATAGCAGTAATCTACAAATGTGTGGCTTTATTTAGAAAATGAACGTTACACGATGTACTTTACTGCTTTTTTTACGGAAATGATGGTTGATGTTGTTCAAAGCTGAACTGGATGTTACACAAAACTGCACGATAGTTCATGTTGTTCAATGCTGTAGTGGATGTTACACAAAACTGCACTTGCATAATGTCATTGCAGAGCTGTGCTGGCTGATGATGAACTTTCTGATAACAGGCACTGTATTATTACACATGGGGTTGTGTGGTCATGAAACTAAGCTAAACCAGATGTATATTGAACGAGAATTGGTCAGCAAATATTTTGTCGGCAACCAAAGTTTTTGACTGGCTCTCACAATTGTTGACTAAAGTGAAGTGAAATTTAGCGGAGTGCTCAAGTTTACATTCGTAATTAGTGTGTTGTGAGCACATAGTTCATGTTCTAATATTTCTTCAATGGAGTAATTTTTTATAGGTTCACTGCTAAGTTTCCATTCACAAATTTGCGTTCAAAATGCAGTTGTTGTAATAGACTCTTATTCGTTTTCTGGCTACCTAACCACTGCACAGAAGAGTTTGACCTTGGTGTTGGGTCTAGAGTAGTCCAGTTAGCAGGGTAGAACAGATCCTACTTCATAGTCTGACTAGATCACTACTTTACAATTAGTCTCCTTCCATCCTTCCAAACATAATGTTGAGAGTACATTTGGTTTTGCCTTTAGTGACTGGGTGCTGCTTTCTATTAATTTTTGATAATTTCGATACCATGTGACTGATTGACTATCTTGTGATTGTTTGCAATGGATATGACGTGATAGCATAGGCATCTTTTTATAGCTTAGACACCTTGGACTTTGTCTTTTAGGCTGAGAAATATTACGCATAAGCTTGGGTATTTGTTGAGTGAACAGTTTTGATTGTTTGATTAATTCGTTCGTGTTACTTTCTTTGTTCACAGCATTCGTATTGTTGCCAAATTTTATAACTTTACTTGTTAACTTGCACTTTTTACAAAGCATTTACATCCGAAAATTTCAAATTTCAGTTGATCCATTCTTGTTTTATTTACCGATTTATATTCTTCATTTCATGAAACAATAGTATCCTTGGGAGGATCTGGATCGCCTTATTTAGTTTCAGATTTATTTTCTATGTCATTTGTGCTGTAATTCTTTTATCTCCTTTATACACAGGCTTACTAAGACAGTTAAAGTGTTTTTACATGTCTCAACATGATTTGCACAAGAAATTTTATTTTAAAGCAAACTAAATGCATTTCATCAACATGGCACATCAAAATGAGATGTGCTTCATCTCTTTGAGTCATATTGTAATGTTCGGATACTTTCATCCTGTTCTTTAAAATAGAAACCGAGCCCATTTGAAATAAGGTCTACCTGACTGCCTTTTTAATTTATGGTTGACCTATGACAGGTCGCGACCCAGCCTGTTGACCCTGACTGCTGTCAAACATAACATGGAAGGAATTATTACAACAAAGGAAGAGACCAGCGACATCATGATAAAGATCAGGTGAGGGGCTTTAGGTTATCCTTCCAGAACGTTTCCCAGGCTTTTGCTCTGTTGCTTTCAGGAAACAACTTTTATGGGTTCTATTAATTATGGTTCAGTTGGGTTTCACTAGACTAGGCGTAACCCCCGAATCACGGATAGCGGAAACCAATTGTTTCAAATCATTTTTGTACTGCTGAATGTCAATTTATACTGTGCGCACATTTAATTGATATTTTACTGCAGCAGTATGTTTATGACTTCCATTTGCAGTACTTACATCAGTGCCTCTTACATTGCTGTCTATTTCCACACTGATGGAGATGAATGGTCCTATTTGTTTAGTATCTGCTTTGATGTTGCTGGTGAAGACACTTGCTGAACATACGTGCACTAAATCGCATAACATATGTTGTATTTCTCAACATATATGTTGTATATGTTGTAATCTCAATGCCACCAAAGTATGCAGTGCTGCATGGGTAAGAGAACAGGATTTTGTGGTTGTATCATGAGACTGTCTTGCTTGTATTGTCAGGTCGTCTTTAGAGGGAAACTCGCCTCTTATTATTGGTCCACTCAAGTCTGACAAGGGACCAGCACCCGTGCCTAAGGAGGGAGAGCCGACATCACCTCCACCTAGTGGGCCGTTCACATACAAGATGTCTTACTGGGCCAAGTGAGAATTTGTCGATTGAAAGTTTTAACTTAAAGGGATGACTTCTGAATTGAACAAATTATTTTTGATGTGGTATCATTTTGTTCCTGAGTAAGAAATGATCCCTTTGCTTTGCAGATCTGTCAGACGGCTGTTGCCGTTGAGGAATTTAGGAGGTTATGTCATTTTTCTGCCAGGTTTTATACAACCACATGTTAATAATCTCTATTTTCATCATTTTTAAAACTTTTTTACTAATAAAACAAAATATTTCATTGCAATCGAGTGATCTCGCATGGTCCCACCAAACTTGCAGGACACCTAATATTGTTACTGAATATTTTCTGCGTTAACACATCATAACTTAATATTGTGGCATACATTCAATCACTTTCTTTGCGGTCATTTTGCTAGTGTGTGCTTGTAATGTCACAAGGTTTCTTGTGAGATTAGTGAGGTCTTGCCTGACACTCATATGTTCTTCTTGGTCTCACTAAACATAAACCTTGTATAACAGTGACATTTATAATAGTGACAAGTGCAATGTTCATTAATGCAAGCAACGCATAAATTGTATTGCTGAGTGTACCTCAAATTTTGTTGAAATGCCGTAATGCAGAGACAGCACAAAAATATTTTTTTTAATATTATAACATTTAACACAAGAAAACAAATGACTGGCACTTTAGTGAATGATGTCATACTTAAGCACCACTTAGTAAAGTCCAGGCGTTTTATTTCATTGCTCAGTGCATCATCAATAGGAAACCAAGCTCCCTAACAGGTGACTTATCATGCATCATCACATTGATTTTGGTAATCCAAGTATATTATGTAACGACAGTACACTCCAAGAAAACCTACACAACGTTCCTCATTCTAAAGTCTTCTGTCTTTCAATAACAGTTGCAGTACTTCCACCAAGTTACAACATTGGTTCTGACCAACTCCGATTATCAGTTTCCTGTCCAGCTTTCATTTTGTGATTGTTATTCTAGTGTTTGGTCGTTATGCATTGTTCACCTTTTAAGTATGTGGTTTCACTCTGACAATCTTCCGAACAAAGTACCGAAACGTCTGGACCTAGTATATAGTATGGAGTGTTTTAAATAGGACATTGTTCGCTAAAGCGTATGTTATTTTTGTGTTAATGTGGCCTTAAATGAGAATTATAACATGTAACTTCATTTAATTGCTAGATATGTTCAAACTTGATCACAAATCGTGTATGTTTTCTCATAATGTGTTGCCTTCCATCAGGAGTGGATCACAAATCATGTATGTTTTCTCATAATGTGTTGCCTTCCATCAGGAGTGGAGAAAAGCTAGAGATCACTCCGATGTCCCAGGTTGTCCTGTTTTACCCAAGTTACAGTCAGGCTACAATCTCTGGAGGTATGAGTCACTTCATTGGACCTCAGTGATGAGAGGTGGCGTGGTGTCCCTGAACTAACAGTATTCACCAACAATTTGCTTCCGTGTTCACTGATATTACAGAATTTCTCTCAAGTGACGAGAAATTTGTAAACACTAAATAAAAGTTTGGATACTTTGACTGTCATATTTGGATTTATTGGGTGCAGTTACTTATTATTTTTATTGCTATAGCTAAAATGCACAACCAATTGTCATCTATTACAGTTTTTCAAATTGCATTAACTTCTTTGGAAAGCTTAAGTGTATGTTTGCAAAATATTTGGAAAATGAGTGGCAGATTTTTAATAGTTATCCCTGGCGTTACAATAGGTAATGTACTATGTAGTTTGTGTGCTTGTTCGTGTCATATTAGTTTTTTGTTCTATGTTACATGTTTGCATATTCAATGAAAAATAAAATAAGTGCAGTAGCAACTGTTAGATACAGTGTGGCCAATTAGAATTCTCAACTAGAAAATTTGTTGTCTTGTTAAAGATGTGACTTCTAACCTGTAGTGCCAAGGTCTATTTAAGGGATCTTGGGCTCTCAGCAATGAGAAGTGTTGAAGCTCTTGTTAGTTTAGCTGCCTGCACTCAATGTAGTATCAACCTTTACAAGGAGTGGCCCTATAGTATGTGTGTGTATGTGTGGGCCCTGAGCTGTAGATAGTTTAATAATCCGCCATTTGTATATTTACAAGATTCAGTAGCCCTTCACACCTGTAAAGCATAGCTTCCTCAGGCCTCCTCTTGAAAGTAGATAAGATTTTGTCAAGGAATGCAATCCAGTATTGTGAATTATTTTGGCCAGAAATGAATGCCGGAATAAATTGAACTGTATTTAACTCGAGAAGAGACCGTACTAACACTGTATAGCCATTGAGTGGACATATCCCCTGGATTTGTTGTCTTAACATTAATGCGTTTGAAGTTGTGAGCAGTATGTAACCCACCTTATCATTTTCTATTGCAGAACAATGTCCTGGTGTCGTGGCTACATTTGAAGGTCGCAGAGGAGTGTTCATCACAGGAAAGATGAACCCTGCCCTTAGTGGGGTCAAGGTCACCATCACACCTCAGAATGACCCTTTGTCCCCTGTTACTGTAGAGACAGATGACAAAGGCGAATATAAGTGGGTTTGACCATGAACTCTAGTAGCAGCTGTTCACATCATCTGTTGCCTAAATACTCTTTGCTATCTCTAATTCGTAGATTTCTTTTAAAATTATCAATGTTCAAAGTATAAGCAAAGGGTCTTGCATAATTAATATTTTTCGAAGCTTAATGATTTTGAAGGCTCCATGAAAACCTTGACTGTTGTTCAATATGATATACATGGAGCACCCTTATTTTGGCAAACATTTTGCTGTTTGGAATGGAAACTATATGTAGTGTAGCTGTGGTTGATGTGACTAACTGCTTTACTGTGCTGAACCAATCTCAACTGTCACAAATATTTCAAAGTATAGTTATTTAGTCAATAGCATTAAACTATAGAAATCAGGTTAATAGCTACACACTTGCCTTAAAGTTTACAATAGAAACTTTAACTTAAGATTATAGTAGCATTTTCTGCCACAGTCTTCAAGTATGTTGACAAAAACCTCAGTCTTTTCATTGAAATTTGGGGAAATTTTGGACTAAACATTTGCAATAAAAAAACAATCGATTCTATGATTTTCTTGTTATTCCGTTTAAAAGTTCTCCATGGCTTCTCTTGTATTAGACACAGCTCCAATTTGCTACTACTAGACACAGCTCCATTACCTATTTCATAATACTTTGAAAGACAATTCTTCACCAGGTAATGATTTAGATACATTGCATAATGCCCTGAGTTCTCCCATTCTTCAGGGTGGGTCCTCTCCATGGTAACACAGACTATGACGTAACTGCTGAGAAGGAAGGTTATGAACTGACCCCAGTCAAAGACCAGTATGGCAGCTTTAATGCCTTCAAGCTGGCAGGCATTGACGCAAAAGTAAGTGGTATGAACTTGAGTACTGCGGAAATATTCCACCAGGCATGAGCAGTATGTATTTTTAGTTTTCACAGAATTTTTGGCTGAATTGCTTCTGGAATCTTGGAAAAATTCATCACATGAGAATTATTGGCTTTATTCACGAGTTACAGCACTTTCAGAAAAAGATTCTGTGAAATATTTTCAGAAAATTTGTAAAAAGTTGCATGAAAAGACGTTATTTTAAGTTTTCTTGTTACCCTATTTTTTACCTTTATCTGGTTCAGTTAATTCCTGCCACATTATTGACGTTAAGTTCAATCCATATATAAGGCCATATTCTCAAAGCTAAGTAATTGCATTTACTGGGAATACATGTTGCTGTATTCAAATACAAGGGTCGTGCAATGTCTTCAGATGTAAGTTCAGTCTTTATATTCAAATTTAAGGTTATACTGTTTCATCAGATTGAAGGCCAATTATTTCTTGTGTTTACTGCTCAAATCTTCAAAATATGGACAGGCTAAAAGTAAAACCATTCTGTGTGAGGAAAGGGTAACACCAAACAGCGTGGTGAACACAGTATTTCAGAATTTGGGAGAATTTCAAAATATTGTTTTTCTCGAATATAAGGCCATGTCGTGTAATTTTACAGTACTATTGTTATGTTATTAGGTGGCTTTTGTTATCGATTTGCTGTATAACTTGGTGTTTTTATTAATCTTTCAGTTTTGTATTGTGCTGTGCCAGTAGGGGGTACTTTTCGATCATTCTTAGTGTAACATTGAAGAAAGTTTTGGATTTGCAAGCAAACGTACAGATGGCGCTCTGTGACTGTTTTAATGATATTCTTAGCAGTTGGTTGTGGCTTTTATTTCGTTTTTATGAGGGAGATATTGGATGGTCAGAAGTACTCCTTGGAACATTTCTGTAGTAACAATGAAATATTCCGTTTAGACACTTATTAATCGTACTGCGTGGAACTAGTAGATGAAAATTTATTCATGGAATGTGGCACGGTAGTG
Organism: Phoronis australis; assembly: GCA_002633005.1. Classification (NCBI taxonomy): domain Eukaryota; kingdom Metazoa; phylum Phoronida; family Phoronidae; genus Phoronis; species Phoronis australis. Next base: position 305,521 of record NMRA01000379.1, on the reverse strand, counting down.
GAAAAGACAATGTATACAAAAATATCAGACTGTGTATCCCTTGCAAATACCTTTACTTGTTTCAATTGTGAAACATCAGCCCTTTGCGAATGTTTTTCCATAACAGACTGTGCTCTTTATCTTCCTTTGTATCTTCTTCTCACATAACCCTATTCAGCTACAGTACAAGACATAAAATTATGTAATCAAACGAAATAACTTTTTCCCGCCATGACAACCAATTCTGTTAACAACAAAAATGACTGGTTGAAACTATTAGGGTGGCAAAATTCAAAGTATGGAATAGCATCAGCTTTCCTGATTATACCCCTTCATTCCCTGGTGATGAATTTTGACTTCCACCCAGCCAACATGACAGGGAATTACTTGTCAGTTTGTCCGAATACTTTTGGATTGTACTGTAGTTTACCCATCACCATAAACCTGATTGCTTTTGGAAAGTGGTTGTGCAACAAATGTCTCATATTGTTTGGATCTTTAGGTCGTAGATGAGTCCAATCAACCGCTAGGTGGAGCTTTGTTGTCACTGACAGGAAGTAACCAGTACAGAAGTAATAAACTGAGCGGAGATGATGGCATAATGTCATTTGTTGGATTGGTGAGTGGCCATGTTGTTCTATTCTAATGGTGTCAGATATATGAAACAATCACTTTGCACCACCCTGTAGCTACTGTAATAAGTGGTTTTCAAAATTAACGAGACTTCTGTCAGACTGACAAATTTGGACGATCTTCTCGCCAGACTTATTGAGTGATTTTGTCCAAAAAAATCTGTAGAAAATGGCATTTTTGTCAAATTTTAGTCAGAACTTTATGTGAAGCTATTCGTTATGAATAGTAAAAGGTGTTGCATGTCAAGTTTTAATGATTGTAAGTGTGTTGAGTCCAACCAGTTGAGAATTTGGGTGTTCTAGTTGAAAGGAATTGGACATGAAGTTATGGTTTTGTGCTTCAATGTTGTACAGTTTATGTTGAAAACTGGTGTTAGTACTTGTTGGAAGTTGGCTTTTGATTTTTTACCAACTTGTGTTCAAAGGGACGGTATCGATTTTAGGGCCAAAAAACATTTCTTGAAATTACTGTTGGGTAGCATAGATATCTTGAAGTTATTAGCTTTGATCACAATTACAGCAAAGTCTGTTTTTACTTTTATTTATTAAAAATCACAGATTCTTCCAGCTATATGATGGAATTAATTCAAGTCAACATGTGTGACCCTACCAGCTAAATACACTAAAAATACTGAGCTACTTGACACATTGACTTTTAGCTCCGCGTCAGTCCATCTTGAGGCTCATCTCTTGTACATAACATTGTCGCTGATAACGTCATTTTAAACCATACAGTGCTGAGGTGAAGTGCATTAGCTAGATGTTCTTTGAAACATGTGTCTGCTGTGTAGTTGGAAGGATGGATGGAGGATATTATGATTAGAACACTTTGCTTTCAGTAATTCATGAGGCAAATGAAAAATCTATGTGGTCACCAGTACCTGGCATAAATTTGGGATTTTTGGACCTTGGTCTCTAAAAGTTAGTTATTTTTGTGCACAAATCAAGTCAAGGAACTTATCACTGCTATTGGGGGAGGCAATGAGGTGGCATCGGGTAGACGGCATAGAGTAGCTAGCCCTCCATCAGAGCGGATCATTCGTCAGCTGTTCTCTAGCCGTCTGGGCGATTTCTGTTTGAGTTGAACCTCTTTGCATGTATACACACTGTCAACAGTGGCTGACTTGGTGTCCTTCACATGTCTTATTGTTTTGTGAATGGCAGAAATATGCCTCAATTTAAGTATGTGTTGACAAAATTTAAGATTCTTCTTCTGTGTACACAAGCTTACAACACTAGTGTAAAATCATGTACATGACTTATTGTGAGTTAACTGCCGGTCCGCAGGTTCCAGGGGAATATTTCCTTCGGCCCATGATGAAAGAGTACAACTTCGAGCCTGCCTCACAGATGATCAATGTTAAGGAGGGTGCCACCATCGATGTGACCATTAAGGCCCTACGAGTTGCTTTCAGGTATCAGTAATTCAAGTCCTTCTGCTGGGGAGCCTGCTGATAAATTCCATGTGTTGTGCCAGTTTATGGGCATTGTACGTAAAATGTGTTAAAGTCCCATGTGGTGCCATTTCTGAAATACGTGGTTTTGGTTCGTCTTTTGTCGTGTAGCCCCTCATTTTTATGCGCCCACATATTTATATGTGGACGCATTATGCCGTCATCTCTGTCCGTCCGTCCGTCCGTCCGGCGTCTGGCGTCCGCTGCTCTATCTCCAAAACCCTTCGACATACGTTCATGAAATTTGGCACATATGTTCCATTCATGNGTTTCAGGACGAAAGTTCACTGCCGCTAATTTGATTTATGTCAGTTTGAAGTGTGCGACGGCACATATATTAATCTTTTGATGAGTCCTTGGTTTTATGCCTTTGGGACATTGAAGTAGCATTCCTAGTTAGACAGGATTGCATTATCGACTGAAGGAGCGGGAATGTTCACTGCAGTTAACTTGATTTGAAGCTTGAGCTAATTATCACTGTCTTGGACTCTTGTGTAGTTGCTATGGTGATGTTACCTCATTGAATGGTGAGCCAGAGCCTGGCTTGTTGGTGGAAGCTGTTGGTCTGGGTGACTGTGGACAGTATCAAGAGGAGAGCAAGACGGAACAAGATGGCGCCTACAGGATACGTGGCCTCCGGCCAAAGTGTAGCTATGATGTTCGACTGAAGCGAGACGCCATCAATAAGCATATTGAGAGAGTGGCACCAGAGTCTAGACATGTTCAGGTGGGTGGGTGTGTCTGCATTTCTGTTGTCTTGTTGTTGTTGTTGTTGTTATTCATTGGGACTATGTTCTTTGTTTATTAGTTAAGAGAATATTTGAAAAAATTATGATGTGATTTTTATTAAATGGCTAAATCACTTACTAAAAGCATAAAAGTCTGGTGAGTCGGACGTTTTCACTCTCTCTTTCTCTCTAAGGGCCTTGTTCATTGACTGGATATCCCGCCTCAGGTTAAAAAACAATTGTTTTTTATGCGCCCAAATATTTATTTGAGGGTGCACATTGCCGTCATCTCTGTCTGGGCGTTTCATAACCTTATTACCTTAGAGTGTGTCACGGTTCACAAAATGGAAATATCATAAGCCACGTACTTTGCACTGCAGTATATTTCTCCTCATTCACGTGATATTAATGCATATATTTCCATAAAATTTAGAGTGAATCAATACGTAGTATGCAAATGAACTGTGAATCTGTGAAGTTGAATTTTCCTTTAAGTGTTAAGCACCTCTAGGTGTGAGCACAGTCCTTTCATGAATTATTGTCAAGTCAATTTGCAATTTCTTACAAACTTGTAACCATTATCATGTTCCTCTTATGATGATATATATGCAAAATGTGTCATGGAGCAGGATGCACACCTAAACTAAAATGACATGGCATTCTCCGTCATTACGTCTGGGCAGACGCCACACTCATCAGAGTGGTGTTCTCTCATGATACCCAATGAACAGGAAAGTTAGTATGCGTGCTATGCCATTCTGTAGTTACAGCATTGCACACAGGATAATTTTACCAGTCTATTTGGCTGTTAACTGAATTTGCTGTCGTGGCAGGGAAATGGGAATTTGTCTGATTACATTTGTCTTGCACTGTACCTTACTCAAAGGTCCAACAGTGTGGTCTTGTGGAGTTGGAACCCACGATCCTTAGATTGAGAAGCTGCAGCTGCACCACAAGGTCACACTGCCACCATATGGTGCACCATATGGCAAATTGTGGTGATTCACAGGGGCAGATCCAGGATTTTGAGTTGGGGGGGCCAGGGCAGAGTAGCCATGATTTTGCCCGTCAGACATTTGCACCCTCAAACTGCCAGATGTAATCTGGGAGAATTTTAGGGGGGAGGGTATGGCCCACTTGGCCCCCTTCTAAATCTGCCACTGCTTCAATTGAAGCACAATTCAGACTTTGATTTGTGGTAACAGGTGTGGAGCCTGCTTGTTCAAAGACCTTATACCTAGTTCTTGCTTAGAGTCAGAGACACTTGGATTCAAGCTCAGTGTCATACTTTTTAAGGGTCGGCTCTCGACACAGGTGCAAATATCCACTTGAAAATAAAAATGAGGCCATATTTACTACGCGTATTTTCACAAACGTCCGCTCACCCCACAATTTTCAACTTGTATTTTACTTTTTCCACTCATATTATTTAGCTTTTTCTCTCTTATGTTGAGATCTGAGAGTGTAATATTATAATTTATGTTATTATTGCTAATAATTAAAGTTACTGTAACTAGTCCACATTCAAGCTTAATGATCATGTTTATGAACCACTTTTAATTAACTCTTCAGTGAACCATGTGTCAATAAAACTCAAAGGTAAGACCATCGTAGTTATGACAACGATCTTTTTATTCAAATTCAAGATACTTATTATTGTCTGTTGACAATTTGCCATCAGGTTGAAAGGAGTGACCTGTCCAATGTCAACATGATCGCCTTCCGCCGCATGAACCAGATGGACCTGAGTGGACACGTTGTGACCAAAGACAACTTCATACCTCACCTCAAGGTTTGTGTGTGTCTGCTACCTTCAATTGAAATACTCAGTGGAGTTCGGTAGATTTTATCTGCCGTGTTGTTGCCATTTGTAAATGAATTGTGGGACAGTTGGCGGCTTGTGAACGTCGGGTATTATAATAACGTAACTAGACTTTGGTTTGGTACATAATAGGTTGACTTGGCTTATTCATTATAAGTAAGTATTACTAAGCGATAGTAAGTACGGTAAGTAATTTTTATGCGCCCGCATATTTATATGTGGTTGCATATTGCCGTCATCTCTGTCTGGGCGTCCGGCGTCCGCGGATGTATCTCCTAAACCCCTTGCAGGATCTTATTGAAATTTGGCAGGTGTGTTCCTATGGGGTTGACAATAGAGGGTGAAGAGTTTCGAACGGACCTGAATACCGCTGTGCCCCTAGTGGCAATTTTAGTTTTTTACATTTGCCTCTGTATCTTCAAAGGTCCTCTACCGTTTTTCTTCGCTCTCGGCAAGTACCACTATATCATCCGCATAAAACAAAGCTGAAATATCAGCACCAATAGGAATTCCTAAATTTGACTTTTTTGCATATCAGTATAAGTCTCAAATGTGGATTGTTTGTTATTCAAGCGGTTACGTATAACTGAGGTCAAAACAAAGAAGTGATCAACACATGCTCTGTCATGAAGGAAGCCATTTTGCTCATCAACAAGGAGCCCGTTTTCCTCAATGTAATCAACCAGTCTATTGTTCAATACACTACTATACTACACTACTTGTATACGTTGGACAACAAGCTGGTACCTCTATAAGTCAGCGGGACGTGCTGGTCCTTCTCTGACCCCTTTGGAATTGCCATAATAGCGGAGTTAGCCCATAAACTTGGAATCGTGCCGTAACGAAAAACCCTTTAGAACAAAGAAGTCACAAGGTCAATAGTGGCATCATTTTTATGCGCCCGTCATCTCTGTGTGGGCATCCAGCATCGGGCGTCCCCAGCTGTATTTCCTAAACGCCTCACAGGATCTTGATGAGGTGCAGCAGATTTGTTCCTATGAAGGTGACCACGGATGTCGACAAATTTCGGACCTCCGATTACCGGGGGCCCTTACTGGCAATTTAGTTTTTTACGCTTACCTCTGTATCTTTGGATGTCCTCAACGGATTTTCATAAAATTTGGCAATTAGGCATCTATTAATGAGATGATGCCATCCTCCTGTTTCAGACAGATTTGAGGTACTAGTGGCCGTTTTTACTGTTTTCGAGTCTATTTTTTGGCATCCGCCCTTCTATCAACCAAACCACTCTAGGGATGATTTTGAAAATTGGCATATATGTTCTTACTTTGAAGAGGGGATNTTTGCGACCTGGCATTTACGAATGCGAGCTGGATTTTGAAAATGCGACCTGGGATTTTGGCTAGGTCGCAAAATGCGACCTAGCGATTTTAATAGCGTCGAGCCCTGGGGCGGCTGATGATGATTTTCCGACTTCGACTACTGTGGCGCCTCCTAGTGGCAGTTTTTTACGCCCATGGCTGTATCTCCTAAACCCTCTGCAGGATCTTTACTAAGTTGAGCAAGTGTATTTATGTGAACTTGACAACAAACGATGGCAACTTTCGGATGGATTGGACTACCGGTGTGCCCCCTAGTGGCAATTTTGTTCCTTTAATTTCACCTCTGTCTTCAAGGTTGTAAACGGATTTTCATAAAATTTGGCAGATAGGCATCTATTAGTGAGCTGACGCTATCCTCCGGTTTTCAGTTTGAATTTTGGTATAATGCGCTACCTAGTGGCCATTTTTACTGTTTTTGAGTCTTGTTATTTGGCGTCTGCCCGTCTGTCAACCAAACTACTCTAAGGATGGTTGTGGAAATTGGCATGTATGTTCCTAATGTGAAGCGGAAGTCTGACGATGATTTTCCGATGACTTCACGTACTGTGGTGCCTCTTAGTGGCAGCCATGTTTTTCTGCACCTATAGCCTCCTAGTGGCAATTTCTTTTTTTTTTCATTTTCCTCGGTTTCTCAGAAGTGCCTGGATGGATTTTTATGAAATTTGATAAGTAGCTTTGATGACACATACCACTTTTCAGAAGGATTCGACGTATTTTGTGTCATCTGGTGGTCATTTTGATGTTCCATATAAACACCCCTAGAAGCACACCATTTGCAGTGCTTTTGTGGGTGCATTTCCACGCTCCGCATTGCTCTTGTTACATACTTTATAACATCCCTACTGCTTTATTATATTAATTTTAGATTTCATCACTACCTGCTTTACTTCATTGCGAGTAATATTTTTATTCAAAATGCAATTTTCGTCAAAGTCAAGATTATATAACAACTGCAGATCAACTTTTTTGAGAAACATATTAGCATAAAATTCTCGTTCAAACTTATTTACTATAACAGCCCAACTAGAATTCTGCTTTACACAATAGACCGACTTTGCTAGTGCATATCCGGTAATAGCCCAACTAGAATTCTGCTTTCACTATAGGCTGACTTTGTGCATATGATAGCCCAACTATAATTTTTAATTTAATCTAATACCTTTATAGAGTTCATAGGTATTAATAACCATTTCAGGTAAAGCTGTACAGAGAGAGTGACCCTGACTCCCCCATGCACACTGTCTCACTCACGCTGAGCAATTTCTTCTACTTGCCTTCCGTACAGATGGACGAACAGAACTACTTCGTCCGTCTTGAGGCATCACTTTCCAAGCTCCAGTATGACTTTGATACTCAAGAGATCACGTTTTCAGCCAACACTTCTCATAGGCATTTTGTTTTTAACTTCGATCCAAAGGTTTGTTTCTTGTGCCGTTGTTCTATGCTGCTGTGCATTTTTTCGTTTTCTAAGTAAAACCTGTTAAGGAGCTTGCTTGATATTCTGTTTCCTTATTAGTGAGTTACTCATTGTTTTCAGCTTCCTAATCTGTTTTTGATGACATTCATGATGCAAATTATTGAATTTATGCAAGTATACATTGTAATTTATCATCAAAATTTACAATCTTGGTAATTCTCCTCATTGATTTTGCACAAAAATAATTGCCAAAACGTCATTTCTTTGATTCTGATTATGGTTTTGAAGTGGTAATTTTAACAAATGCTATTTCATGACATTACAATTCTTGGTTGTAATAAATCAAAATGCACTTGTCGGCCATATTGTGTGCTAAATTAGAGAAGAATTAACATAATAATGTGGCTTTAAATGATTTTCAACTGAAATTTTGGACATGTCTTCACTGCCAGTGCATGATTGTCATGGCTTGGTCATCAGCCAATCATAAGACCAGTTCATCGTTATAAGTGTATCTGCTTGGGTTAAAACTCGCAGCGTTTTCATCAGAAAAAACAAAAATCAAGCAGAGGGTATTAAACAAATGCAACCAAATTTGGTCGCTTAAAACTGGAATTCCCAATATGATTCAGGAATGGGCATTCAGGCAAGGCTGGGTGTTAATCGATACAAATATGGAATGCTTGTATTGCAAACTCTGTCTTTGTATACTAGTTTCAAGGACATATTTTTCTTTGTCTAGCCCCAAACAATGGATAGTGAACTGACTCAGGGGTCCTTCCTGGCTCTACCTCTGGCCCTTCTGGTGATTGTAATCGTGTACAACAGAGAAAAGGTAAACACAGGGTGTGATCTTAAGAAATCAAACTAATTTTTGTACCATTCTTCATCATTTATTTATATATTTATTTGTTTATTGTTGTAATATTTACAATGAGGGTAGTCCCATCAGTTCTCGTCGCTTTCCATGGGGACCTGCGTGTTACTAATACAAATCTCTTGATTGAGTTTTAACAATGATGAACATTTTCTGTGTAGATTTAGCTTTGTTGATTTACAGGACGTAACCACTGGCTTTAAATTTTACCCAAGACTACACTTTAAGTTAACCAACCGCACTGCATTTATGTTTGCTCAAAGTCTGTCATGTGATTATTGTCAAATGACATGTGATGGTCTCAGACCCATAATTGGTCACAAACAAGGACTGAAGGCAGTGTTTGGGCTTGTGGGTGGAGACTCTGAATCTAATAAAAAATGTCTTATAACATTGTATTCAATTTTAATTTGTGTTTGTGTGTGTGTGTGGGGGNTGGGTGTGTGTGTGTGTATGATCCCTTCTCGTCATGCAAACATTGCTGGTCTGTGGATGCTGGTAAGGAAGTTATAAATGTACAGTCAAGTGCAGGTGTAGCTAACAATCAAATTGCTGAACTAAGCACCAACTTTCTGAACCACTGTACAATGGTGATAGTAGGATATCAGCATGGCCCCTGACCACAATGTCCAACGGACAGACAATTTTTGGTTTCTCTAAAAACTGCATGCCATCTCCTAAATTGGCCTGTGTTCAAAGTGGAGAAATTGGCGTGCTGCATGCTGAAATTTATTTCTCTAGACTCTCGAACACTGAAACCAATTTTCAAGAGCAGAGCTAATCTGCTGAATCATAAGTCTACCACAAAAACAATTTCCTACATTGACCGGTTTCGTTTTTTCAACATTGCTGTGAGTGATCATAAGCCTTTGACTTATTGTATGATGGTATCGGAACACGAAAATGACAATGTGAGACTTCTTACCTTGTGATAGGTGACAAATGGAATTTTGCTTGTCCTCCAACTGGACGTTGGTGACCTAGATTCAGTAGTTTTCAAAGCTACTGATTGTCCACATCTACTGTTATTTTACAATGTTTCGCCCTTGAGTTAACAATGTCGTCATTTATATTTCAGGTGATTCCATTGGCCCAGCAGAGTGTGAGCTTTTTACAACACATAAATAGGACCCCTACAGAGGTTAGTCTGAATGGAGATAGTGACGACCAGCCAGCCATGGACATTACCACCAAAAGAAAGCTGAAAACTAGGAAAACATGATAGTTCATGTAACTAGGCTGTTGTTTACATAATTTTTGATTTAACATGGCCTGTGGCTCTGGAATGTTTGTATATTTAGGTTGACAAACAGTTGTTCCCCTCAGGATGTTGTTGAAAATGGAATGACTGGATGATTGAATGACGCCCATGTTTGATCAAAGTATACAAATCAAATGTTCTCTCAAAGTCTTGTGTCTGTTTGCTTAAACACACAAATTAAATATCCTCTTAAACCCCATGTCTGATCAACATATACAAATCAAATGTCCTGTTAAAGCCACAGTCAGCATCATGTTGGAATTCAAACGGAAACTGTTAGAGTATGTGGTCCCTGATACAAGCATTGGTCCCAACTAAGTAAATGTTGCATGCTACCTTTATGGTAAAACTTGACAATGTGTTAAACCCAGTAACAAACTGAAGCTTATTAAGCCAGGAAAGGTGGTATGAGCCTGCATGTTTTTATTGGGTCAATAAGACTTCTCACAGTTGCTAGTGGTGACCAAAATATCAAAGTAGTTACATCAGCATTGTTTAATGTGAGAAGTTCTAAATTTTGTATAATACTTCAGATCCCACTCTTTGAAAAAGTACTGAAATTCTTTTCTTTGGCAATACTGTCGCCATCGACAGTGTACTGCTTGCAGACAAAAACAGCAGGTTATACAATATGGTCGATGTAAACAGCGAAAGGGCTCTGTATGGGAGTTTAATGCAATATTTCTTGACATTTTAAGTGTTTTAATATTCACTGACGAGTTATCAAATAATGAAATGTCAAATACTTTTGTTTGATTAGTAGGTTGTATTCTTAATGTTGTTGATAGGTGTCGCTGATGGGAATATTGTAAATAGTGTTGAACACTGTTATGGAGTTGCAATACCTTGTTTTGGCGTATTGTAAATAAATGTTTTCATAATGGAGAAGTAGTTTATCTGCCTCCTTACACAGGGAGTGGTTCCTAGTTGCATTTTCAGGGTGTCGCATTGCATTTTAGGTCCATGGTTGCATATGATTCTAATTTTCACAGCTCTGCGGCATCGTGTTTGATTGAACAGAGTGCTTTTTAGCCGAAGGATCGCCCCTAATTATTGATATTTTCATAGCTCTGAGTAAGTGGTCAGTGCATGGCATGCACTTTTAGAATATCTTGAAACAGTGGTGAGAACGGAAGGAAAAGTTGACATAGCTGGAAGTACTTGATGAGGTATATAATGTATGCTTTTGAAATTATGGATAACATATGGATGATTCCTGAGCAGACGACAGCGTGGAATTAAAGATGCTATCAAACTACCTTCTTTCACAAAAAGCAAATTTTGATATACCGTAAACCACCATACCATATTTAATGTAATCAATCTTGAAAACAGTCTCCACAAGTTAGCTTGTCACACACAGCCAGTCACACAGCAGTGTCATAGCCGGTCATCACAGCAGTGAAATCTCAAAATCGAATACATCAACTCAGCTGTGCCAAAGATTGGCTGTGCTGAATTGTCCTTTCACAGTCAAGGGTGTTGCCATGTGTAAACTTGGAACATGCCATATTCTACTCGTCAAAAACATGAAACAAATAATGGTTTTCAAAGATGGCGTGGAAAAAGTCTCCAAAACAATAGTATTTACAAAATATATGCTATGGCTTTATTACCAATCACAGACCTGCAAAACATGATTGACATTTTGAATCTAGCTTTGCAACAGAATAATTACAGAGAAATCTTGGCTACTTGAGATGTGTTCTGTAGACCATGTTTCTACAAAAGTAAATTTGCATGTTTCAAAAATAGCCTCCATCTGCAGTAGTACAATACATACATTTAACAAAGATGTCTACTAGAGGTAACAACCAAACAGGCAACAAAACTAAGTCCTATTTACAGCACAGCAAGTTTGTACTATAGAAATATACCCAACTTTCAAATTCACTTAATAGCAAAACGTAATCATTGCAGAAAATACATGGTACATTTTAAAAAACTTGCAATTACAGCAGACATTGCAGGCCTGGAAGAAATTTGTATGGTTTGAAGCATCTTGTGTTGCATAAAGCAGTCGGACGCCCTGTTCATAAAATGTATGCAATCTGTCTGTAGTCTCGAACTTAAGTTTAAGTTCGTTGCAAGTTCTACTAGATTTATACCTCAAATTTTCTTCAGCTTAGTAAGTGAAAGTCCAAGTACATGCATGGTAAGCCATCCCACTAAGAAAATATCTATATTAAATCAAGGATGAATGTGACTAGGCATGCAAGTAGAACAAGCGACACTGACAACAGTGTACCTACGCATAATCTAAACAATTCTAACAGCTATTCCTTAAAACTAACAATGTAACTTTGACTTGAGAAGTAGTCACATAGTACCGTTACCAAATGTTCCAAGTACAGTTCAAAAAGCAGTGTTTCACGCAACTGCAGAAACTTCCGCACAAGCAGTGCGTTGGTCTTGAAAGGATAAACCTGTAGTACATGCACAGAGACATGGATGCCATAATGAGACATTCACAAAGTTAATTACTGTTCACTTAATGTGTATTCATTATCCACGGAACAATGGTAAGTCAAAAAAGTGACACAGCACCTTGGTTGTGTGCTAAGATCAACAAATCTTCTCTAATTTGAAGAGAAAAACAGACAAATATAATTGGTCCTTAATGAAGGACAATGTTAGTTTCAGTTTTTACTGATAGGATGACAAGATATTAAATGTGCGTATTCCAATGTACAACGGTAAAACTTGACAATTCTGGATAAAAATAATTCCAGGAATTATCATACTTCAGGTTTCCACGGCTTCTAGCATTGTTGTACACGCCTGTAATTTGTCAAAATATTGTCTGATGGTAGCTCTGGTATAGAGCTCCAAAATGGTAAAGAAATACTGTGCTGCTACTTACAACAGCAAATTAGGAAATATCCCAAGTCCTAAATAGGTGGCAATTTTCTGCACAGTTGAGTACAAGAAAGCGAATAAGACTATGTGCCTCTCTTTGAAGGATGTCATTGCACTACTTTCCTTGGAAACCTAATATCAAGGAACCAGACTGTTGAGGAATATTCCAACTTGGACGCATTATGGTAAAATCCCACAATTCCGGACAAAAATAATTGCCAAAAATAGTGTGTTTTTCCATTTTCAGGGGCTTGTTACATTGTTGAGAATGCCCACAAATTCAAAAAATACACTTAAGTCTTCCTTTTGATCGAACTTCGTTTCAGCGGGTGGGCTTATCTAATAGATGCAAAACCCCGGTAATTGAATTTTGCTCTGTGGAATAGACCTCAAGACGCAAGAAATTTAAATAAAGAGAGCATGTCAACAAATGATGCTTGTACCCTTAATTGGGGCAAGAATACCAAGCAGGGATCCACAATTCATAAAAATAACACAATACATGCAGGCTCTCTCCTTTAGATATGGCACATTTTATGAACAAATGTTATCAAAATATTGCAGAAGCAGAATGATATCTACATAAATAATACTGGAATTGCTAGCAATATTTTGAGGTTTGAGACAACTTGCTTCATGAAATTTGTAGGTGACGCGATGATATGATTGAAGAACATTCTATAACTAAACTAAATGTAATATTAGTATTATAATTGCAATCTACTATTAGTAGTTCCAATAATCACAGTCAACAGTGATGAACACAGGGGTTCATGACATGCAGAGTGGCTTGGCTCAAGTCAAAAATTTCATCATAAAGATGTATTTGCATGCTCCTAACTATGCTAATGTATAGCAGGAACTAAATGACAATGCGATTTTAACATAATCTACGCTAAACAAAGTTCAGTAACTGTTGTATTCATTGACAACTTGTAAATGTGAAAATAAAAAATTCTGGAAACAGCTGTCATTTGCACTAATGACACACCTCACAGACTTGTATTGCCCGCATCATGCAGTGTAGTCCCCCAGCACCAGGTCACAATACTTACTGGACACCGTTCAGTGATTTGCGGCTGATCATTTTTGCCACAGGACTCGTTCTTAAAAACATTTGACAACCAACTTCACGCCATATGTTGTGTCTCTAATTTGGCCAAGCAATTACACGATTTTACCTCACCTCAGCAATAGTACATGGTCTCTGCAAACATATCCGTAAGTGCCATCTGCTGGCAAAAGCTTTATTTGTTAATTGTGAAGCAGGAGAGCAAGTCACTTTTCATGGAACAGACCACTGTCAACTGTTTCACTCACGACACCCAACAGAAGTCTACATCCATATGCTATATGTGAGACTAGGCAACACAGGAATTTCGTCTAGAAAAAGAAAGTAATAGCACCAAATTGAATTTTGACAATTTTAGTCCCAAAACAAAGATTAAAGCCCTACAATTTCAACAAAGTTCAACATATCAAACTCACTTTTGAGGAAACAGTAACTTTTACATTTTAACTTTCAAAGCAATATATAAACTACAGCAGAGCACCAATTTGACACCAATAGTATGGTAACTAAGTGCCAACATTCTTGACAATTCAGTGTGCATTCTCCATAACAGGTGTCGCTGTCATCGGCCACAATGGCGGCACTTTCTTGATTATCTTCTGCATGTCTTTCTTGATTTTCACAAAGCACCGTTTGAATTCTAGACCATCTCCCTGAACAGAAAATAAACCCAGCTGTTGAAGTCACAAAGTACAATAAACCAGAATGCTGTTTTGTTATTCGAAAAACACAAAACATTAATTACAACTATCACAGCTATGTTAGTCATAAACACGGCTGTAAGTCTCCTGAATAAAGATAGTGTGCTTATGTGCTTCCCCAGTAATGCATGTCGATATATCGCAAAGACTTGACTGTGTCATGTTGCATTTCCACAAGATTCTTACATCTACAGAACACAGTGACACAGGTCAGCTCCAAACTACATCACACACATGATCATTACTAACATTGAAGTACAGGGTGTTTCAAAAGATTGTATGATCAGCTTTGAAATCAATTACTTCAGGATTAGGTATATGAACAAGCTGTGAATCACAAAAAAATATTCAACAGATATCAGTCGGAGAAAAGTACACCTGTGAATAAGCTGTAACAAAATTGTAGAAACTCGATAAGTTTGTGTCAAACAGGTTAAGTGCAAATGAACAATGCTTTTGACAAAATGGTGTCAAGCAATAACACTATTTTGTCCCAACTGTTTTTTCAAGCCTGTTGTTGCAACAGCTTTATACATTCTAAACCTTCTTTCAGCTTCTTATAAGTATTAAGGCTCCATTTCACTCTGTTTAGCTGGTTAAAAAGGGAAAATCAATACGGGGCTTCTACTCCAATAAAACTTTTCTCGTAATATTCCTTGCAGGGACAGGATTCCATTTCCGCAACTAATTCAAGTCGAGGGCAATGCTGCATACATGTGTCATTTTCGAATTTGTAATTTTAGAATTCTCCAAGCTCACTGAACTCTGAAGTGTTTTGTTGAGTCGCTGATGGTTTGGATATTCTTATTGACAACCCAAATAGAATGCTATCAATGTAAGGAATATTATTTTGTGGGAGTCAAAAACATTATTCAATTTTTGTTTTAAACCAGTTAAACAGGGTGAAATGCAGTTTTGACTTTTTTAATGAGGTCGATGTCTACATGGCATACTTGAGAGATCACTTGGGACGTGAAGACACTTCCATGTTCAGCTAGATACCAACGTGATGGTCCCTCTAAAACTGCACTACTTTTGAACAAAAAGTAAATATTGTTGACAATATGAAATATCTACACACATACGTACCTTGGAGAGCCTAAAGTCAACAAGAATATCACCGTTCATTTCCATAAGGAATGCCTTGAATATCAGTGGATTGTGTCGACAATCACTGGTAACCACAGTAACCTACAACAGAATGATGTAAGTTCTGTTATAAAGACACACAAAGACTGACCACTTTACAACCCGTTACTTTTGCAAAATTAATTTATGGTAAGATGTAGAAGCACTGTTCAGCTAGTTGAATAATTAGCCCGTGTAGTGGTTAAGGTGCTGGACTAAAAATATCTGTAGTTTCAGAAGTCGTGGGTTCAAATCCTTCCTCGGACAATAAATAATCAAACAAGAGCAACGCACAGCGTAAAAATGCACCCCAAACGATGTGCTTCTAGAGTTGTTCATTTCTATCACACAAATGGCTACTAAATGGTGCAACATCTGAAAACGGAACATGTCATCGCTTCTTTAATAGAAAGATATTCAAATTTAATAAAGATCCTGCAGCGGGTTAGGAGATATAGCTATGGGCGCAAAACAAAACTACCACTAGGAGCCGCCACAGTAACCGAAGATGTCAGCGTAACCATCTTCTTCACACTGAGTACACGCCAATTTTCAAAATCATTCTTAGAATGGTTTGGTTGATAGAGGGATGGACGCCAAAAAACAGGCAACTAGGTGGCGCAAAATACATCGAATCCATCCGAAAATGGGAGGAAAGCATAACTGCAACAATACATGCCTATATTCCAAATTTTATGAAACTCCGTTGAGGACCTTTGAATATACAGAGGTAAACATAAAAAAATTGCCACAAGGGGGACCCTGGTGGTCAGATCCATGCGAAGGTTGTCATTCGTTGTCAAAATCATATAAATACACTTGCTAAATTTAGTAAAGATCCTGCAAACTGTTAAAAGATACAGCCATGGGTGCAAAAAACAAAACTGCCACTAGGAAGTGCCACAGTACTCAAAGTCATCGGAAAATCATCGTCAATCGTCCTCTTCATAGTTAAGAACATACATGCCAATTTTCACTATCATCCTTAGAGCGATTTAGTTGTTAGAGGGGTGAATGCCAAAAAACTGTCAGTAAAAATAGCTAAATCTCTTCAAGATCCTGAGAGGTTTAGGAGATACAGCTGCGGATGCTGGACCATAGACGCCCGGACAGAGATGACGGTAATATGCAACCACATACAAATATGTGGGCGCATAAAAATGATGAAACTATGTTCATCTGTGGCACTTCTAGACAACTATGTGACAAGTAACAACAAAAAGGCTGTCATGAAAATAGAGCATTGTAACTAGTTGTATTGACTGTGTATTTCAGTTCTATTTTGTATTGAAACTCAATTGTAAGTCACATAAAAAGTGCTTGTAAAGTTTTTCTTTTTTATTCAATTGGTAACCGTTTTATAACTAATTAATTGATGCATGATAAAAGTTTAAAGCAAGTATATAATGTTCATGGCAACTTGCAAGTATATAATGTTCATGGCAACTTGCAAGTATATAATGTTCATGGCAACTTGCAAGTATATAATGTTCATGGCAACTTGCAGACTGAAGTGCATTATGTATTTGTGATAACTCCAATAAATTATTCAAATATCAAAACATTGAGCTATTTCTGTCCAATCCCAAATCAGATCAAAAGCAAGCTGAAGTGCTTCACTTTCGTCCAAGATAACTAATTTAGTTCTGACTTCCCACATTGCCTGGGTTACTTCGAACTACTGGCGCCACCTACCTGTCCCCCTGTACTCCTGAACTCATATCCCAGTTTCTCAGTTGTTATTTTCAGCTGTTTGAGTGTACTGTCAGCTTTCATCTTAACAAAGAATCTGGTCATTCTTCTCACTAGTTTTTGCATAGGCGTCTACAAAACGACACATTTTAGTATGACCGACGTAAACATCGACCTATCAGGGCAAAAACAGTGCAAAAGAAATAAAAAGATAAGAGTATTTATTTACATGCCCGTACTGTCTAGGTTGCATACGAAGTACATTAAAGCGAAAGTGCATATCGATGATTTCAAACTAACTTAGAACAAGTTTTACAGTCAATTAAACATTATTACCAAAAATATCCTGTGACCTCCACACCAGACACAGTGCAATCAAGGAATACAGTACTGGTGGAAAGTTACGCCTCATGATGGGTCATTGCAGGTGCTCTGATGGTGAATTATAATTGGCCTTTGACGTAATGACGGTCAGTTCCACTAGCGCACATCCATCACAATTGGAAATCCATGTCATTTTCTGATTATTTTTTGGTTTGCACAGGCCTTGTTTCAGAAATTGCTTCTGACAAACACAAAATAAACACAAAAAATACTCACAATTAGTGTCACAACATAACAGTCACATTTAGTTGTGAGCCCAGGACCTGCGCATTTAATTTCGCCTACCTGAGAACACTGAGTTGCCAGCTGGCTACAGACGAGCAGGTCGTCAGCCTTCCTGTCAGGTTGGGAGAAGCTGACACCATGGATAAGGTCATCAATGCCTTGAATACTGTTCTCGCTCTGTCCCAGTTCAGTTCGATGGGACATGGGCTGGGATGCTGAGATTCCGTCGTGATACCTGTAGAAACAGAAATGTAGTGAATTATTACTACCAATTTTTATGCTTTAATACTGAATGGAAAAAACAGGACCACTGCAGTTGCTAGGAAACCCGTTTCCCACAATCACATGACCAACAAGTTAGAGGCTATAATACCATCCCCATCAACAAAACCAATCTTTGATTTATACCATTTACTTGAGTACGAAATTGATCTCAAATTGTCCCTTAATCAAATTGGATGTGGTTTTTGGGCTTTGAAAAAAGAGACAACTCATTATTGTTTTTGAGACCAGTCTCAAGAAGTTGGCTTGCCACAGTGGGTCTTTTTATGCACTGAGCATAGTCTCAAAGAATGATTGATCACCTGTTTGAAACCCATACATCACTTCTCATGTGAGTAAGGACCAACTTGAAACTAACTTTACAGCAGTAAGTAGTCTATGTCAAAACTTTGCTTCTTCAACAGATTTACAGCCACTTTAAACATTCACAACCTTAATTGGTAACTAGTTCGTATTTTTGCCAACAATAAGTCTACAAAACAATACGAGTTTGAACTCATATGAGATAAGTTATTTCTTCAGTATTTCTGATGTTTGCCACTAGTTCACTATGGACGTGGACTTTTAACATGTTCACAACTTCGAAAATTCAAATCCCCAGTTCTCAAATTTTCTGTTGTGGAGGACAAATTCACATAATGAAACACAGCATTTTTTCTCTTAACTGATGTGTCCCTTGATGATCTTCTCCATTAACACTCTTTGGTAGACAGACAAATATACTAGGAGTTTGAGAGCATGTCTACTGACATTGTAAAGACACCGTTGCCATGCATTTAACCAATTAAGAGTCTAGCAAAATGTTCTGGGCCTCAGTTGTATGCCAAGCAATGATAGCTCAACTTTAGAGCAAAGTTCACTGGACTACAGACCAGGTCAGTGTGCTTAACAAACTTAAACAAGTAAATCTACCTTGCACTATTATAGTTGGTTGGCGATAACTCTCGTCGAGAACAGATCCGCTTGAATCGACCTGAGCTGGTTGGTGACTGGCAGGGACTGCTGGAACGATGGCGCAATGTAGCTGAAAAGGAGATAATGGAGGCATATTAGTTTACCTGCGGCTCGTTTACCCCAGAATTTGAGGAGATGATGGTGCTTTATTCACCATAATTCCAGTCTTAAGGAGCCACAAAACCATGGCTGCATTTCATTCATACATCGGTTCAACCAGATCTAATGGAAGACAAAATGGTACGTTTAATGGCCATTCGAAGAATACACAAACACCGTATTCATGATCATATGGTACACTTAATGGCCATTCGAAGGATGCGCAAACACCGTATTCATGATCATATTCTAACTACAAATTATTTAAAATACTTTACAGCAAGTGTAAGTTCTCATGGTATAGCTAACCTTTTTTGGAGAAGTTTTTGCAATACCATTTACTCTTTTTGATTTGCTCTACTGTATACCTCCCATTTGGCTTTTCTTTCAATAAACCGTGGAGCAATCCTGCAGAAAATAAAAAACACAATTATCTTGAGAAACTATCTTCAACAGACAACTTTAAATTCCTATTCCTTGTGCCAGTTTTAGTCAAATGTTGCATGTCATGTCATGTGGGTATGAAATAATTTTAAAATTGGACGCAAGATCGAAATCACATGACTCCGCCATCTTACAGTAAAATCCCATCAATTTTCAAGAAAAATAATTGTAATAATGCGTCCATATATAAATATGTGGGCGCATAATGATCTTTTTACAATTTTCGAAAGTTCTAAAAATTTGTTTCGTGAATGCCCAGGAATTGACCAAAACTGAAGACAGCTACAGTACAAAACTTAAAACATGAGCGTTTATTTGATGCAACATATTTTTATAAAAAATAAAATTTACTTGCCAACCATAGTGTGGCATAAAGTGATTAGATTTACCATTATTCAGAAGTTTCATGAACATGTGTGGTCAGATTTAAGATACAATGTATAATTGATAGAGCAAGTCACAGTATAGTGGTAAAAGTTGTGTACAACAGAAACCACTTCAAATATTTCAGTGCTTGCCACTGCACCCTCAGTTCCACAGTTCTTCAATTCATATATCCCGGGTTCTCTTGTTTTGACAAGCTCAATTTCCAATTGGCAACCCAAGAAATTTTCATGAAACAGATTGCAGGCTCAACAAGTTGGACTGACAGGCTCGTCATATAAAGTGCGGAATGCGCAGTAAAATCTCACCAATGTGGGACACACAATGGCCGACAAATGGAATTTCTTGTTATCATTTTTGCATGAAAGGCATGTGGCAGCCAATCAAATGCTCAAGTTTCATAACAAAGCCAACATCAGACAATCTTTTGAAAAATGGTAGACATTCACAAAAATGTTAGAAGTCATAGAAAAATGAAAAAATGACTTTTGACAACTATTTTTGTCTAAAATTCAAGACAGTTTACCGTAATCTAACTAAAAGCAGGCTGGTGCTGATAGCTGGATAGAGCACCTAGCTGTTACAAGTTGGGACCTCAAGCTGGGAATTGAGCAAAAATTTACAATTGAAATACAGCCTGAACATGAACACTCAATAGTTACCTAAAACCAAACTGTCCATTTTACTCCATGGAGACTGATTCAACTTGGAATCTCTATAATTGCAATACTCCTCACAAGCGTAAGTTGGCTCATTCCAAGGTAACTCTGCAATGAAATTTCTAAAATTGAAGAAGACGGAAAATCATATATAGAACAAAACATGTTGCTAGACAGACGTGTTGATAGACAGACGGGAGAATGGCTCATCATCAATTGAGGCAGGAAACACAGTACTTAATAAGAAAGTCAAGACTGTGAGACTGTTCAGACATATTCTAATATTCTTGCTTGATGTGTCCATTTGATTGACATCCAATGCTTTTATTTATTTTATAATGTAAATTTACAATCACGAGAATCAATTTCAAACAATTTCTGATGAAAATTAAAGAAAGTTGAATCTTGGCTTTTGTTACCATACTTAGCAATGTCATAATGATTACAAAACGCGGCTGAGTGGTCTTTTGAGATAAGTGTCTGCTGCCTTTACTCACAACTGTGGACTTGAGTCTATTTGGACCACAGTACTAGACCCTCGAGTCACATCTACTCAGCTCGGTTTCAACAAGATATCAATAAAGCATAACAAGCACAACGTGGAGCTTTGAAATGTGTCCACAACTGCAGTGCAAATGGTGTACTCCTAATGGTGTTTTAAGTATCATAACAATGGCCACTAGATGGCGCAGAATATGCCAAACTCCTACGAAATAGGAAGAGCGTAATTATCCCTCTATAAGAAAACTGTTCGTCAAATCTCATGAAAATCCACCAAGGAACTACAAATATTCAGAGGCAGACATAAAAAACAAATTGCCATTAGAACACACACCGGTAATAGAATGAGTCCATCTGATGTCAGGTTAATAATAAGACCAGACTTGACAAATTGTAATCTTGCAAGGGGTTCGGTAGATACAAAGGCACATGAGAAAATAATGTCAGTAGGGAGCACCACAGTTACGTTGCTAATTTCAGTAAGAACACATCTGACTGGTTTGCCGATACACAAGCAAACAGCAGAAAAATAGTCTCAAAAATAATTGACATGGCCACTACGTGATGCAAAACATACGTCAAATCAATCGCAAATTGGAAAGATGTTGCCATCTTCATAGCAGAAACCTGATTCCAAATTTCATGAAAAAACATCAAGGAACTGAAGATATGTAGAAGCAAAAGTAAAAATAAAATTGCTATGTCTGGGGCATAGCGGTAGTCAGAGCCGCCCAAAGTCACTGGCAGCCGCTATCACAACTATAGAAAAACACCTGCACAAGTTCACAAACATCATGCAAAGGAATCAGGAACTCCAGCCATGGTCACAAAAACTACAGAACCACCACAAGGGGGCACCACAAGGGGGCACCACAAGGAACAGATTCATCCAAACAATCAATGTCAGCTATGGTATTCTAATCAGGAACACAACTATGATTCACGATGACCCTTTGAACAGTTAGGCATATAAAGAGGCAAACATTAAAAACGAACTAAAAATCGTAAAACATAGCCACTAAGTAGCACAAATATATTGAATCTGTCTGAAAATGGAAAGGCATAATTTTCGCCTTAATAGAAGCCTATTTGCCAAATTTCAGAAAAATCCATCACTGAACTCCAAAGAAACAGAGGCAAATGTAAACAAACTAAACCTCCCACTAGGGGGCACACCTGCAGTCAGAATGGTCTGAAACTCATCATCATCCGTTATCATCTCCATAGGAACATATATGCCACATTTCAAAGATCCTGCAAAAAATGCCACCAGGGGTCGCCAAAATAGTCGAACCTATCCGAAAACCAGTGTGAGCTGTAAACTTCTCATCAGGAAAACATTTCGTAATTTTTATAATTATCCTTTGAATGCTTGGGCAGATAGGACAGCGGACGTCAAAAATGCAGGCAAAAACCAGGTGGCGGAGAATACGTCAGATTCCTCTGAAACCAGAAAGACATCATTATTCCTTTAATAGAAACCTATATGTTAAATTTCATGAAAATTCAAGAACTCGAAGATACAGAGGTAAACGTAAAAAATAAAACTGCCACTAGGGGGCACACCTGCAGCCAGATTGGTCTGAAACATGTCATTCATTGTTACCTCCATAGGAATGTACCCGTCAAATTTCACAAAGATCGTCCAAAAAATTAGAGATACAGCCATAGACCCAAAAAAAAACAAAAATTACCACAGCAGCATTCGAACCCATCCGAAAATCAGTGTCAGCCACTGCATTCTCATCAGGAACACATCTGCCAATTTTCGTTTATCCTTTGAGCAATTTGATGGATAGAAAGGCAGACGTCAAAAACCTTCTTATTTTTTTAAATTGCCACCAGGTGGGGGAGGATATGTCAAATCCATCCATAAACAGAAAGGCATCATCTCTTATAAAAGAGAACCATTTCAGCAAATCCATCAAGGAACTCTATGCAAATGTAAAAAAACTAAAAATTGCCACTAGAGGCAATCCGTCTGAAACTCGTGGTCATCTATCGCCAGCTTCATAGAAACATATCTTTTAAATTTAAATCTCATTACAATCCTGCAAGGGGTTTAGGATACACAGCCGCAGATGCCAGACGCCCAAACAGACATGATGACAATATGAACCCACATATAAATATGTGGGCGCATAAAAGATAATCGGTGCAATTGTCTCACCTGAGCAACTTGTGCATGTTTGGTACCATGCTGCCTGCATTAATTTTTTATTACTTTTTATAGCAATTCCAAAGTGTTGGATGCACTCCTAAAGGTATCATCACCGAGATGAAGCAGACAAAACATTCCATGCAGAAATTACCTCCAGCAAGGAGAGTGATGAGTATAATTGCACAAGACCAAAGATCCGCCGGCTCTGCGTCATAGGGGACCTGTTGTATGACCTCTGGAGCAACATATGGTACAGTGCCGCAACACTTGTCAATCTGACGTGTACGTCCTTTGAACCGGAACCATGTAGCAAACCCAAAGTCACTTATTTTCAAATTATCTGAAATAGTCAATCAGTTACAAAATCATGAACGCTGGCTGGAAATTGGAGAGTTTCAAGTGATGTATGTCTAAATTCATGTGAAATTGATTTTTGATGCAGATGTAATTTTGTGTTAGTGGCGGGAGATGTATTTTGAGCTTGAAATGTGAATGTCCACACAATGTTTTTGTCAGCAAATTAGGATTGAAGCATGTTTGATGACCTTCATCCAGGTGATAACACACATTTACTGCTGCCATGTTTCAACCAGCTGTTTTGGAGTAGCGAGTATATGCATACTTAGGTCCATTTGCTTTTATCCGAAATAATGTGTTACTTCAAAGAAAATTTTCTAATCAAGTGTTTAACATATATAGGCACTTATGATTCGTTTATAAGTGCAAGCCGTCATAACTTCTATGTTATCATGTACATTGTGTTTATTCTTAGCACCTTTCATATTCAAAAATATTGAAATTTACGTAAAATTCGCATCAATGTTAAAACATTTTGTAACACAATAAACAAGTACCATTTCCACAATATTCAAAAAAATTATTCCTCAGTTTCAGTGGTGCTTTACACATGGCTGTGTGTTGGTTCACATGTATAGTAGTTTTCGAAATAAATTCCAGACTTCAACATAATTTTGTCACACTCAAACTATGAGGAATCTCTTGCCAGATATTTTTTGAGTTACCGTATTCGCCCGAATAAGATCTTATGCGCCTATAAGCGCCCCCCACGCATTTTCAGACTTTGCTAAACGTAAGCGCCCAGCCCATGAATGTGTATATGTGAAAAATGCCTTACTTACAGTACTAAAATTCTACAGTAACGTCTTCATTTTATTAATAAGATTCGACAGTCCTGAAAAAAATCATAGTGCGCAGAATTTATAGACCACGAGCCTCGCAGCTATGTCGCTACTTAGCAGTGACAATACAATTTAAACTTCTGATCTTGCAAGGAAACTGTCCCACTATGGTCTGGCCTTTCAGAACAGACGCAGCATTCTTGTCAACAGGATTGTATTGTATCTTTCCCTCTCTCAACAGGAATCCAAATTTCATTGTACAAGTGAAAAACGCGAATTGAAGACTAACAAAAAATTTGACCAGTGTTAAAAGCACGTGGCCAGAAAGCGCGCGCTACATACATGCACCTGTTATCAAAGACATTAGTTGGGAACTAACCATTCATAAAACGGGTAACATAGCATCAGCAAGAAATAAATATTGGCACTATTTTCCGAAAGTTTCCAATACCGTGAAAAAATTTTGTGTTATCTTTAAGAACAATTATTTAGTTAATCGTAATTGGTGTTTTTAAAGTCAAAATGACCCACTGATAGTGAACACTTACACACCCTTACACTGCGAATCTCCAGGAAAATATCTATTAAAATGTCACGCATCCAGTCCCTCAGGACAATTCTCGAACATTTTTAGAAGGTGAGACCAGCAAGTGCCAAATAAAACACGTTGTGATGTACATGTTGTGCAGATTTGGACTTGATCTGCAGTTTATCCTGGCTCCACAGGAACTTAAAAATCTTAGGGATGCTATTTGGAAAACTTAAACATTTCAGGTAATTTGTTGAGTCAAAACTGTATTTTTATTCAAGAATTCAAGTTGCCCTATTGATGACTGCGAGGCAGTGATGCATCAGTCGGCAAGTTTTCGCACTGGGATTTAAGCACAGTTTGTTGAAAAATGATAGTAATTTAACAACAAATTTTTGATAGCAAAGCAACACAATTTTGAAGAAAGTCTGTCATAGGTTACAGATATGGCACAGAGCGTAAATTTGATGAATCCTAGCTTCCGATTTTACCCGTTTCATTAGGCTACAATAAGTGCCACCCCCCCCCCCGAATGGAATTTTTCTAAGCACCTGGGGCACTTATTAGGGCAAATACGGTATGTGGTACTTTGGTCACAATAAGATTGCATTTTCATCAAAATTTAGTTGAGTTAAATGTTATGTTGCGTCTATCCACTGTTTATTTTTAATGGTTTTGCACAAATGCTGTGGAGTGACAAGACTTTGACAAGATTTAGTCAGGTGAAACAAAGTTGATAAGGACATGGATTTGTGCAAACCTTAACAGTGTGTCCAGTTTATTTTTTAAAAATGGTATAGGCGCACGGGCCTATGTAGGTGGACGGGCCTATATAGGTGGACGGGTCTATATAGGCGCACGGGCCTATATAGGCCCTCGGGCGTATATAGGCACATGGGCCTCTTTAGGCGCACGGGCGTATATAGGCACAGACCCATTAACAGGCGAAGAGGCTGACAACCAGGCCAAGAGACCCGTGAACAGGCCAAGAGACCCAGTAACAGGCCAAGAGACCCAGTAACAGGCCAAGAGGCCCACAAAAAGGCCAAGAGACCCAGAATTCACCTGCATCATCAAGCAACAGATTCTCGGGTTTCAGATCTCTGTGTGTTATACCATGAACATGAAGATAGTCCACACCAGCGAGCAACTGCTTGAAGTAACGCTGCGCCTCCTGTTGGGGCATTCCAACATCAGGCTCTGAAAAGAAAAGTAACAAAGATCATTAAGCACATGACGTACACTTTACAGTTAGATGAAGTCACGTGCTTTAAAAACTGATCCAACAAAAGCACACCTTTTCTATAACTGACCGTACAGAGAGATTAAAATTTTACTGAGAAAATGATTTGCCAAATCTCCCAACAGGACTAAAATATTTGCGTCTTTCAAATGAAATGTGAGAGTCAGCACCATGTAGCAAAAAACAAACTAATGCATTATGTGTACATCAAAGTATGACCAGTTACTGTTGAATGTGCGCACCAAAAAGACATACATTTTGTATGAACATTGTCTCATTGTCGTATGCTTAAACTTGATCTGTGGCACAGCCAATGAAGGCTCATGCAAGGTCAAGGGTCACACGCACCCTTACCATGGAACATGAAATTCAACTACTCGGGCACTATTACCAAAACAGTTTTTAGTATCCACTTTCAGTCATTCCTGTCATAACAATACAAAATGACAAGGTGATCCTCTCAACTCTTACGACTGAAACGTGTAAAATAATTCCAATTCATTATCAACATTTTTGCGTTGAAAAGGTAATTTTGGCGTCCATAAAACTTAGTTCCACAGCATGTAGTGTCTCGTGGAAGGTGAGAAGGGTTTTGAGTTTGTGCTAAAAATTTTCTTCCTGAACCTCAAACACTGCAACTACTCACCTATCCTGTCAAACAATTCTCCACCACTAGCATATTCCAAAAACAGATATTCAAAATTTCCTTCTCTCCTTTTGCCATAAAACTTGATGACATTCTCGTGATCAACGATTCGATGAACACAAACCTAAAACGTCAAGAGAAAACATTCAAAATGAAAAACATCAGTGGCACACTATTTTACAATTTTCTGAATATTTTACATTACTATTTTTTACAAATTTTCTTCTGACAGTTTCATCAACATCCAAATGAAAATTTATAATATATTCTATTAAAGGATATCCAATACACTTTATTTTTTTTTTTTGTAAATAAAGGTTCATGCATCCATGTTGCAATCTTGAATAACTTTACAGCTCACGCAATTGATTTAATATTACAATGTACAGCTGCTTTAGAAAGGGGATACAAGAATGGATGCTGAGATAAGGATTGTACCAATTTTGTTAACATGACAGGTTAGACTTATTATGTTTGTTAACATTAGGAATTCATCAAAATAATTTAACTCTAGCATATTTTTCAAAATTCATCACCCTAAAACAACTTACTTTTTCTCTTTCCCACATCAATTCTATAATTAGACTTTCTGCTTCACTAAGACGATCATGTTTCCCCTTCTAACCATAACACTGACAACTCATAAGTAACCCCCGACAACCCACCAGTAACCCCTGACAACCCACCAGTAATCAGTGACAACCCACCAGTATCCGCAAACAACCCACCAGTAACCCCAAACAACCCACCAGTAACCCCAAACAACCCACCAGTAACCCCAAACAACCCACCAGTAACCCCAAACAACCCACCAGTAACCCGATAGCCCACCTCCTTTCGAACAGTCTCGGACACTTTTTTCTCTTCACAGTTGATGATCTTTACAGCCACAGCCTCTTGCGTAGTTGAGTTGACAGCTAACTTGACCCTACAATTGGAAAACTTTAAGTATTTAAAAAGTTCCCACCATGACCCTGTGTCTCAAAAAGAATATTATTATTACATCTTAAGAGATTTAATAGTCTTTAGTACATACCGTTGGTAAGAAACAGCCAAAAAATTTTACAAAAATATTTTTCTGTTATCAAGGTTGCAATGGATGGAAGACCCGTCTCCATCCTTGTTTTTACCAGTGCGCTACGGAGGAGTTGAGGAAAGTCCGCGGAGATTCGCCTTTTTCAGACATGAAAATGTGCGTTTGTGGAGGCTGTGGTAACAGGAGGTTGATTGAGAACGTCTCTGTGCTCAAATTTCCTAAAAGCGTGAAAGTTGTACAAAAATGGCGTCGGTTTGTGCTTAAGAGTGTGGGATGTCAGTATGGAACATGTGATTCAGTCGGGCGCCACACTTTGTTCGGCACACTTCAAGGAATCGTGTTTTGACCAAACTCAAAAAACGGCGTTATGTTGACGTACTTGCCATCTTGTACGTGTATTTGCAAATTTATAAATAACTAACAAACAGCTTCCATTCTAGGGCAGCAGCATTTCTCATGCAAGTGGGTCGAGTTTATGTGGCCTCAAAACCGAGGAGAGTTCACTAAGTAGGAAATCAAATTCATTGTCTGATTCTTCAAGTACTTGAGTGATGCCTGTATCCTTTCTCTTCTCTGCCTGCATAATAATTGTCCAGTTCTACCTCAAAATCATCCTCGTCTTCTGACCTGCTGCGTTCTATCACTGCAACTGATTGTCAAGTGACGAAACGTCTTCCACCCATTACATCATTTGGCGGAAAACTTGGAAATAAATAGTTTGTATTCAAAATTAAAAAATCCATCCTGGCTATTCGGCATAAACAATGCAAATTTAGTCAGATTTTATGTTATTCATTTCATATTAGCTAAATGAAACCTAAAAAACTATGAAAATGCATGGTGGGAATTCTTAAAAAGGAAAAAACAACACGACTTGGAGCAAAGTTTAAAGCTGCTACATAATTTTTGACAAAATCAGATTTAAACATGACATCCAGGATATGCAATGAGCAAACAGAAACTTTAAAACATCATTACGGCTCATTTGCAGTTCTTAACACAGTGAATGCGTCTAGGGCAATTAAAAGCAACTCGGCAAAACATTACAGTATTCCTTAGATCTATTAATCAGATGTGAAAGGAACAAGTGAATATCACACAATCTAGGCTAATGCCAAGATGGAATACTAACTCCCCAAATGCCCCCTCTCCCAAAGTTTGGACGAAGTCCCATCCTTCAACAAAAGAGGTCACCATTATCAGTCAGCACTGTTACTTGCTGGTGCGTCTGCAAAAGAAACACAGTAGTAAATGGCTGAATGTTATGAGGGAACACCACTCTCCAGCAATACATGCGGGAACACCACACTCTCTAGCAATGCAAACAGCTAGACGTCCAATTCCCAAACTGCCAACTCACAATATCAATTTAGGACACAATATGACCTACTGCAGAAATTTTCTTTTCATTTAAAAAGGCTTTCAAGCAGTTTTAGGCAAAAAGTAAGAATAAGGTAAGTCACATTTTCAAAGAAGTAGGAAAAAGTATTTGTAAAGTGGAAATTAAGAAAAAGTAGAAACGAGAGCAGGCATTCATCAGTTTTTGTCAATACATAACAATGACGCTCACCATTAGTTGGAGCCAGCAGGACTTTTTTAGAATTTCAAGTTTATTTCACTCAAATTAAAATGATGTAACTTAAGATGCAAAAATGCCTAAAGTTATTAACTAAGAGGCCTACTAATTAACATTCAATTAACATTTTATTTAAACTTTAAAGTGCAACAAAAATTCTTTTTCCAAAAGATAGCTTAGTAACCCTGGACACCACATCCTCAACTGCAGACACCATTTTTCCTGGGGTTTGCAGATAAGACGAGGTATTTTGACCCAAGGGATAAGAAAATCCTCAAAAATGAACTAATAAAAGAGGAACTAGGAATTTTTTTATTAAAACTTGTCACCTTTTTCCCCGTGTGTGGGTGGGTACACGTCACTGACAAGTGCTAATAGCCTTGAGTGTGAGGATTGACTGAAGACTGGTTCAAATTAATGACTTCAACCGTATGTTCACAAGCCTACTCAAACATAATGTCCGACGTAATGTGTGTTTTATGCTCCAGCCAGTGCTGCGAAGCCTTGACTTGTGATGAACTTCTGAGACACTTTCAGTAACTCTTACATTCACTGATTCAATAACCTGCTGTCTTTGTAGCTGGATCTCTATTGACTATCGCTGTAACAGCTGATTCGCTTCAGTTTAAGTCAACTGCAACTCTCTTGTAACTAACTTTAACTTACCTTAACTGATCTTCAACTCACTTTCCACTGGTTTAAACTTTTAACTAACTGTCACAAACCCGTACCTAGGTACTTATGGTCTCTAGAACTTTCCACCAATTCAAGCACATTCTAGAACTTTTCGGAATCTACACAATCATTCTATAGACATATACTAGGCTTTAAAATGTTCCAGATTACATTAATCACTTACATGCTAGAATCTTCAACAATGTTTTGCACTATTCTTTGGTAAGCAAATTACATCATCGCCGTCCTGACCTCAGGGGTCATGCCAATCAAAAACTATCTGCTTGAACACACACAGTACAAGAGAACAAAATAATTAAACTAAGAACAGTGTCAGTCCACTCTGACACTACTGTGGATAAAACTTTTCAAATGAACATAAATATAACTTACGACATGAAAGATTCTCATGTAATTGATTAGGACAATTGTTAATTAACGGCCAATTAAGAATTTGTTCTAAGCTTTTAATTGCAAAAAAAAATCTGGATTTTTCCAGGGTTTGTGGACAAGATGGGGGTGTTTTGACCCCCAAAAATGAACTTGTATAAAAGAGGAAATATGACAACTTTTATTACTAC
Organism: Phoronis australis; assembly: GCA_002633005.1. Lineage (NCBI taxonomy): Eukaryota > Metazoa > Phoronida > Phoronidae > Phoronis > Phoronis australis. Next base: position 275,038 of record NMRA01000379.1, on the reverse strand, counting down.
TATGGATAAAACATATTAATTTCAAATACATCTGAAGATATGACCAAATTGAATTTACTCTCAAATACAACAAAAATGAAACAAAAACATAAGTTAAGATACATCTGGGGTAACTTCAAATTAAAGCTAAGCTGCTTGAAGCATATCTAGGGGCAAGAAATGAAAGTACATGGGATTGTGATGCATGACACAGTCTATTGTTTCATACGATAAAACCTAAATTCAAAAGGCAATAACAATTATTAACCGTGGTGTAATTTAAATGCAAACATTAAAGTCGTGATTGTCATCACTCTCTTCGCGGCTCCATTATTCTTGGAAGATCACTATCTTCATCTACATCGTTGTCTATATCATCATCTCTCTCACCACAGCCACCATTGTCATCTGGCTCTGTTTTGACTTGAACCTTTGGAATGACCGCAGGGGACATCAGTTCTCTACTGAATCAAATCATGCAAAATTCGCTGCCAACATTTTCTCGTCCATTGGCGGGTGTTTTGTCCAAGATTTGGAAAAGAGCACTACCCCATAGTCTAGCAAAAAATGCACTTTTATCTACGTGAAGTGCTAGTTCAGCTTCAAACGGTGAAATATTGCTGCCCTTGATGCTTTTAAGCTTCTCAAATGGGTGCATAGCGTTGACTTTCATTTGTAGGTTTTGTCAATCATGTTAACCGGTGCTCGTTGAGTGGGACAAGTTTAAGTGCTCTGTAGAACATACTATCAAAATCCTGAAAAATTTTGATGACTTCTCCTGTTGGGACATCGAGTCTCACTGAAGCAAAAATCTCTGAAACATATCACGTTTTGCCACAATTGCATTAGTCTGTTCTTTCCTTCACTTACAAATGCACAAGTATAGTCACATCCAGTCAAAGTGTGTAGAGGAGTGCAGCACAACATACTTTGGCCTATCCAAGTAGCAATCTTAGTGACATTCAAATAACGCAGATCATCTTGTCCTCTAGTTCCAACTTCCATCCACACCATGGATGTAATTCAATAGACATGGTGTAGGAGCAGAACTGGAATGTCTGTGCCAGAAGGTCTTATAACCATGTTGCCAGGTGAGGACTTGTGTGCATCAATCATATGAAGGATAGTTTTGGTATCGGCTTCTGAGTGATTACAATTAGATGGAACTGATTCTGTGCATATTTCTCCAACTTTAACGACGTACCAAGTGCACTCTCCCATCACCCTGAAATACACTCCCCTTCCATCTAGAAGTGGACAGTAGAAGTTGCTCAACCAATCCTTGGTGAGATAGACAGGTAGCTCTCATTTGATTGACTCCCTCTCAAGTTGTTTCTTGAAGCCTGAGCCTCTTTTCTGTTCAGATTCTTCTATAAAAAGTTCCCCTCCTACACTAGGGTTATTTGTCACACGGGGTCTTATCCGTAAACCCATAAAATAGTTATATTTCCTTTTGTACAAGTTCATTTTTAGGGGTTTTATTATCCCTTAGGGTCCAAACACCCTATCTTATCTGCAAAACCCATGAAAAATTGGGTTTTAATAGACATGGTACCCAGAGTTACTACAATATCTTTTGGAAAAAGAATTTTTGTTGCATTAAACGTTTAAATAAATCGTTAATGGGCCATTAGTTAGCAGGTGTCTTAATCAATAACAGCAGGCATTTTCCCGTCTTAAGTTTCATCATTTTAATACGAGTGGTGAATGAAATAAACTTGAAACGGATGTTGCACTTGAAAGTTTAATTAAATGGATTTTGGGTCCACTTTGCCTCCCCCCCTCCCAGGACCAAANTTGGCAAAACCAATGTCACATTTCTCTGACCTGGTTATTTCGAATGCATCTTTTATATAGTGCACTGTAGTCGATAACTCAGTGCGGCAGAGATTGTGGCTGAAAGTGGAGGTGTAGACGCCAGCGCGGTTCCTAAAGTTTGCGAACATGAGAAGAAAAGAAAGTGACAAAGTGTTCAAGTATTACATTTTGAAGTTAATCGATGACCCGTTACAATAATTTGTTACTGGTATCATAATTCACATTGCTAAACCGCGGTCTCTGAGGCCGTCGTTGCACTCAATGTTATCATCGATCTAAAAGATCGGGGATTCGCGTTTCCTATTAGCACAGGGCAGTAATCACCAATCGTCAAAAGTAGGGGATGGGCGCTTAACCGAGAGGTGGGCGCTTAATTGGAAATATTCAAAAATAGCAGGGGGGCGGTTAACCGAGCAGTGGGCGGTTAAATCGAAAATCCACCTAAAGTAGGGGTGGGCGGTTAACTGAGCATGGGCGTTAACCCGAACGATTACGGTAACTTACGACATGAAAGATTCTCATGAAATTGATTAGGACAATTGTTAATTAACGGCCAATTAAGAATTTGTTCTAAGCTTTTAATTGCAAAAAAAAATCTTTATCCAAAAGATACTTTAGTAACTCTGGACACCATATCCACACCTGGATTTTTCCAGGGGTTTGTGGTTAAGACGGGGGTGTTTTGACCCAAAGGGATAAGAAGACCCCCAAAAATGAACTTGTATAAAAGAGGAAATATGACAACTTTGATTACTACTATGGATAAAACATATTAATTTCAAATACATCTGAACATATGACCAAATTGAATTTACTCTCAAATACAACAAAAATGAAACAAAAACATAAGTTAAGATACATCTGGGGTAACTTCAAATTAAAGCTAAGCTGCTTGAAGCATATCTAGGGGCAAGAAATGAAAGTACATGGCATTGTGATGCATGACACAATCTATTGTTTCATACGATAAAACCTTAATTCAAAAGGCAATAACAATTATTAACTGTGGTGTAATTTAATTGCAAACATCAAAGTCGTGATCGTCATCACTCTCTTCGCGGCTCCATTATTCTTGAAAGATCAGTTTTCATCTACATCATTGTCCATATCATCTCATCTCTCTCACCACAGCCACCATTGTCATGTGGCTCTGTTTTGACTTTAACCTTTGGAATGACCGCAGGGGACATCAGTTATCTACTGAATCAAATCATGCAAAATTCACTGCCAACATTTTCTCGTCCATTGGCGGGTGTTTTGTCCAAGATTTGGAAAAGAGCACTACCCCATAGTCTAGCAAAAATGCACTTTTATCTACGTGAAGTGCTAGTTCAGCTTCAAACGGTGAAATATTGCTGCCCTTGATGCTTTTGAGCTTCTCGAATGGGTGCATAGCGTCGACTTTCATTTGTAGGTTTTGTCAATCATGTTAACCGGTGCTCGTTGAGTGGGACAAGTTTAAGCGCTCTGTAGAGCATACTATCAAAATCCTGCAAAATTTTGATGACTTCTTCTGTTGGGACATAGTCTCACTGAAGCAAAAATCTCTGAAACATATCACGTTTTGCCACAATTGGATGTGGTCTGTTCTTTCCTTCACTTACAAATGCACAAGTATAGTCACATCCAGTCAAAGTGTGTAGAGGAGTGTAGCACAACATACTTTGGCCTATCCAAGTAGCAATCTTAGTGACATTCAAGTAACGCAGATCATCTTGTCCTCTAGTTCCAACTTCCATCCACACCATGGATGTAATTCAATGGACATGGATTGGTGTAGGAGCAGAACTGGAATGTCTGTGTCAGAAGGTCTTATAACCATGTCGCCAGGTGTGGACTTGTGTGCATCAATCATATGAAGGATAATTTTGGTATTGGCTTCTGAGTGATTACAATTAGATGGAACTGATTCTGTGCATATTTCTCCAACTTTAACAACGTACCAAGTGCACTCTCCCATCACCCTGAAATACACTCCCCTTCCATCTAGAAGTGGACAGTAGAAGACAGGTAGCTCTCATTTGATTGACTCCCTCTCAAGTTGTTTCTTGAAGCCTGAGCCTCTTTTCTGTTCAGATCCTTCTATAAGAAGTTCCCCTCCTATAACAGGGTTATTTGTCACACGGGGTCTTATCCATAAACCCATAAAATAGTTATAATTCCTTTTGTACAAGTTCATTTTTAGGAGTTTTATTATCCCTTAGGGTCCAAACACCCTATCTTATCTGCAAAACCCATGAAAAAATGGGTTTTAATAGACATGGTACCCAGAGTTACTACAATATCTTTTGGAAAAAGAATTTTTGTTGCATTAAACGTTTAAATAAATCGTTAATGGGCCATTAGTTAGAAGGTGTCTTAATCAATAACAGCAGGCATTTTCCCGCCTTAAGTTTCATCATTTTAATACGAGTGGTGAATGAAATAAACTTGAAACGGATGTTGCACTTGAAAGTTTAATTAAATGGATTTTGGGTCCTCTTTGCCTCCCCCCCTCCCAGGACCAAAACCAAACTCCTGGAAGAAAACGTTTGATAAAAGAAATATTTTGTTCAAGTTGGAAAGAATTAAAGACATCAACAGCCTTCTAAGGTGTCCTGGACAAAAGGTACTTATGACAACATGACTTTTCAATCAGGCATAGTTCGCCAAAAACCTTGTGGTGTAAGAAGCTCCTACAAGAGCTTCATCGCCTCTACTGCCAATACTGAGCCAGCTGGAGACGGTGCTCATTGTCTAAAGACGTAGGCCTATTAGAGGCGGTGGTGCACTGTCTACTGTGTCGGTAGACATTTTTCAACACTTTGAAAAACAGTTTATTGTCTCATCCGATTGTTACCAGATTGCACCTGGACAAAAACGTTGGAAAATAATGTCTAAGCCCCCACTGGACGGGACAGTACTTGCCGAGTTTATAAAGCCAGTTGTATGTAGTAAGGGGTTTCACTTTCGCACGTCAAACTACTTTTAAATGGATTGAAATCGAGTCAAAATCTAACTAACCAAACAGCAAACTGCAGTTCGAATATCAAACTTTTTGACTTGGTAAAATCATTCAAATTCCAAGATCTTCAGTTTCAAGTCACTTGATGGTGTGCATTTCCAAACCAGATCCTCAGACAACACGACGTTAACAACTTCTAACATCAACGATGTTTTGATGATCCATGCTGGTTTTTAAAAAGGCGCCAACCGGCACGAGGATATTACATCCGATAAAAATACACAGATGAAATACCCAAGATTTTACTTGCATGAAATTATTTTAAGAATATAAAAGAAATTTTCACTATGCTCCAGATCTTTCCGCTAGTTTTAGATAAAAAGTTAGATTTTTTAAATGTTTGATTCGTATCTTGACCTATTTCTATAAATGGGTCACACTTCCTGTTAGCGTGTGATGGGCAAGGACGACATGTATTCAGGTGATTATCGTTACGCAGCCATAACTCATAGTCAGCGTTCATGTCGTAGTATGCCGAGTTTGAAAACCAACTGCCGTGAATCAGCCGTGTTTAGCGGTCCGTTAACCGTGTAGTTTGGGTACCTTGTCGACTGGGGCCAGCTAGAGAACGGCGGTCGTTTGACTTGCAATGAAGTGTTGACTGTGCCCGGCTATCACATAATCATCTTTACTATTTACTTAATACTAACATAGCTTAGTAGAGATAAGAGTGTGACCACCGCCACGACCACTCTTCTAGACAATTAAGTTTTTAAAGGCACTTGTTACGCCATCAGTTTTTCGATGAATTACGCCGAGCACAGTAATTGAAACATCAAAGTCCCGTTGGTATAGCATAGGTTAAATAGGTACCTTTTGTGCATAGACTAGAGCGACACATTAGCCTGGCTTAAAAAGGCAAAGCCTTAGCCTTAGGAGAACGTTGATGTATTTATTCCTTCTAACAACAAACACTCCTGTTATAAATTTTTTTTTCAAACAGTCTTTAGTTCAGTTCCCAAAATCAATAACTGGCATCCAGGAAATATGATATCATAACGCAGACTGTCGCAGTGTTAAAAATGGCTGGTTGTCATTTCTCCTTCACCATCTTATGTTGAGACATGTGACTTCCAGCCGTGACCTACTCTACAGCCATATAAACCGATCAAAGTCCCTTGCCACTTGGCTGATCCATTTGGACGCTCGGCTGTCCTGTTGGCAACCCCACATGTCTTAGCGTCATCAGATTTTTCAACATTGGCGCCTAACAGGCCTTTATGCAGTGTGCAAGCATTAGCAAATCATCCACATTTTCATCCACTGCTGGCTATACCACCAATGATATTACCTCCAGTTGTAATTCATTACATTGTATAGAAGTCATAGCTGGGTGTAACTCCAAACTGGTGTTTCAGACCTGTAATTTCATGATTTGCTCCCGTTTCATTCTTTTCAATGTGCATTTTAAAATGGAACAGCAGTGACCCCTGTTGCCAAAATATAAACCACACACCATATTTCTTGTTTGTAACTGCTGCTCTGATGACTCATTCTACAGAATATTAAAGCTAGTTAAGATCATGTGATAAACTTTAAAACATCAATTTGACTCGAGATTACCAAACACATAGTGCACTCAGCATTCAACTAATATCTCTAATATTTGTTTGGTAATCTACTTAGCTGTTTTCGTAAATTTTGATGTAAAAGTCTTGGTCCAACCGTTTTTTTTTGTTTGAGTAAAAAAGCCCACAACAGAGGGCTGTTTTTGTAAACTATGGGAGGGGGTAACGGCAGTTGAAATATAAATTCATGGGTCACGGTGGTGGTCTTTAGAAAAAAATCAAATTGTAGGTAGTAAGAAGTAAAGCATTAAAACCAGGTGGTATTTTTTGACCTGTAAATGCTGACAGGTTGGTATTTTCCGCCAAACACAAAAGAAATCAAAACTCACCAGAAATTCACTTGGCAAATACCCAAATATATCCCAAAACAAAAAACAAGTCCATGTTGCTAGTGTACAGAGTGCAATATGTACACTATGCCATTAATCAAGTCATAGGCAACTTGATTACAAGCACATGTTGTACTGCAGTCATATTAGAATAAAATTTCTGCGACACTAAACTGGTGTTAACTCGTATAAGAAAATTGATGATTTCTAAATAAAAAGTATGAGGAGTCAGATAGAAAAGTTCCAATATTCACTTGACATAGCAGTTTAAAAGCGTTCGTTTGAAATTCATAGATCCATGAAATTGAAAAAATCTTATTGAAATTACAAGAGACTCGTGGTGAACAGAGACACCTGATGGCTGCCAAAAGTATTGCTCACAGGTGTATTTGAAAAGCAAGTTTCTGGTAACTGATAAGAGTTGTGATCTCACATGGAATTTTTCCGCACCCAACAAAAACTTTGTGGTCAATCTGTCTGTCATTATCATTTCTTGTCTATCAATTATCTCAAGAACTGCTTGGCCGATCGTGATGAAATTTCGTATAGAGGTACTTGGCAAGGATGCGTCTGCACCAGTCAATTTTGGAGTGGATTTGGCAACCTTGGAACCCCATGTTGGGCGCTTTAGTTTTCGACTAGCCATTCCTTGTATGTTGATTATCTCAAAAACTGCTTCACTGATCACGATGAAATTCGAAAGAGAAGTATATCGCAAGATTGTGCTGGCACCAGTCAATTTTTTATGCTGTATTGAACTACTGTGGCACCCCGTTAGATTTTTGACTGCTCGAATCCTTGCTTGTCCGTCAATTATCTTGAAACCACTTATTATAAACGGCTCATGATGACATTTGGCATAGAGATAGACGGCTAGCATGCACCAGCACCAATCGATTTTCAGACAGATTTGGCTACCATAGCACCCCCTGTTGGCCATTTTAGTTTTTGACAAGACAGGTTGATTATCTCAAAAATTGTGTTTTATATTTCAACCTAATTAAAAATTATGGGTCCATCATTTCATTTTTTGTCCGCTTGGAAGATCATGATCAAATTTGGTGTAGAGGTAATCGGCGTGGATGCACCAGCACAACCAGTTACTTTGAAACCGCTTGACAGACCTTGATGACATTTGGTATAGAGGTAGGTGGCTGGTATGCGCTGGTACCAGTCGATTTTTGGACTGGTTTAGCTGCTGTAGCACCCCCTGTGGGACATTTTAGTTTTTGACAAAAGGAGTTGTAAATATGTGGTATCATCTGTTGAAAATGTGGGCAACAGTCTGAGAATATATGCTTACAATTTGAGAACCAGTTTGATGCCCATTATTTTGTGGAGAAAACTGGTTGTTTAAATGCGGGCATGTTATATCATACTTTACCAAAATGTGTCCATGTGTTTTTTCTGAAGGGGCCAAAGTTGCACTTATTCAGCTAGCTGTGGGTGCCAGCAAGCCGGAGAACTTAGCACGAGCTGCAAGAAAAATCAAAGAGGCTGCCAACCAAGGGGCAAAAATCATCACATTGCCGGTACCGTATTGATTTCCTTATCCACTTTTGTTAATAGTGTGTATTCTTGTAGATAGATGCCCAGAAGGGGAGACAATTCCATGGTCACACCTTTAAATTCCAAGGCATAAATCTAATCCCCTATTCTGTTCCAACGAACATCAAGCTTGTGACCTCAGTACAAATCCCATACACTTTTCCCTAACTATACCTGGTTACCTAAATCCATACCGGAGGACCAAATTTCAATTCCGGAGACCAGATTTCGGTAAAAATTCTTCAGTTTGGAAAAAACAATTGCTATGATTGCCATATTTCTATTTTTCGGAAGCTCGCCATATTTTTCAAATGTTCAAAATTTTACCTAATGTTGTTTTGGTACTAGCTGCACGATCCAAACCATGCTAAAACCAAAGTAAAATTTCTTAAAAGTTATTTTTGTTGAGAAATTTTATAAATGAATTTCACCTGTCTGCTTTATTGTGTCCCAAACTAAAGAATTTTTAGCTGAGACTGGAGTTTGGTCACTGGGTATGGAATGCTGTGGGTGCGTGAATTTGGTCACTGGGTGTGGAATGTTCTGACCGCTGGGCATGGAATGTTCTGGGTGCTTTTGTGAAGATTAAGAGTGTATGTCTGGGAATTGTCAGATTTTGTTCGGTGTTTGCCAGTCTGGGACCGAAGTATAAAGAATTATAGCTGGACTTTAGAAATGGACTTACTGGATAACTACAGCTAAATCTAACCAATTAGTATACAGTGTGGTGGAAATTAAATTTTTTTATTTTTTCATACAAAGTTAAGTGTCTAGAACAACTTAATGCTTTTCCTATACAACAGCTAACATTAGACATCATTTTGATAAATTGTTGGCATTTACAGCAATGTTAGGAGCCCTTGAAAAACGAAAAAGGGCAATTATGGTAACAACGTTTGTCAGAAATTGGTGAAATATTGTGTTTTGTCTCTGTCCATTGTTTGTGTTTATATCCACTGTAAGATGTGGACATAAATTTATGGAAAGTTTCAAGGTACATGTTCATCTGCAATACTTATTAGTAGATAATAATATCAACAGTAACCAAATATTGCTGCCACCACAGATGTTAACCATGAAGTGTAAAAAGACAATTGTATAAGAAAACTGAGTAGGATTGCTGATGTCATATTGTATTTATGTGTATACAGTATACAGTATGTGCAGTGTCCAAAGTTTCCATGGTAACTTAGTATCAAAGAAACAGAAATCCTGCACAAAAGGGCCACACCTAATCAAGAGCAACTAAAAACAGTTGTAGGACATCAGTAGAAGCAATTATAACTGAAATGATCAAAACTATTCCCAAAGAGTTAGTAAAGCCCAGTTTGCTGTTCTGTGAGGCCCTAGTAGTTTAGGACGATTGACACTGGAATTAGTAAAATATATCAAAATATTTAAATGTTCTTGACAATTGGTGGCTACACCTGCAATGCTTCTTGTCTTTCTACACTTATATTTGATGTACAGCTTTATTCTGATTTTTGTGAGTTTTTATCAAGTATCTACTGAGTAGTGTTTGCTTGAAATGTTCAGTTACGTAATGTTTACGTGTACATTGAAATCATTCATGTATGTTATAGACCAACCACTTGCTTTGTTACAGTCAGAGCAATGCTTTGGTTTGTTATAGTCAGATCAATGCTTTGCTTTGTTACAGTCTGAGCAATGCTTTGCTTTGTCATAGTCAGAGCAATCACTTGCTTTGTTATAGTCAGAGCAATGCTTTGCATTGTTATAGTCTGAGCAATGCTTTGCTTTGTAATAGTCACAGCAATGCTTTGCTTTGCTTTGTTATAGTCAGAGCAATGCTTTGCTTTGTTAATTGACTCTTGTCTGTATTTGTTGTTTTTATTGCAATCAAATCAAGCAACGTTTTGCTAACAAATAATCTATTTCCAGGAATGTTTCAACAGCCCCTATGGTAACTCGTATTTCCCAAAGTATGCAGAGAAATTTAATGGGCAGTCGTTTGATGCCTTGTCGTCGGCTGCCAAGGACAATAAAGTTTTTGTGATTGGTGGTAGGTTTCCATTAGTTTTGTTTGATGTCACGGGAAAGGAACCAACAAAATGGTGTCGATTGATAACAAATCTACTTGTTGCTTGTTGGGGTCAGTAAACTACTGTATGATAGTTCTTCAGCTATTTTGCACAAATATAATCACCAAGATTGCCATGTGTCCTTATTTTCAAACCCTGGCCACCTTGCTCCACATGTTCAAACATTTTTGTCAATTATGCAGACATATAAACCATGCTGAATTGATTGTAGGTTTGGAAATGAACAAAATGAAATTTCATTCATCTACCATATCTTGTGCTGAATAGACGAGGAATTATTCATTGTATGTTAAAATTACTCAATTTGCAGTAACATTTTGTTGGCAGCCTGGGGAAAATAAACTCTGTACTCAAAAAGAAAACTATGACGATTTGGTCATATTTAAGTTTTTCAAATCTTGCGTGAAACATCTCCGTCCAAGTTTGGTTGGAATATTCCGTGGCATCAAAATAACAACTTTGTGCTTTGTAAAAGTAGTCTGCTTGTTCACACAATCATGGCGTTAATTTTTCTGGACCAATTTTTGTAGGAATGGTTCATGTGTCCCTTCGGGCCTGAGCATTTTGTGAATTATGCCGAAACATTTCATGGCCCATCTTTTGAGGCTTTGTCTTCTGCAGCCAAAGAAAATAAAGTTTTCATTATTGGTGGTAGGTGATCCTTTTGTTCTTCATCGGCATGCTTTGTTACGGAAATTCCCCACTTATTTTGTACAAATTTAATAATTGCTGAAATTATCATTTTCTACTTTTTTAAAGGCTGATAACCTTTCTGGGAACAAAGACAACCTTAAGAAATGTTGTTTCATGACATCTACATCATGCAAACCATGTCAGTAATAAACTAAAATTTTCTTAATCTACTTTTATGGAGAAATTTAACAAAACAGAATTTCTCTTGTCGGCCAAACTGTGTGCTAAATAAGTGAATTACAATACTTGTCTTACTGGTTTTTGGTCGTGCGTTAAGACGGTGAATTTTTTCCTTTTACCACTCTATGAAACTTGTGAGGAACTAGGTTTTGCATGGCATTGGGTTGTTCTAAAACCCTACGACCCACAAACCCCACAACCCCCTTGACCTACAACCCTCTCGACCCACAACCTCCATGACCCACAACCCTCTCTACCCACGACTTGTGGCAATAGACGTATCTTGCTCTTTTTATGCGCCCACATGTTTATATGTGGTTATTATGCCGTCGTCCAGTCTGTCAGTCCGTCCAGCGTCTGTCCGGCATCCATTGCTCTATATCCAAAACCCTTTGACATATTGTCATGAAATTTTGCGTATATGTTCCTTTCGTGAATAGGACGCCATGAGCAAAATTTCTGATGGATCCGACTACCAGTGTGCCCCCTAGTGGCAATTTTATTTTTTTACGTTTACCGCTTTATCTTCAAAAGTTCTTAACGTGTTTTCATAAAAATTGACATATAGGCATGTATTTGTTAGATGACGCTATCCTCCCCTTTTTGGGTGGATTTGGAGTAGTTTGCGCCACTTAGTGGCCATTTTTACTTTTTTGTTTTTTTGGCGTCCACCCCTCTATCAACCAAACCGCTCTAAGGATGATTGTGAAAATTGGCATGTATGTTCTTGCTATCACGAGGATGGCTAACAATGATTTTCGGATGACTTCGACCACTGTGGTGTCTCCTAGTGGCAGTTTTTTTTCCGCCCATGGCTCTATCTCCTAAACCATTTGCAGGATCTTTACTAAATTTAAAAAGTGTATTTGACAATGTATGATGTTGACAATGAGCAATGAGCAACGATGACGTTCAGACAGATCTGACTACCGGTGTGCCCCCTGGTAGCAATTTTATTTTTTTACATTACCTCTGTGTCTTCAAAGGTACTCAACAAATTTTCATAAAATTTGGCATGTAGACATCTAATTGCTGCCAAAATTAACCTTTCATTTAGCTTCTAATGTTGAGAATGCCCACAGTTTTTTAAAACATCATATGGTAGCTATGGTATTGTAGTTTAAAATGATAAAAGCAATTATTTGGTGTTTCTTGTCTTTTATACACAATGCATTTTACTTGTACGCATTGTTATGTCCCAAACTGGTAACATTTTGGCGTACTTTTGCTGGGAGCATTTTTGATTTGAATCCTGAACATAATTATTCTTTTTTCAACAAAATCAAAAATATTTAGCATATGACATGTAATATGTGTTGAAAGGAGTACAGTAAAGTTTCCTGAAATTCAAACAAAAGTAATGTCTGAAAATGTCATTTTTCATTTTTCCAGCACTCATTGTATTCCTAAAAGTTTTCAAAATTTTGTATTTGTTGATGACTACTGCACTAGGTTAAGTTTTCAAATAATGAAATGAAATTGTTTTCTTGTTTATATTTGTTGAAAATTTTGATAAGATTTTTTACCAGATGTTCTGCCATATAGTGTTATTATTGGAAGAAACTTTACCACAATAGATATTTTATAGTAGTTACATAGTAATGCCACTTGAATTGATTTGCTTATTGGAAATTGCAGGTACATTTCCTGAGGAAGAAGATGGAAAGCTATACAATACATGTGCCGTGTTTAATGACCAGGGAGAATTAATTACAAAGTTCAGAAAGGTTTATATGGCATTGTTATAACAAGAATTCATCTTTAGTCTAAATTGTTTAATAATTGTTGTAACAAGAATTCATCTTTAGTCTAAATTGTTTAATAATTGTTGTAACAAGAATTCATCTTTTGTCTAAATTGTTTAATAAATTGTTTTTGTGATAAATTGAGAATGTCTTGTGAATTGAAGCTGGGTGTATACAATTTGTCTTTATATTTGAAGGGTAGTGAATTTGGTCATCATTACTGAAATTCGACTAAAATGAATTATAAAACTTGACTTGATAAGAACTGGTCTTGTTCATTTAGATGCACATGTTTGACATTAACGTTCCCGGACGGATGGTCTTTAAAGAATCAGATACTCTCAGTCCTGGCAATGAAGTAATCACCTTTGACACACGTAAGATATTCTGCGCGTCACTTCTTTAGAGTTCACTTTTTATGTTATGAAATCTTATTTAATGACTCAGTCAGCTATTTGTATTGATTGAGAGCAGCTTTGCTATATTTACATTTCAAATGTTTTGTTTTTTAATTAAGAAATGTTCAACCGAATCATAGCCAAAGTGACCTGACTGTCGATTAAGTTCAAAAGATATCAAACATTTATTCTAACTGTATGGAAACCTCAAAAATTAAAAAAAATCCTTGTCGCCTACTGAATATTTTACTAAATCTTATTTCAGCTTATTGCAAAGTAGGAATTGGTGTTTGCTATGACATGAGGTTCTCTGAGCTTTCAAGAGTAATGAGACAAAGAGGTATGGTTGGTTACATTCTGTTTTTGTATGATTGTGGAAGGTGTCATCTTCACTGTATTTTTGGAACATTGGTGGAATTTGTGATGTAGAAAATAAATCTGAAACTAAATAAGGTGATCCAGATCCTCTCAATGATACTATTGTTCGACAAAATGTAGAATTCAGATATTATTATAAAACAATAATAACTTCCTTTGTCAACAGAGACAGAAATGAAAAGTTTTACTTTATTTCTGTCTCTGTTGACAAAGGATGTTATTATATCCGAAAATTTCAATTGACCTATTATTGTTGTTTTATTTACCTATATGTAATTTGTGGCATGAAATAATGCATTGTGTCAGTCAAAGAAAATAATTTTGATTCACACCTCTAATCGCTCTAAAATTGTTCTTACATTGCTCCTTATGCTGATAACAAGTGATTTTGGTCGTGTAAAATACTGAAAATATGTTACTTTTGAGGTCATGCTCAACGAATAAAATGACACACCATGACAAGTCAACTAAGTCTTGTAGAGTCTGATCTCAAATAATTATGAACTGTCAACTGTTTCCACGTATTTTGACCGAGACCAATTTCATAATGGTGAAAAGCGACTTTATAGTTGCTTTGTTTGAAGGTTGTAATCTAATGCCAAAATGCTTTCTGTGATTTTATGCGCCCACATATTTATATGTGGGTGTATGTTGCCGCCGTCATCTCTGTTTGAGCGTCCAGGCGTCCGTGGCTGTATCTCCTAAACCCTTGCAGGCTGTCATTGAAATTTTGCAGGTGTGTTCCTATGGGGTTGACGATAGAGGGCGACAAGTTTGGGACTGACCCGAATACTGCTGCGCCCCCTAGTGGCAATTTTAATTTTTTACGTTCGCCTCTGTATCTTCAAAGGTCCTCAACCAATTTTCATGAAATTTGGCACATAGGCATCTATCAATGAGATGACACTATCATCCTGTTTTCGGATGTAGTCTGCGCCATCTAGTGGTCATTTTTATTTTTTCGAGTCCAATTTTTGGCAGCCACCCATTTATCAATCAAACCACTTTAAGGATGACTGAAAATTGGCATGTATGTTCTTGCTGTGAAGAGGACGGTTGACGACGATTTTCCGATGACTTCAATTACTGTGATGCGTCCTAGTGGCAGTTTTGTTTGTTTTTGCGCCCATAGGTTATCTCCTTAATGTTATATGGGATCTTTATTAAATGTAGCGAATGTATTTATATGAAGTTGACAACGGATGACAACGACCTTCAGACAGATGGGACTACCGGTGTGCCCCTTAGTGGCAATTTTATTTTTTTATATTTAGCTCTGTATCTTCAAAGGTCCTCAACAGATTTCCGTAAAATTTGGCACATAGGCATCTATTCATGAGGTGACACTATCTTCCTGTTCTTGGATGGATTCTATTTTTTGTGCCACTTAGCGGCCATTTTTGTTATTTTTGAGTCTGTTTTTTGGCGTACGTCCCTCCGTCAATCAAACCACTCTGCAGGATCTTTATTAAATAGCAAGTGTATCCATATGAAGTTAACAATAGAAGACGATAACTTTGAGACAGATCCGGTGAATGCTTTGCTTCTTAGTGGCAACTTCATTTTTTTCGGTTTTGCTGTTTCTCTCAAGTTCCTTGACGGATTTTCATAAAATTTAGTAAATAGCTTTCTGTTAAAAACAGTGATATTTACCCATTTTTTGATGGATTCAAAGTATTTTGCACCATCCAGTGGCCATTTTTAAAATAAAAATATACACCTTGGAAGCACACCGTTTGCAGTGAATTTGTGGGCACATTTCAACACTCTGCATTGCTGTTGTTGAAAATTCATATGTGCTATACAAAATACATGATGATAACTGTGGGTTATTATATTGGGTTGCTGTATCGTTTAGGATGCGTGTATTTGTGCACTTAAATTATCAAGTTTATTGAGTAAAAACTTTAGATGGTATTTGACGGGATATGTTTATGATTTGTGTTATATATGTAGTTCAGTTGTCATTTGTTAGGTGTTTTTCAATTATTGGTGACACTAACACTAGTACAAAATTGTGAGTGATGCCATGCAGAGATGAGTTAAAAGAACTACAGTAACTCTTATGGATTTATCCCACCAAATACCATGATAATCCTTATGGCTTTGACAGGGTTTTTTCTCTAGAGATGATAATGGTTATCTTCTCTAGAGAAAATATGGAAAAGTAATTCTGACGTATTTCACAGTGATAATTAATAATTTCATGGCCATATCATCACCTATGTAAGATAATGTCTGTTAATTGTTCCTGAAGTATGTTTGAGCAATGCTATGAAAGTTGAAGTTAACTTCTCTGCTTATTTGACATGAAAATAATTGCCAAAATTGTCATTTTTCCAAATAATTGAAAATTTACCAAAGTTATTTGATGACATTTACTCAGCACAAGCCATGCTAATACTAGACTAAAAATTTTTAATCTTTATTTTTCTAGAGAAGTTTAACAAAATGAAGTTCACTTGTTGGCCATATTGTGTGCGAAATAAGCAAAAAAATTACTGTAATCACTATAGGTTGCCAATTCCTGGTATTCCCTGGAGCCTTTAACATGACAACTGGCCCTGCCCACTGGGAGCTGCTGATAAGATCGCGTGCTCTGGACAATCAGTGCTATGTTGCTGCTGTGTCACCAGCACGAGATGAAACTGCATCCTATGTTGTATGGGGAGGTACCACTCTGGCCAATCCATGGTAAGAGGGACAGACCGAGCTACAATAACAATTCGTTAAATCTGCTTCAGTAGAGACCAAAATAATGAAAGGATATACCATTTCTATCATTTCTACCTGTCCTGTTAATTCCCCTTCATTCTCAGTCATCAGGGGAGACAACTCTGATGATGAATTCCAAGTCATTTGAATACTTTTGGATTGCACTGTGTGAACACACCTTCTGACCCGACTTTTCATCTAGACCACTTCCTAGTATAAAAGCACTCTCAGTGTTGCTTAGTTGGATTAGAAGCAATATGTTGGTTGTAGGTCATGTTGTGGCACAATGTAGACGCCTGAATGATAGCGAGTGATGCAAGTCACTTTACAAAGAGTTCAGCTTTAATTGCTTTCTCGCAAAAACATCAGCATACTAAGCTGAAAAGAGACAAAAGATACCTCATAAGTAACCAAGAAATGTACACGAAATGAAGTAATAGAATCCCATTTACCGACCATGCATAAACAAAATATGTAAGTAATTACAAGAACAGTCTAATATGTCTAAAATGTACATGAATATGCCATATGATCTTTGACCTTTCGACACAAACAAGAATACTGGGGAAGCTTACATATAAATATAATGCAACAGAAAGAGCATAATAAAAAAGTAACTGTTACACTGGTCAAAATAGAAGTGAATTCAGGCACAAGAGATAACTAAAAGATATGTGAAGTGCAACCTCTCGCGCGAAATGCTCAAACCAAAGAGAGAAAATGCGTCAAATAAACTTAGGGCGCAAAGAACAAAAAATAGAAGATGAAAAAATGCAGTGCACATACTAAGTACCAAAAATAGTTGAGAACGTTCACTCACATTAGGAAAACCTGTTACTTATGCAAAATCAGCCAACGGACAACACACGTGCCCTGTATGCAGATCATGGATGGCAAATGCAAATACTAAAGCGGAAAAACGCACTTAAAAGCCAATGTCACATGAGCAACGTATTAATTGGGGGTACAACTAAATTACAGACGAGCGTAATTTAACATGCACATTACTAGTCATACAATACTATACACTGTCAACACAATTGATTGCGTCTAACCCTCGAATGCTGACTTGACTCGGACTCTACTCAATTCTTATCTAATCACCTCGAATGAGAATACAGTTGGCTCTTCAGTTTTTTGTAAATTGTTTAGGGGGTGATAACTATTGATTGAAATCACGATAACTTAAAATGAAAGATTTCCACTTGCTGACTGCTGATTACATTTTCACATCGTTAGTTCATAGATCTCCACATACGATACACAGGTTCAATTGGAAGTGGATACTTGAGTGGATTTTGGAAGGTTTTTGGGCATTATAAATAACCCCCATTTAGTTTCAACTCCTAACAAAAGTGGTTTCCAATATGAGATAACAACCTAGTTTATTGCGGAACTTTCTCACGATCTTTTGTTTGAGCTCACAAGTCATGCACCACAATTACGTATCCCGCCTTGGTTAAAAAATCAAAAATGATGGCTAATATTTATAGTATTTCTTTGGTAAAGAAGAACAACGCTACTAGTTTTCACAGGGAGTTCAATTTTAGAAGTCAAACAGATCTAACGATTACCAATTTTTAGTCCACACTAGTTTAATTTATTTCATCCAGCATTTTATTGCCTAGAAGTCATTGTTTCTATTGACAAAGTGTACACGACCACAATACGGGCCATGATTCTGATGCCTGCAGAAAATCTTGAGTATATTTTGATGATGTTTCTCATTTCTAGGGGTGAGGTTGTTGCCAAGGCAGGCAGTTCAGAGGAGATTGTGTATGGTGATGTAGGTAAGTACAGTTCACACATAAAGTGAACATTTCTCGTCATGATGGTAAAAATGGCTGGCCATGGAGGCGAAATCTTAATACGGAGAAACTTTGAAGATGAAATCATCTATCTAGTTGTCATTTTTCCAGGTACTTTTGGAATACAATGTGGTTTGAACTGTGGCTTGTTTAATATGGCAAGTTATTTCTTAGATACTTGTCGTGGACTGTACTTGGTTTAGTCACGTTTAGTAATCCAAAATTCCATAATGCAAAATGGGACCTTTGGGACAATAAGCTGACAGGCTATTATCACTGATTGAGTAGGCTGGTTGATCAAATTAGCGATAATGTGGAAAGAACAAGTTATGGTTTTTATTTTGTTCTTTCCAAGTATGAAGAAATAGAGCCGTGACAATTTTTTTTAAGTTCGCCTGATTTTGACCTAATTTAAGACCAAAAAAGTTTCATGAAAGGTGTCCTAGGTCTTGACTATATTCTGGGTTGAGTTCACACACCATACTCCCTCATCCCTGTGTGCATTACAAATGACTATTTATGCATGTTCTTGATAGGTGACCTCACTTGAACTAGTCTAGAAGTTGTTCTGCTATGCTTAGTGATAAGTTTAGAAGGTTTAAATTTTGGTAATTTTTTCAGTTTGGGACACAATACGGCAGACATGTGAAATTTTTATTTTGTTGAATTTCTCAACAAAAAATAACTTTTCAGGAAACATTAATTTGCTTGTAATGTGGTTTGTATGGCATAGCTATTACTAGACATTTGGTAAAACTTTGAGTATTTGGTACAATGTGTTAAGGCCTCTGAAAAATAGAAATATGGAAATTTCAGCTACTATTTTTGTCCTGTAATGTTATTTTAACAGTTAATATATTTCTCTTTGCAGATGTCAACTATGTGAATGAAGTCCGTCAACAGATACCTGTCTCTGTTCAAAAGAGATCAGATGTTTACGAAACTGTGGATAAGACTGCAGCAATCTAAAATGACCTAACCTTGAAATCCCGTTGTTTAATAATCTATTGATTTTGTTTTGTTGATATTCATGATATTGCTGTGGATTTTGATGGTTGTTTTTGTGGAGGATATAGCGATTTTCGAAAAAAAATTAATGTTGGGTAATATTCTGGTAATGTGTAGAAATCAGGTTTTAAGTGCCCTATTAATCCTGCATGATCTGCTATGTTTTACTATGAGTCATCCAGGAATACCATTCTGGGCTTGGCCTGAGAATTATTTCAGGGGCTGATTAAAGCCTTGTCTACTCGACCAATCTAATTGAAACTCCATGGTAGGTCTGCTAGTGAGGCCTACTATGCATAGCAAATGATGACCTTTGCTCCAGGCAGGGAACTACTTTAAAACTAAAGCTATTGTACCAGATTACTTTGATGGTATTTGACAATCTGCCACCACTGGTAAAGTCACTGAACAGGAAAACGCTGTCATGCGTTCAGTGATTTTACCAGACGTAGAGGGCGGTGAGCGTGTGATAACATCTAGCTTCTTTGTTAACTGTCTGGTTATCATCCTTGTAATTGTTTCATATTATTAGGTATCAAATGCAAGAGTCAAGTGTCAATAACCACCACCTTCCTTGTCGACTATCTAGTGTACTGTAGAGTCTCTAGTGTACTGTAGAGTCTCTAGTGTGAGGGTCGGTAGTGCTGCTACTATGGTGTTACTGATTGTCCAGAGTCACGCGGAGGTTTCCTCCTGACCGTCTTCAGTTGCCAGATCCAAGTCAGGATACTTATGTTGGATGAGTTGTTTCATTCAGCTGAGCCAGTTTGGCGAGGTGATTGTCAGCGCTGGGTTTCTCCCCAGCCAGTGATGTCTATCGGGCGTCGTTAGGTGCACTCATGAGTGCACTGGCAACTGGGCGTCTATCACTGGTTAACACAGGCTGATACTGATTAAGTTTGGCACGTGCAATTTGTCTACGTAGTATGAAAACGACTATTCCCAAAATCAAAAGCGATGCTGCTATTCCCACAGCGACATAATCAAAATTCGTTATCGAGGGTCCAAGGTTTTGGAATTTCCATTTCATGCAAATCAGTAACTAACCCGTCCACGGGAATTTCAGGGAAGTGAGCGAGGCGTGAGGGCATTTTCACCTTCACGTTTTCAGGAAAATTTGTTACATAGGGAGACCATAACGTGAAGGACTCCTTCCGAATTCTGACTCAAAACTTGATCGAAACTATCAGGATGCTCGCATCTAGATTCCTTATGAAAGGTGCCTAGAAGAGTCGTGGTTGGGTGTATGGCCTGGCACCAGTAATCAACGTGTATCACATTTACCCCCAATGTCCCCACGAACTATAAAATAAACTAATTTCCTCAAAACCTGCCCCGTTTTTGACAGACGGCACATTCCTTGATTCCAGCCAATAACACTACACTCGTCAATCGTTGTGCATTCTCTCTCTGAACCAACAATAAATCACTGAGTTCACCTTAACTCACTACTTAAACTTGACAAAAAGAGAATTATGAGTTTCTGAGTGATTCACCAAGGCTTCAATTAAAGTTCACATCTTACCAGCAGCTTCTGTTTTTTCATCGTCACTCAGGTTCCATTTTCTTTAAAAAATGTAGTAACTTCATTGCACAGTGGAGCAGACGACAGAAACGGAGTCGTAGTGCGCAGCGCGACTGCCAGTCGCCTGGAATATCGCGGGAGAGCCTATACTTGGCCATAGTTCCGTTAAGATTGCGCCGTGTTCCGAATTCGACACTTGAAATTGGATCTGAGCCCAACCCCCCCCCCTCAAACACTAAAACTGCACAAATTTAAATCTTGTTTCATCCGGGGTTAATTAATAAACTCAACATTTCCCTACGCTCATGCTGTTTTATATTTTTTGCAGCAGCCAAGGGGGAGGCCGGGCCCCCTTTCCCCCCCCCCCCCC
>NMRA01000379.1:226231-253378 GCA_002633005.1 Phoronis australis | reverse complement strand
TTTTGGGTGTCGTTTTTGAGTTTCCGGTGAACCCTTCCCAGAGGACAATTTGTCAATCATGGGTAATCCGAAGTTCATTGGGACCATAGATATTAGTCTATGTTGGGACAGATTGTTGATATTTGTGGAACCTCGAATGCACGAGCTAGCTCATTTTTTTGAAATTCCTTTTTGGTTTCTGCCAGACTCATTCCAGAGTGCAATTTGTCCGTCATGGGTCCTTCAGTGTTCAATGCAGTAATTTTGGCCCATACCTCAAATATCTAATCTAGCTCATTTTTGGCCCCCTTGTAAGGTACCCAGGGCTCACACCCAGAGAGCAGACAACAGCAGATATCCATTTCTGTATACCTATACTGAGGTGAATTATTAAGTGCTCCTATGCTCAGATGTTGGTACCTGTTCATCTATGCTAACTGCTCTGGGCTGCCAGTCTATAAGAGATGTTGCACAATGATAAAGAAGAAACCTGAATTTTGAACAACTATTATTAAACAAATTCAACAAAGCATCACTGCCATACATTCTTCAATACAAAATTTCAGAATAAAGTTTTAAAGCTTAACAAAATATAAATAGTTTATAGTAGCAAAATTTTAAGTTAAATCATAAGACATTTTCCAGTGGCTTCTTTTTAGAAAACATTCAACAAGTGTTTCACATGCCACCATTCCTTGTTAACTACAAGAAAAACACTTCAAAGCTGTCTCCATACAGAATTATCATAAACACTAGTCATAACATGGAACAGAGGAAGACCTATGGCTGTAAAAGTGTTTGTCGTGAACCAAGTCAAATTATAGAAAGCTGTTTATATTGAAACAAAGTACAACCAAATCAACTCTCCCCAAACTGACATGTCACTGAGACAACAAAATGAGCAGAAGATGCATACTGCCCGTGGTTACCATAACAACAACCACTTGGAGAACTATCAGTATATTCTAGTTCTTACTTGATCTCAGTTTCTTTTGCAATGCACATCAACCAGTTCTTTCCCTGACTTAGGTACCACCAGGGCAGTGAGTCATTCAGGTCATTTTCAGACCTGCAAAAACAAAGACTAAAAAAAGGGCAACCCCTATCCAGTTCAACCAACCTCTCCCTTTTTTTCTGAAAAGTTACGGTAAGCAAGGTTTGAAATGCCATGATTTGTCAAGCTATGTGCAAAAAAATCCCACATCACGGAGTTTCTGTTTTGAAAAAATGAGCATTTAAAAAAATGTTGCACCACAAACTCAATTTTCCAAAAAAAATACGAAAATCAACAATGCTTTTTGGCCTAATCCAATTTATTAGCATTAGCAGGCTTACCCCCAAACCAGACTCCATACGATACTACAGTGTAATAACCACAACACAGTGGTAAGGTTGACACTACCACCTCCAACAAAAGACCAGCTGTGAATAGATTGTCACATTTGGTTTTGGCCAAAATATGAGTGCAAACTTTAAAATCAGCGCATACGTAAATATTGGAGTACCTTTTGGTTCATTGTCTCTAAACCATTGTAAAGACAAAAGTTCACAATATTCTAATCAGGTGGCACATAATATGAAGAATTGGAATGACCAACAGGATTCTCAGCATCACAGTCAAAGAACACTGTAAAGACACACACAGTGCTGTTCTTAACCATTCATTTAGCACTGGTCACACTACAGATTACTCTGGTGTTCAGATCTTGGGCAAGAATAATGCCACCCTCAGACGCCTCATAAAGGAGGCTATGCACATAAGGTTGAATCATGCTGAGTGCTATCTGAATAGAAACATTGGTTCATTTGAGCTCCAACTGTTTTGATTTCTTGTCTCTTCCCTGCAATGCACTTTGACCTTTACCTGTACAGTCTGTTCTCCACCTTTGTCACCTGATTGGACTATTGTGGATCAACATGTCATTATTTCCATATGCACTGATTTTAAAGTGCCTATAGATTGTCATGGCTTTATTAGGTGTCTATTCATGGCTGACTGCACCCAGCTATCATGGGAATGCCTCAATCAAACACAGCTCTTACTTTTCATACATGGCTTAAAAGTATTTAATCAACTGTTGCATACAGAGTTTGTGGACATGTGTTCCCGCATAGCTTTTCCAGTAAAGAAGTATACGATACAATAATAGGAATGTGTCCCTGTAATATAAAAGACGAGAATGTAGACATTACTTAATCAGAAGGCATGCTTCAACAGGGTCTCCTTTACCAAAAAACCTGAAGCCCATGCCAATGGAAATTGACTTACAGCAGAAATTTTGTCTTATATTCCCGCCATTATCAGAATAGCTTGACAACATTCGCTGCTGCCATGTTGCAGTGTTGGCTGTTTACAACTGTGAGAGTATGTGAATTTAACTTGTGACTAGATGACATTGTAGTGCCTCAAACTAGCCTAGCCATTACATGACGTCAACCCTCTTTCCCAAACAAGCACCAACATTTGATTTAAACCACTTACATTAATGAATTTGGCCTCCAATTTTCCTTTGTTCCTTAGTCAAATTAGACATAGTTATCATGCTACAATTCATTATTACTAAGACTAGGCTGCATAAGTAGGATATGAGTAGTGTCTAGTCACTTGATGTGCCCAGATTGGTCAATTAAACTGCTGGTTCTTAACAAACCCACAAATCATTTCTCATCTTAGTAAGGAACAAGTCGACACAAATTTTTAAGTGGAAAGTTTTTAAATCAAATGTTTGCTTCTTTGTTGGAACGCAGACTTATAACTATAATACAATTTCAGCTTGATAAGTGAGAGCACATCAGATTTAAGCAAAACAAATGATCAGTTTAGGTACCAATTATTAGGATATTCTCAGGCTATTTATACTGCATCGAAATGAGATTAAATGGCTGTAGGGAGAACAAGATGAAATATCTAACTTTGTCACATCTGATGAGACAAACGCTCACAATCAGTAGATGTCTAACTTTAGCCTAAAGTCACATCTGGTGAGACAAATGCTCACAATCAGTAGATGTCTAACTTAAGCCTAAAGTCACATCCGATGAGACAAACTCTTTGTGGTCAGTAGATGCAACACTTTCCATGAAACTCAACTACCACTGGCGATGGCCGCTCACATGACTTCTGGCTGGGTGTCTGTGCCGTAATGGCTTCGTCGTCCTACGGCTTGATCAGCACTCACCAACAGTGGCGCTCTCTCATTCCTCTTGATGGCAGACACGTGACGTTGCCTATTGATTTGATGGACCCTGTATGGACAATCAGGGAAGTCCGCATTATTGCGTTCACGGTACAACTGGAAAGATGTACCAGCGATGGCAAGAGCTCCCCATACAGCACACAGGAGGATTTCTGCAATATAAGGTGTAACCTGCTCATTAATCTGTAGATAAGTATAGGACAGTGACAGTGAACACGAGCAATGCAGAGCTTTGATATGACCCAAACATCGCATACAGAACAGATACAAGGGTTGATTACTATATCGAGCATTCCCACTAAATGAAACACTGCTAGTAAACTTAAAATAGCCGTTAGGGGGTACATACTAGCAAGTCAGCAACACTCTCCTCAATAGGAACAGACCTGCTAAGATCGTAAAATACAAAATTGGCTTTAAGGTGGAATAGCGGTATAGTCAGATAAGTCCAAAAGTTGTCTTGCATTGACATAGAAATGCATAATAATGTCAAATTTCACTAATATTCTGCAGGGGTTTAGGAGTTAACAGCTGTAGGTGCGACAAAAGCAGAACTGCCATTAGGAAGCACCACATTCGTCAAAATTGTCTAAAAATCCCTGTCAGTGATGCTCTTTCCAGTAAGAACATGTATACCAATTTTCGTAACGATTCGTAAGTGGTTTGGCCAATAAAGAGATAGATGTCACAAGAGATTCGAATGTAATAAAAATGGCAACTAAGCGGCGTGCATTATGTCAAATCGTCACCGCTTATTTAAACAGAAACCTATTTGCCTAGAAGACGCCACAGTACTCAGAGTTGTCCCTAAATCGTCACTCGTCTTCTTCATAGTAGGAACATGCGTGCCAATTTTCATAACCATCCTTAGAATGGTTTGGTTGATAGAGGGGCGATGCCAAAAAACAAACTCAAAAACAATAACAAGAGCAACACAGAGTGTTGAAATGTGGCAACAGCAGCACTGCATTCTTTTCAACAAGATGGACAGACCATCATGCTTAATAAAAGACTTGAATTTGAATACAATAAATCATCATCATAACTAAAACGGCCAAGTTTTATTATACAAATTAGTTTATTAAACCTAAGTTCTATGGGCGTCACGTCGAGGATGATGCTTGGATTAAGGCCTCCTCTATGATGACTAAACTTGTAGAATGCAAAAAAATGCACAACTAGTTTTTCAAATTTTGCCTGCGGAAGGCCTCCTATCAAACCCCCAATAGAGGATGTCACCTCCCATGCTCGAATGCGTCGCCACTGCGACCATTCATCACCATGCTCCTTTTGAAATCCAGGCAATAGGGGGATCCTACTTCCCATACTCGTGTGTGGCATCCAGCTATGCATCCCGTTTTCGCCATTCAACACCACGCTCCTTTCAAAATGCAGGGAAAGCACCGTATTATGCATCCATATACTTATACATGGGCCATAAAAACTAATTATTTTGCTCAAGGTCGGAGCACAAACCAAATTTTGAAATAGGATTCTGACCGTCTCAAATTCAAGGACTGTGATCAAGGACAAACGTCCGTTCACGTCAATGTTACAGACTACGAGGGTGCATGAAAATGTTGCATCGATGCCCATATTTAATGGTTTTATAAATTGTTAAGTCTGTTTTCAGAATCAGTTGATACAAAATGAAGTGTCTGATGTTTAAGAAATATCATGCCGAAATCATTCCTCTCTTCAGAATGGTACGGGTCCCTTGCTTCACTTGCCACACCAGATGAATATTGAGTTCCTCATCAGCTAATTTCTAGTTATCTCATTTGAGCAGCAAGAGGAAGCGAATATCAAACATCAACATACACACATTTCCATACAATGTCATCACCAACCTGATAATTGGAACGGCGCCACCATAATTGAACGGTTGAAATCCTCATTGACGGCTCTTTTCACAGAGTTAACAATGATGTAGGAAAGGCTACCATGAATGTAGGAGTTTATGGCAATGGCAAACCCATACGAGCCAATCACGGTGCACGAAAGAATGCTTAACTAGAAAGGAAATAACATCCAACTGAAATTAATGGTGATAATGTAAATTGTAAATTGAAGCAAACCTGGTTCAATTAGAACCAGCATGTCTAATAAGTAAAAAAAGTCCACAAGAGTGCATTATTCACTACTACTTCATAAGCTTATGAAGGACCATAAAAATTGACCAAATTTGGCAAACTTCCAAACAACACATCTCAGAAATGATCGATAGTATTCATATGAAACTTTCATATACAAAAGCAACGCTGAGGTGTTGAAATCCTCCCACAGTGCATCACAGATATTATGATTCCAAGGGTCACTAGGAGGCGCTGCAGTAGTCGAATCCAGCCAAAAATCAAACAGTTCCGACAGATTGTTATAATAAAACTCTTTCTCAAGTTTCAATGAAATCTATCAATTGGTTCTCTAGATATCACACAGATACACTCTTCCTTAAAACTACTGAGAAAGTCATGCTATCCCTGACTACAGTGGGGCAGGTTGAAAAGTGGCATGAATATGGGCAGCGCACCATAAGGGGCTGGGGAGGCTATAGCCCACACTTTTTTCAGTGCTACGCCGCACATGGTCTATAGGCGGTGCACCACAGGGGGGCTGAGGGGGCTTTAGCCCCCACTTTTTTCAGTGCTGCGCCGCACATGATGAATCATTCTAGTGATGCCCATCACCACAGTGATTTTGACAACAGTATGTATTTAGCCAGAGATAAACAATATAAACAATTCACCAATCACAGAAGTCGATGCTTATAATTTAGGACGGTGACGATGAATATCCATAGAAGCCTTGCTATTCATGGATAATTTTGCTATGATATCTAGTGTGAATCGAAGCAAGTTTCCGACTTCAGAGCTGAGCAGACATTTTTTTAGTTACAAATGATGTGAATATATATTTTTAATGTCGAATTTAAAAATCTTAGCTTTTCAATAATTGAGTAACAACTCGGTAAATAATCCGCTTCCAATATGCGTATCTTTGCATGGTCTTGCGTACTACAAGTCAAATTTTCGTACGAATCTGCATTTTTTGCGTATGGTACACAAGTCCGCAAATGTTCAAAAGTCCAGCAAATTCAGTGTCAAGCTTGACTGCAGTACAAATGGTCAAAACTCAAGCATATCCAGTGTCAAGCTCCACAGTACTAATGGTCAAAACTCAAGCATATCCAGTGTCAAGCTCCACAGTACAAATGGTCAAAACTCAAGCATATTCAGTGTCAAGCTCCACAGTACAAATGGTCAAAACTCAAGCATATTCAGTGTCAAGCTCCACAGTACAAATGGTCAAAACTCAAGCATATCCAGTGTCAAGCTAGACAGTACAAATCCCACCGATATGGAAGTGAAACACTCTTCTTTTTGTCAAGAAATTTTAAAACCTTACTTCCATTTAATGTAATCTTATTGTCTGTAATTGCAGAACCTTTGCCATAACTACACACAACAGTGAACCTACCAGTTTGGTGAAGTACAGGAAAATGACAGGAATAACCAGGACCCCACATGTAAAGGTGATGCCGTAGTTGAAGTCGTTCTTCCAGACTTCCATGTTGCCTGAAAGACCCAGCAAAGCAAGCTTCATTTCTCATTGCCAGAAGACATATGGCTTGGTGTTGGCAAAATTGCCAGCATTATTACTTTATTTGACAAGTCACTGAGTCGTAGATCTTCAGTTTAAGTTCAAGAATTTCAAAAATTTTAGTTTTAGCAAAGAATTAGCTTTTGAGATTAAGACGGTATTAGAAATTTACACACCTAGAAATTTCGTAAATAACAATGAACAGACTCGGGGGAAAAATGACAAAAGATCAACAACAAGAGCAACACGGACCGTTGAAATGTGCCCATCAAGGCACCGCAAATGATGTGCTTCTACAGGTGTTTATTTATATCACAGAAATGGCTACTAGATGGCGCAAAAAAGCTCAAATCCATCCCAAAACGGGAACAAATCATCGCTTTTTTAATAAGCTATTTACTAAATATCATAAAAATCTGTCAAGGTACTTCAGAGAAACAGAGGGAAAGGACAAAAAAATGAAATTGCCACTAGGGGACTATGGGTGCAAAAAAAAACGTAACTGCCACTAGGAGGTGCCACAGTAGTCGAAGTCATCAGAAAATCATCGTGAACTGTCCATTTCACTTTAAGAACATATTTGCCAATTTTCACAATCAGAGTTATTTGGTTGATAGAGAGGCAGACGCAAAAAACAGCCTACAAAACAGTAAAAATGGCCACTAGATGGCACAAAATATGTCGAATTCGTTCAAAAACAGGAACATGTCATCGTTTCAATAGAGCGCTATTTACCAAATTTCGTAAAAATCTGTCATGGAACTTGAATTAAAGAAACAGCATTTGTCGGAGTAGTCTGAAAGCTGTTGCCGTTCGTTGTCAACTTCATAAAAATAAACTTGCTAAATTTAATAAAGATCCTGCACAGAGTTTGGGAGATACAGCCATGGGCGTAAATAAACAAAACTGCCACTAGGAGGCGCCACAGAAGTCGAGGTCATCGGAAAATCATCAACAGCTGTCCTCCTCACAGTAGGAACATACAAGCCAAGTTTCCACTTTCATCCTTAGAGTGGTGGAAATAACAAAACGCAGGATTTCAAAGTATGACGATTATTATTATTCATGATAAATAACAAATTAAACTTCATTAACCCAAACAAGGTAACTGAGGAATAAAAGCTCGTATTTCTGGTTACAATAACTGGAGGGCATCAGAAATAGGCTCCAAAAATGTTGTGCATCCGAAGGGCACACGTGTACCATTAATGTTGCATCCGCTGCACTGCCACAGACACAAAAATGCGTTAGTTGAACCACGTCGTGCTATATACCTACCAAATGGAGTGAAGAATACAATGCTGGCAAACAGGTAGCCAAGGTTAAGTCCCGCCAACAGTACGCTGAAAACCGGTTGCCCGACAAACCACCAGAAGGTCACCCACAGGCCGCCACCCACCAAGCCAAAAGAGGCCGCCACAATCATACGCCCTGACGAGAAAAATACCAAACTCAGACGAGACGTTCAGCGAAGAAGTATTAAACATTTACCTTCAAGTCATCAAGTATTATGGAAACGAGAATTGAAATAATGTAATAGTGGAATAAAGGTCAAATGCATACTTTTATTTAAAATCCTTGAAGTTGCTGTAAACTACTTTGTGACAAAAAGTAAACATTGATTTAGACCACTAACTGTTGTAAAGCAAGTCTCAACTTGACAGTTTGTTACTGCGTGAGGCTACGCTCGCCACCTAAAATGACACGTCAGGTGAAGCTATCTTATTGAGCTTGGCTTTCAGCAGTGATCAAC
The DNA here is from genome assembly GCA_002633005.1 of Phoronis australis. Lineage (NCBI taxonomy): Eukaryota > Metazoa > Phoronida > Phoronidae > Phoronis > Phoronis australis. The sequence goes on along the minus strand of NMRA01000379.1, from coordinate 244,849 downwards.
TATCAGTTCTTAACGGAATGACTTCTAATGAGAGTAAGGCAGAATTTGAACCTCATAAATGGGATAAATGAAAAGTTAACTGGTGGTATGATAGCACCATCGATTCTAGAGGACAATTACGTGTCAATGGTACTGCAAGCACAACAGCACTCCCAGGAGGAATTATTTATGGCAACTTAAAGATGGCTCTTGTTACCATGACCTCATTTGTGAATTTAAATTTTGTGCACAGTTAGCTTTGAAATATTTTCTAACATGATTAAAGAAAAATTCTTAAGTTGCCATAAAGTTGCCACTGCGAGTATCAAAGTCAGACAATAATTCACTTGAAATTTGTTTCTAAGTTTGTGTTGATTTCCAAACTAACAGTTTTTTTCAAGATTTTAATACTTTTGGTTCACAATTTTTGCATTATTTCATGAAGTCAGAGCATTTGCCACCAAAGTAGTAAGCAAAAACATGTGGCTGAATTATAACAGAAAGTAAATAGACGCAAGTTGGAACTGTTCGGCAAAGCAAAAATCAGGCAAGATTGGTGAAACGCGCCTCCTGCAATCGTCTATGTTCTTTCTTCATTGAATTTAGTTAGAAATTGAATGGTACGTATTTTTACGGGGAGAGGATTAGGTTTCTGTGAAGTGAGTACAAGGAACGACCTTTATTTTTAGTCAATGATTTCCACGTTAGTTTTGGCAACCTCATATTTCGTTTGGTGACCTGGGAATTCCGCCAAGTCGCCAAATGCATCTTGGCGTCAAGCTAAGCGTCAAGCACTATGGTACCTTACCTACAGAACACCGTGGTATCATGCTTACAGAACATGCCAAAAGTAATCAAACAAAATATTGTTTCTTTGATGTCACGACCGATTTCACTTGTTGCAAAAATTACGGTGAGGACAAATCATGAATCCCTTCTAATCTTCCAATGTTTGTACGTTTGTTAAAATTTCTCCACAATTCCTGGCTGTAATGAGCGGCTAGTACCATGGTTAATTCCCGCCTGCTCAATCGTCATGACAAGAAATTACGGATCATTTACCTTACTGTTCACGTGTATTGTAGCTAACTAATCAGTAATTAATGCGTGTAGTCTATAACAACAACACTTTCCATATCATTAGATTCAGTACTAATCAAAACACTCACATGTGAAGCTGAGCTCAGTAAATAGGGTGAACACGATAAAGAAGGTTAACATGAAGGACGAGAAGCCCCACAGGAACATGACTGAAACGAAACAAAATGGAACACGTGAATTTCAAACTATTCCTATCCGACCACCCCACTTTACAAGTTGTTCCAGGTGCGAGAGAGCACAATGTTGTGCTCACTTCTGTTGCAGTGTTGTGCTCATATCCACTACAATGCTGTTCTCACTTCCGTTACAATTTTGCGTCCACTTTTACTATTTTTTCAGATGGCGCACCAGAAACTTAGCATGAAGAGGACATTGTATCAGTCAGCAAGTTCGGGTGGTTAAACCACTGTCGCAACTGACACAAAAGTGTACAACAAGAACCTCACATATCAGTCAGCAAGTACGGGTGTGATAACCACTGCATCAAGTGACACAAGAGTGTATGACAAGAACCTCACATATGTCGCACAAAAATAACTGCCATAATTCCCAAGAGCTGAATTCAACTCTCCACTTTCGTGGAGGAAGAAAAACACATAGTATGACTGATGGAGACTTCAAAACGCTGGCCGACACACTTCAAAGGCAAGTCAGACAAGTGAACAGCGATTTATTACGCCTCAATCAGCTTGTCAAATATTAAGACGTCTGCTTTCTAACTCATTATGCAACAGTGAAACTATATCAGCATCATAATGACAATGACTAATTATAAGTTTTTTGTTAATTACTTCACATAAAAAAATAAAGTAGTCACAATTGTCTTTTTTGTTTTTCAAATGACAATCACTAGCCCCAAACAATGGGACCTTTAGTTTTATGATGTATACACAGTGGAAAACGGGATAATGGTGGATGGACAAGTGTGACAGTCATAAGTCTAAATCAAGTCATAAATATGAACCATCTCTGCTGAGAAGGTATTGGGACCAATCATTTATAGTCTAAAATCAGTTATTGGTAACTTGCTAAAACACAATCTTTACTTAATCTCTTGTCTGCAGATATTTTCTTTAACAAATGACACAACACAGATACAATTAATTCCTCATATGTCTCTACAACTATCACATCTACTGCCACAGACTCAGAAATGCTCCTCTCTCTCAATATAAATGCTTCTCTCTCTCTCAATATAAATGTTCAACAAGGAGGTGCTTAAGTACATTGGAATAGAAAAATATCACTATGTCAGAAATTACGAGTATGGAAAATTTAATAATATTTGGTGCTCTCTGGCTCTTATGTAAGCATGGTTCTAATTTTGTAGTCAGGTCTTGAAATGCACAAGGTGTGGTGTGTTTGTGTGTCCTTTGTCTATTGTACAAATGCTTTTGTATTTACAACAAATGTATTTAAAAGTCATATAAAGGTTGTGAAAGTGGTGATTTTTTCCGAGTTGCCAAGTCTGTTTGTTCAAAATGGAGCTTACAGATGATATGTTTGTTTGTCTTCTGATCACGAATATAATTTTGAGTCAAGTGCACACCAAAATGAGTCAAATGCAGACGAAAATGAGTCAGGTGCAGGCCAAAATGAGTCAGGCGTAGACCAAAATGAGTCAGGTGCTGACCAAAATGAGTCAGGTGTAGACCAAAACGAGCCAAAGGCAGACCAAAATCAATTGTTATTTTCTTTGGCCAAATGAAAAACGGGAGAAAGTAAAATTTCAATTGTCCAAATGCTTAAAGCAGAGTTTAAATGTCTCATACTACTGCTTAGCTCCTGTAAGTATTTGCAGATCTAAAACCAGAACGTCTCGTGCCGGGAGCAACTGGAGTCTTGTTCAGCCCTCATGGAAATGTGGTATAACAGACTTATCTGATACCTGGTGATTTGTACCTTAATATAAGGCAATGGCTTAAAGGCCAAATGATGCATTTAGAGAACACTTAAAAATGCAAAATACCTAGAATATGAGGCCATGTCGTTATGTTCAAGTATAAAGCCAAACCAGTATTTTGGCCAGTTATCATTGTTTTGTATTTGCTACTCAGTCATGACCAAAATGTCACATAATATCTAAGATTATAAAATATTGCTTGGTTAAGAGCATTTCCATAAAATTATTGAAAAAATAATATAACAAAATAACAAAACAATTCACAAAGAGAAGTCCAAAATGACAGTGAACACACAGGTACTCGCTATCTCAGTGTAGCTACAGTAAGCAGTGCTGCATAACACTGTTCAGAGTGTTCACATGTCATCAGACATTTGTGGTTAAAATTGGAGCATCTTTGGATTTCAAGCATACCATAGGATTGTATTTGAGAGGACAAATCGTGAGAGAATGCAAATGACCCAGAAAAATACCTTGTATTCCGAGTATATGGCCATACTTTACTACAAAGCCACGGCCTTACAATACTTGAGTATACAGCCATACTTTACTACAAAGCCACGGCCTTACAATACTTGAGTATACAGCCATACTTTACTACAAAGCCACGGCCTTACAATACTTGAGTATACAGCCATACTTTACTACAAAGCCATGGCCTTACAATACTTGAGTATACAGCCATACTCTACAATAAAGCCATGGCCTTATATTCCAGGTAATACAGTACAAAAATATCAACATTGTTAAATCTCTTAATTGTTAAAACTTCACTGATTTACGATAAGTGAAATTACCACTTTTCATGAAAAATTAGGTACCATATTAATGCGTTTCATTCTAAGTTCAATATCACAGCTGTCATCAGACAAAATTCAAAGAAAGCATCTGTAAGATGAAAATTACAATTTTAATTTTATTTTATTTTTGTCTGAAACTGGTGAAATATTAACATGAAACACAAAATAAATGAACTGATGCGAAGACAATGAAACAAAGTAATTTCTTTCATGTCTTCTAGGGTTCATGATGTCTTAAATTACTTCAAAACTTTTAGAATTTACCTGTTCGGAAATACCTGTGACCAGCAAAGCAAATGAACATTCCCACAATGCCTGCAAATGTACAGAGGATCCAAGCAGCAACATTATCTGGAAACAACAAAATGACATTACAGTTTTTTAGAAAAACCAACGAGGAGCTCAATATCAAAGCTACATTCAAACATTTAAGATGTAGGTCTGTCCTGAAATACCACTCTGATCCTGAGGAGTTTACCCACAATGCAATACATGCACATGTCCTGCTTCCTCACACAGAAATGTACTTGTCAGTGACTTGTATCCAAACTATTATACAATTCATCAGTGTAATGCAGGCAAACTTAACTGCATTATGATGTCCACCTCTGTTAACCAACTGAGGAGTGATGGGCATTTTGAAAAACAGGTCAGTCATGCACCGTATTTTGTATCTCCATTAATGAGAAATTAAAGTCCAATTGAGGATGGGGCTATTACAAACTGTCAAAATAAATATTGATTAAGAAATTAGTAGATAGTTCCATTTAAGTTGTACAAAATTTGTGTATGTGTACTTTTAAAACCATGGGGTCAAACTTGTTTATATTGTTTTTGATATCAGCAATTATTTTTAGATAATGTTCATAACTTTGGTTCTGGGTAGATGCACTCTAAAGATTCTAGAAATTTCTGAGATCAGATCGTAACAGCCAATGATATGATTAGATAATATCATGTGGTTTTTAGTAGTCAATTGTTAAGTAAGTACATTATTACAATTTGGGCAGAAATCTGGAAAACACTCGGATGGAATTCAGTAGTTGAAGCAATAGGACTTGCTACAGTGTACTGAAGAAATATTACAAGAGCCATCTCATGGAAGATTCTAAAGAGGATCTTGGTAAGGGTAAGGGTTAACGAACAGGAAGTTAAATAAGAGTTTGTCCCTTGCATCGTGGGAAATAAAATACTGCTTGCAAGTGTTACGTCACAAGGGACTATGACCAGTAAGAGGAATCGTGGGTTGAAGATACTGCCTGCAAGAGTTGCATCATGACAGACTGTGATCAGCAACTACCTATAGGACTGTCATTTAATGACTGTCAGGTCCTACAGCTTGGATAGGACATAAGACGTTGATTATTTATAGTCAATTGGTTGAAGTAATCCTTACAGAGGGCGCTAGCATAGTTACTCTTCTTCATTGTTAGTGTACTTATTCAATAATTAACAAAAGGTTTCACTTGTTTTAATTACTGGTCATCATATAATAAATTATTTACTGGATTATTTAATTATTTCTCTCTCCATCCACGCACAATGTTGAAGCATAGCTACCTTTTAAAGTGAACCCACAGTCAACTTCTGACACTATCAGTTTTATTATAAGACAATACAAACAGTATTTACTCTATCAAACTAGTGCAACAGAAACTAGAATAAGTTCACAAGCATGATGCCAATTGAGCATGATCTGACATTTGACAAGTACACAAAACGTACTGAAAGTGGCATAGATGAATAGCCCACGAGACATTATTCTGTGGAATAATGTCTCGTGAGATATTACTTCATCTACGCCAATCGAGGTAGGTTTTGTATTTATCCTATATGCTTCGAATTCTTTCATTTTTTTCTAAAGATTTTTTAAATACTTCACTCAGACTGTCCACGTGGCGGATCACATCCTATATGTATGTACGTGCGCGTTAGGTTGCAAGTTTTCTCCAGAAAAAGAAACAGTTTTAAATGTAATGAGTTACCACTTGAAAAGAGATAAAGATGAAAACAACGGTAAATGTGCATTAAACATTTCCTGAAAATAATTAAATTACAACAATTGATAATGTAGTTTCAGAGGAATCAGCACCTGAGTTGCAGACGATATAACATTTAGCAACTGAAAACTGAGACAAAAGTGTCGCATAATTAACAGTTTTGTACCAGATGTTATGTTTGGGACCTGATTGCACGTTGAGTGATATTTACAGCGTTGCAATTGTATTACTTTTAAACTATTTTTGGAAAGTTCGATGATCAAACTGGCTAACGAAGTCAAGTCTACATTGACCTATCTTTTAAACTCTCCATGTCAGAGGGCACTGCTGAACTAGTCTGGGGGGAATACGGGAAACAATATCACATGGATATGTTGCAATGGACTGAATCAACGCGTATAAAAGCTCTCACAATATGCCACTTGTCATTGCTCAATTATCACAATAGGTTACATTTCATTATTTTTTGTTTGTTATGAAAAAGGATACTTCAACAATGGCAAACTTTCAGAATCTCTTATTGTTGTCTGTTTTCTATTTAAATCATTTAATACTAGCAACTGTACCCAAGTGTGCATCAGAATTGGATGATTTAGCAACAAATTTGAATTTTGTTATCTGCTGCGGTGCTTAAATTAATACATAACAAGGAAGAGATACTCTGACAATTGTTGCAGAACAAACAACATTGAAAATACAACAATTCATAAAAAAGTACCCTACAGTGCTTTATTTGAGGTTTTCACAGGAACTGCTGAGATTGAAAACATTGCCTAATGTCCAAAGTAGCTAGAATTAGACTATGTGACCTTTTCAAAACAATTCTTTGAAACCTGATTGCGACTCATCAGCACATGATCTTTATATTATGACAAGTTGTTAGTTGAGAATCATACAGTAAGAGTGAAGAGACATTTCTTGTAGTTTTCTAGAATATAACCAAGTCAAAATCTTAATACCGAGTTGTGTTGTAAAGAAGTTTTCATATAAAAACATTTTGCTGGCTAATGAATTAAAATGATATATGACTACATAACAAGAGCAATGCGCAGCATTGAAATGTGCCCACGAATGCACCGCAAGAAGTCTGTTTCAAGGGGTGTTTATTTCTATCACAAAAATGGCCACTAGTTGGCGCAAAATATGTCGAATTAATCCAAAAACGAGAACATGTCATCGTTTTTTAACAGAAAGCTATTTACCAAACTTCATAAAAATCCTTCAACAAATTTCAAAGAAACAAGGGGAAAACAGAATAAAATTGAATTACCACAAGGGGCACAGTGATCGTCGGATCCGTCTGAAAGTCTTCCTCTGTTGTCAACTCCATATAAATAGAATTGCTAAATCTAATAAAAATCCTGCAGTGGGTTTAGGAGATATAGCTATAGGTGCAAAAAAGAACACAACTGCCACTACCAGGCGCCATAGTAGTCAAAGTCATCGGAAAATAATCGTCAGCTATCCTCTTCACATTAAGGATATATATGCCAATTTTCACAACTCTCCTTAGAGTGGTTTGGTTGATAGAGGGCAGACACCCAAAAACAGACTTGAAAACAGTAAAAATGGCTACTAGGTGGTGCAAAATACCTCGAATCCTTCTGAAAATAAGAGGTTGGTGTCATCTCACTAATAGATGCCTACAATCCAAATTTTATGAAAATCCATTCAGGACCTCCTAAGATACATAGGTAAGCCTCATCTCACTAATTTATGCCTATCTGCCAAATTTCATGACAATCTGTTGAGGACCTCTGAAGATACAGAGGTAAATGTAAAAAACTAAAATTGCCACTAGGGGGCACACCGGTAGTCTAATCCATCCGAAAGCCATCGTTATCCGTAATCGACTTCATATAAATACACTAGCCAAATTTAGTAACGATCCTGCAGAGCGTTTAGGAGATACAGCCAACGGTGCAAAAACTGCCACTAGAAGGTGCCACAGTAATCGAAATCATTGGAAAATCATCGTCAGCAGTCCTCTTCATAGTTAGAGCCTACATGCCAATTTTCATAATCATCCTTCCTTAGAGTGGTGTGGTTGATAGAGGGGTGGACACCCAAAAACAGACTTGAAAACAGTATAAAATGGCCACTAGGTGGCGCCAAATACCTCGAATTCATCTGAAAATGAGAGGTTAGTGACATCTCACTAATAGATGCATGTATTCCAAATTTTATGAAAATCCGATACAGCGGTAAACGTAAAAAATAAAGCTGCCACTAGGGGACACACCGGTAGTGCGGTAGGTCCGAAATTCGTCGTCATCCATCGACAACTTCATAGGAACACATCTGTCATATCTCATCAAGATCCTGTGAGGGGTTTAGGCAATACAGCTGCAGATGCCGGCCTCCGGATGGAGATGACGGCAATATGTACCCATATATAAACATGTGGGCGCATAATAAAACTACTACTTACGTCGAGCCTCGCAGTTGTCAACCTTTCCCTCAAACTCACAAGCGTACGTCGACGACGGTATGTACATTGACCTTGTGACCTTGTCCTTTCCCATGAATGTGACAACCACTGTATAGATGGCGCCACGTCCCAGGTAGGAGGCAACTGTAAAGTTACTGTGGTGCTTCTTGCGAAGGAATGACGGGAAGATCTGCATTTGAGAAAAAAGTACATTGCAACAGGCATGGCCTGTGTGAAAGACCAAGAAGATAGGACAAAATACTAAACCTGGTTGCGCAGTATACTTCATCAATAATTTGTTGAACGAGTGGCGATGTGGCAATGCTCACACAGTGGGGGATGACAGGATTTGTTCATCCTAGCGCTATCCGCTAGACGAAGTATTTCTGAGCTGTATTGCACCATCCCTTGGCCTACCGTAATCATATCAAGTCCAGGTGCTGAAGCAAATCAGCAGCCTTGGTGTATTAAGCATATCCATGACAACCAGTCAGAAGACAGTTGTTCTTACACTGCTGGCTATCATTGACTGCAGTTGATTCATAAATTAACAAGAGCAATGTGGAGCATTGAAATGTGCCTAAAACTGCACCGGAAATGGTGTGCTTCTAGGGGTGTTTATTTCTAGTATAAAAATGGCCATTAGATGGCACAGAATGCATTGAACTCATCCAAAATGGGAAGGTGTTGTTGTCTCTCAAAATTATTTACCAAATTTCATGAAAATCTGTCAAAATACTCCGAGCAAACAAAGGCAAAGTTCGTAAAGCCAAATTCCCATCAGGAACCACAACGGTAGTCCAATCCGTCCATCTGCTGTCAAGTGAATAAGAATACAATTGTAAAAGTTCAAAAATGTTTTGCAAGGGGTTTAGGAGATACAGCCGTAGATGCGAAAAAATGTCATTAGGGGACACCACAGCAGTTGGATCTGTTTGAAAATCCACGCCAGCCATGCTCTTGTCAGTATGAACACATTTACCAATTTCATAATGATCCCCACGCCAGCCATGCTCTTGTCAGTATGAACACATCGACCAATTTCATAATGATTCTCTACGCCAGCCATGCTCTTGTCAGTATGAACACATCTACCAATTTCATAATGATCCCCACGCCAGCCATGCTCTTGTCAGTATGAACACATCTACCAATTTCATAATGATCAGATACGCAATTTGGCAGATACGGATTAAGCAGACGACAAAAATACTTTAAAAATCATCAAAATGGAAACAGGGAGGTATACAATACACCGAATCCATCACAAAAACGAAAGGTGCAGTTATCTTCATCAATTCATAATAGAAATTTGTTTGCCCAATTTCATGAAAAAGCTTCAAGGAAATCTAGACGATACAGAGGCAAACGAAAAAAATTGCCACTAGGGATCACAGATGTTATTGGATTGGTCTGACACTGGCTGTCATCTCCATAGGAACATATCTGGTCAATTTCAAAATGATCTTACAAAGGATAAAGGAGATACAGCCGTGAACGCAAAAAAGTAAAATTGCTACTAGGGGGTCGCTTCGTAGTTGAACACAACTGAAAATCAACGTCAGTCTCAGTCTTCTCATCAGGAACACATCCCCAAATTTTAATAATGAGCTTTACGTGGTTTGGCGGATGTTGAGGGTGGTGTCAAAAACATGCTAAAATTTTTTTAAATCGTCACTGAGTGGCACAGAATACGTCAAATCTGCCCAAAAATGAAAAGGCGTCATTGTCTCCTCAATAGAAACCTATTTGCAAAATTCCACAATAATAAAAAACGGCCTCTATACGTCAAATCTATCCGAAAACAGGAACCTGTCGACTCTTTAATAGAAACCTATGTATTAAATTTCATGAAAATCTGCCAAAGAGTTTCAAAGAAGACAATGAAAAAAATAAAATTTCCAAAAAGGGTGCATAGCAGAAGTTGGATCCATCCAAATGAAGTCATTGTCTGTTGTCAACTTCATATAAATAAACATGCTCAATTTAATAAAGATCCTGCAAAGGGTTTGAGAGATATAACCACAGACACAAAAATGCCACTAGGAGGCACCACAGTACCTCAAGTTAACTGAAAATCAACATCAGCTGTCCTCCTCATAGTTGAAACATAAATGCCAATTTTTAAAATCATTAGAGTGGTTTGGTTGATACATGGGCGGACACCACAAATAGGCTAGAAAACAGTAAAAAAATACCACTAGATGGCGCAAAACACATCAAACCCATCCAAAAACAGGAGCATGTCATCTTTTCTTTATGAAGCTACTAACTAAATTTCATAAAAATCCATTCAAGGAACTACAGAAAAACTGAAAAATGGAAAAAATGAAAATGCCACTCGAAGACACAGTGTCCGTCAGATCTGTCCCAAAATCGTCGTCGTCCGTTGCTAAATTTAATAAAGATCCTGCAGAAGGTTTAGGAGATACAGTCATGGGCACAAAAAATGCTACAAGGAGGTGCCACAGTAGTCGAAGTCGTCGGAAAATCATACTCAGCTGTCTCTTCACAGTAGGAACGTGGTTTGGTTGATAGATGGGCGGATGCCAAAATAGACTCCAAAACAGTAAAAATGGCCAATAAGTGGCCTAAAGTACCTCGAATCCATCCGAAAACAGAAGGATTGCATCATCTCACTAATAAATACCTATCTACCAAATTTTATGAAAATCCGTTGAGAACATTTGACGATACAGAGGTAAACATAAAAATAAAATTACCACTAGGGGGCATACCAGTAGTCGGATCCGTCTGAAATTTCACTCAAGCTGTCCTATCTACGAAAGGAACATATGCATAAAATGTCATGAACATACATCAAAGGTTTTGGGGATAGAGCAGAGGACGCTAGACGCCGGACAGATGGCCAGGGATGACGGCATAATGCACCCACCTATAAATATGTGGGCACAAAAAATGGCATCACCTCCTTAAGAGTGAGTGTCAAAAATGCAGAACTGTAGGTAAATATTTCAAACAGATTATGTAAACTGTTGTACTTCATGATGAAAGCTCAATCATCATTAGACATAGCAACTCCCACAGGTTTGTTTCACAAAATTTAGTGCCAATGTCTACCTGTGTATCCCTGTCTGTAAATACTATACCAGTTACTGTCTAAAAGTAACTTTTTGTGATGTCACTCGTCACCCTTCATTACTGGCCAAAATTACCACATTTCAAGACAATCATACCAGTTAGCATTCGCCAAACTTCACATTATTAAACTCTGATCATCATTAAAATAGTGCAGGATGTTCAGCTGGGCCTATTGCACCAAACAACTGAAACCATTTTTCATGTATTGCTATAGGCATATAACATGTATACAATGAGTTAAAATTGAGCCGAGGAGCTAGAAACCTGACCCAAGGATCTAGCCGGGGTCCAGTAGGATTTAAACCCACAACCTTCGGAACAGGAAGGGAAAGCTCAACCCTCTTTGCTTATCATTTCTATAGAGTATAAAAATTTTCTGTTCAAACCTTCGTGCCGTGAGCGAGAACTGAGTCTAAGGTAAGCATCTTCTGCATTGCCGAGAAGAACATCTTCTCCGACAGGTTATTCTCTTGGAGGTAGTACAGATACAGGTCATAGGTTAAGTTCTTCCATGAGATGTCATTTTCACAATCGATCGGCTCACTCCCACGGCTTACTCCAACATTAGAAAACTGGAACTGTAGAAGCGTGTTGTGTGCATCATAGGACAAGTGGATGTTGGCATTGTTCTCCATATTAAACTCCTGATTACAACCACCCGACAGTGGATCTGGAACAGAGTTTATAAAGTACCGTAATCGTTCAGTTGATGACCAGGGTGCTTCAACTGAGAAACTCACAAATAAGGAACGGGTGTTTTGCCAAGCATGGACTCACAAAAAGTCATGTTTAAGAAGTTGTTTACCTGTATTAGCATCTTGAGTACAGTAACGCCAGGAATGTGGCATGGATGTGAGTTACCTCACATGCAAGTGTCGAACAAAACATCAGCTGAATATTGATAATGAATAGTTTGTTAGTGCCAGGTAAACTAATTGTCTGGGTCCTACTGGCTGAAATTCTCTGCTGATAGGTGTTATTTTTGAGCTAAATTGACATTATGTACATATTGAGGTGTATCTATAACCAAGAATGAGCATTTAAAACTAAACACTTTGAAAACCCAAGGAGCAATTTCTGAAAGAACCTAAGGAATAAATAAAAAAATTCTACATGACCCGTCACAGAATTGGAAGAAACTTTACCAGTGTATTCAGATCCACCTCGAACGACACTAACCACCATAATACACCCATTGTGTACTGGCGTGCATTTTTGAGTGTTTGGTATTTTTCTCCCTTATTCTGCGCATGCGCCTTGGTCTATTGACCATGAACTCGTCTAGTTTTGTGCTCCCTAACTTGGTCAAATTACACCACAAGTTTGATTTATTTTGCAAAGGATTTGTATAAACTTTATTCCCATTGCTTCTAGATTCTATCTTCGTCGGTTTAGGTACCATGGATTTTCCCTTCTTGTCCAAAGAGGACACCTTATCTGTTCTGTCATTTTTATCAAACAGCATTTCTGAAGTGCGTTCGCAGTACGGAGACCACGGTTGAACTGATCACGAATGTAAGAACTCCCAAAGAAAAAGAATTGCACGCCGATTGGAGTAAAATTCGTTGAATCCATCCGAAAATGGAATGCCATCATTTCCTCTGTATTAAAAACCTATTTGCCGAATTTCGTGAAAATCTGTGACAGAACTCCGAAGATACAGAGGCAAACCTAATAAAATTAAAATTGCCACTAGGGGGCACAACAGTATTTGGGTCAGTCTGAAACTCGTCGTCATCTGTCGTCAGCCACATAGGAACACGCAGGAGATACAGCCGCAGACACCGGATGCCCAGACAATAGGCAACCACATATTATAAATATGTGGGTGCATAAAAATAAGACCCTTCATGGGTGTTATATTTAGCCAAATGATGTAGCCATAGACGGATTTCGGGGGGGGGGAACCAAGGGCCCGGGCCCTCCCTCCCCTTGGCTGCCGCAACAAACAAATAAAACAGCAAGAGCATACTTAGGGAAATGTTGAGTTTATTAATTAACCCCGGTAATTAAAATTATACGGATGAAACAGGATTTAAATGAGTGCAGTTTTAGTGTTGGGGGGGCTCAGATCCAATTTCAAGTGTCAAATTCGGAACACGGCGCAATCGTAAGGGAACTACGGCTAAGTATAGGCTCTCCAGCGATATCCCAGGTGACTGGCAGTGGTGCTGCGCACGACTCCGTTTCCGTCGTCTGCTCCACTGTGCAATGAACAAAATTTCTTCATTTTTTAAAGAAAATGGAACCTGAGTGACGATGAAAATACTGAAACTGCTGGTAAGATGTGAATTTTAATCGAAGCCTTAGTGAATCACTCAAAAACTCATAATTCTCTCTATGTCAAACCTTAACTTAAGACCATTTCCAAAGCAATCCCATCATTATTGCCAACACGAAAAACAGATTTGGTCTTTTGGCAACTTGAAGACTATTTTAAATAGAACTTGTTACGAACCGATTGCACAAAATATAAAACGTGTAATAAGCATTACAAAAAGAAGTAGGTTTCGCGTGCAAACGTTGTGGACCATAAACAAGTAGGTCTCTTAATATCAAATTAGGAGTTAAATCCTGGTGGTGTAGTGGTAAAGCATGCCCGCTCTATCCTCCAGGTCGTGAGTTTGAGTCTGTGGTTTTTGCAGTTTTTCCTGTTAGACACGTTATCCTTTTTTTGCCTTTTTTTCTTGGATAATACTTCATGAATCAAGGAAAATGCTCGATTTTTAGCGAAAAAAAACGGAAAAAATTTCCTGGGCGGGAGGGGGGTTTGCCCCCCACTTCGGTGCTGTGCGCATCTACAATCGTGGTTTGCGCAAATGCTTACAGACAAAATGTTGGGCCCCCCTTGTGATATCCTAGATCCGCCACTGTGTAGCCATGGATAAAAGCTCCCTTTTCCAGAGTTTGGTGGGCAACAATTCTGTATCTACAATTATGTGATCCTGAACTCTGTGCCATGATCACAAAAGCATGCCCACACTAGAACCCTATACATAACTGGAGCCTTTCATGTGACAAAACTGCTTACCTATCATAACTGCCACCTCTAATCTCAGTTTAATGTTATAAAAGCTAAAGCTGCAATGTCTGTTCAATTAATTTTTGTACACAAATCTTGACAAATTAGTTTTCAAATTTTGGCTACAAAAGCTATATAACTGGAAATGCATTACCTTGTGCAGAAAATGTGTTTGCCATGGCGATAACAGATACATTTCGTCCACTGCTAGAGTTCACATACCACACGGCTTCACTTTGAAAAGTCCTCAACACAGTGACGACACCTAGCACAAGACACAAAATATCAATTTATTAAGTTTACAACTTAGTAACTGAATGACATGTGGGTAGCTAATCCACAACACATATACATATAATATCCTTACAGTTAACTTGAGATTTTTCCAAACGGTGGACCTCGATAGTTTCTGCAACTTTTACACCTTATTAACTTATCACCCAACTGCAATAGTTTAAAGGATCAAAATAAAATTTGAAAAGGACAAGGCAACAGTTACAGGGGTCCCCGAATTTTAAGAACTAGTTTCAAAACTGAGTCTCACTGTTACCAATAAAAACATTGCTACTTCCAATACAAGTGGAACAACTTCAAGCAAATTCTGCCAAAATCAAGTCAGGGTGTCTTATAATTCATAAAGGAGGGCAACTTCAAAAAGAAATAGCTCGAGAGGTTCAACTCAGCGACCGATTGAAAATTTTATTCTTCAAATGAGTCCCACTGAGGCATATAGTAGTCATTTGCCTAACACGTTAGCTGGTATGCTTGCAATCTCTCAGTTAAAGGTTCATTAAAATTATGTATGACATCATCAACAAGACTGTGAATTAAGCCAAATATGTAAAAACTACACATTTTAACTTTGTAAAGTATAAAGTTTCTGAAAGTGGAAACACTGTGCAATTCAATTTTTAACTTTTTGCAAGTTGGTAAGGAATGAGTCACCATTGACTTCACACAGCATTCAGGGCTTCTGAGATCGCGATTTTTGTGTTGAAATTAAAATTTTACATCAAACATATGTTGCAGTTCAGACATCTTTCGTTTTCAGTGCAGTTGCTTAAACTACAGACCATGCTTTTTGTATTACCTTAAGATACACGTTTAAATACTGTAGCTTGCCCTAAATATATCCTAGTGAGAACAGCCCTATTTTAGTTTTCAACCATGCACTTTTATTCTCAGATATGCATCCCGGGTATATTTTTGGGAAAAGTCTAAGATACGCAAACTGGGAATATACTCTGCTGGACTTATGTACGGAAATATAGGATGGATCTACTTAAACCTGTAAACCACTTTTGTTCAACTAACAAGTCGTTCAACTAACAAGTCGTTCAACTAACATGTCGTTCAATTAACATTCCATTCATGCAAGTCAGTCAGTACGTTCCCATTTAAGGTGTTATTGCAACAGGTAAGTGTTGTTTTAATTTTTGTTGAGTGTTTCCATGTTTTATTTTGTTATCTTTTCCCCTCTTCAGATACTCATTTCAAAAGTGGACAAAAACAACATTTCTGTAAACATAAGGAAACTTGAGTGAACTAGCGACTGTTCATACCGAAGATTTTAGCAAAAGTGTTTGACATCCATCAGCAGAGACCTGTATGAAGAACTATGGGAACTATTGCCCTAACTGTAGTGAATATATGACGCAATGAAATAAAAACGGTTGACACAGACGGGATTGTAATTGGTTAAGTGTATAGTAAGTATATATGATTAAGTAACAAGTGGAAAATTAAGTATATTAATAGTAGACGGGTTCTTGAATTGCCTATTTTACGTGCTTTATGAGTTAAAACTGTCTCAGTGTTTTTGTTTTTCTTTTCAGGTCATCATTAGTCGATTCGTCGAACATTCGTGAACTGCCAGGAGCCTATTGTATCAACGTGCACAAAAACGGTCTTGGCAGGGGAGGGCACTTGGATGACACCCGAAGAAATAGTGGGTCTACTAAATCGACATTAGTGCGCAGCAGGAGGCCGGGTGCACAAATTAGTGGTGACTGAGGGAGAGCTGCACGAAATTGACGACAACCATGGGATGGCGCTAATCGGGCGACGATCAGAAGAAATGGCACTGTTATCTTCCACCCAGGTTACAATAGCCCAAGCTACCTGCCTGAGTTAATGGTTATCGGTTGTATTTCATCCACAAACAGATTTTACAAGAGTTTTCAACGTCAGCAGTTATACCTGTGGTTAAAAGTGTAAAGAAGGGAACATCTGTGAGGTCATCTGGACTGCATGAAGACATGCCAGTGTATCACAGTGTATCACAGTGTGTCACAGTCTACACACAATGATAAGTTCACATTGGACATTCAAAGGCTGTGGATGAGAAAAGTTTTAATTACAAAAAACAGTTGGGTGAATTTGATGTTCGTAGGATTTGAAATTGCATTAGCTTTCTCAACCGCATCATTCTAAATAAAATTCATCAGTTGATCGTGTTATCAGCCGCGCAGTACTGTACGAGTCGACACATCCCGATCCAACTAAAATATATAGATGTGACTCGCAGTAAACCTAAACATGTAGAACGAAATTGATTCCGAGTCCGATGCGCTTCTTCAACAATTCAGATGACTACCAGAGCGACGAACCGGCAATCACGAGTGGATGAGAAACTTCTCAATTTAATATCAGGATTGTCTTTGTAATATATTTTGGATAACGTTCGTTCGTTTTCATGTTGAAACTGAGCTTTCAGTTAACATGGAAATAAACATGTCAGGGTTAACTTGCGTTTTAACTAGCAGAACGTAAACATTTTAACAAATTTAAGTATATACTCTGTTCTCCTCATTGTTTATCACTTTCTTCATGGCATAATGTTTACGTTTAACACAAAGTTCATTAAAATTGAGAAAGCGCATTTCTTTACCAAACGTACTGTTACGAGTTTTAATAGTCGACAAAAAGCCCTTTGTGCCTCGGCAACACAAGTTCGGTAAACTTTCTTCGATATAATTCACATCTCAATGTTTGAGTGACACGAATGGGCTCAGCACACTTGAATTAAAAGTGCACATGATAATAATGCTTTCTTTTTCACAACTTACAAAATATTTAACTATTTCTTGTGGACAAATCGATTCTTTATTGATCATGTTCATGCCGACTGCTAAAATTTTTTAAGAAATTTAGCTCACCAAATTCGAACAACAGTGAAATGGCACATTTTGGAAGTCTGCCAAATTTTTACACCACAAATATCTTGTCCTGCAATATTGGATCAAAAATGAACTTGTTTTATTGGAATTATAGTGTCTGAAAATCGGGCGACTGTACCTCTCTTAAAATTTAAATTTTGACTTCAAAAAGGCATTAACACAATATTAATTATGGCACATCAATACAAAACATAATTTTATAATCTTTCAACTTTTCCAGAAACTTTATACTTTTACAAGTTGACAAAGCTTGTTTTTGAAGGTCACTAACACGGTTGGAGATAACCTTATTCAGATGTTGTTCACAGTTTTCCTATCATAATGTAGACTTTTTCTCTTAAGTAACCCCAGCTAAAGTCAATTTGAATATGCCCAGCCAAACATGCTTATTGAGAATCAATGACATAATTACGGCCCATAATTTTTAAACAGACGCACTGAGACAAGGTGATACAAACCTCTGTCATTTCCTGGTGAAGTGGTCAACTCTGGTTCAAAGTTCAGTCTCGAGGAAACCGTCAAGTTCCTGCTCTGGCTGTGGACATGAAAGATAACATAGGTGATACCTTTATGGATACTGCTCAGGTTGAACACTGTGATAGACCATGGCTGAAGATCCACAAGCTGTTCTTTGTTAGCTTCTAGATGCACTATCGGGAAATTATCTAAAAAAAATAATGTTCACAATGTAAAGCCAAGAAGTAGCCAACAAGGACATGATCAGTACCAGGAAGGCATTACTTCCTGCCAGTACCATAATTCGCTGAAAAGTTTCCGGCATATGAAGCTCCTATAGGGGTGGTCACTGTCTAGCTGGCTTACACAGTGACGTTATACCACCTGCCGCGCGCAGTGTTAACAAGAGCAACGCAGAGCGTTGAAATGCGCCCACAATTGCACCGCATACGGTATCCTTCTAGGGTTGTTTATTGGTACCATAAAGTGGCCAGTAGAGGGCATATATGTAGTATGTTGTAC
This sequence comes from Phoronis australis, assembly GCA_002633005.1. Lineage (NCBI taxonomy): Eukaryota > Metazoa > Phoronida > Phoronidae > Phoronis > Phoronis australis. Next base: position 226,354 of record NMRA01000379.1, on the reverse strand, counting down.
TTTGCAAAATGGAAAGGCATGGTCCTTGTCTCCTCAATAGGCTAGGGGCAAAATGTGAGTAATCTTCATAATACAAGCACATCCTATACACCAGTTGCTTAAAGCACCACAGAAACATAGAAT
>NMRA01000379.1:89635-225832 GCA_002633005.1 Phoronis australis | reverse complement strand
TGAAGATACAAAGGTAAGCGTAAAAAACTAAAATTGCCACTAGGGGGCACACCGGTAGTCGGATCCGTCCGAAAGTTCGCACATGCCGTCCCATTCATGAATGGAATATATGTGCCAAATTTCATGAACGTATGTCAAAGGGTTTTGGAGATAGAGCAGCGGACGCCGGACGCCGGACGGACGCCGCCCGGACGGACGGACGGACGGACAGAGATGACGGCATAATGCGTCCACATATAAATATGTGGGCGCATAAAAATGGCGAGTTACCAATTTTGGGAACTGAACGATGGACTGCTCGAAAAAAAAGTTTGAGAACGGAAATATTTGTTCGACTTGGAAGGAATTAAATACATTGACAGCCTTCTAATGTGTCTCAATGCGCTGAAGATATTTAACAAAGTGACTTTGATGTTTTAATCAGTGCAAGGCATAATTTGCCGAAAAGCTTTCAGTGTATGCAGGGCTGGACGCTATGAAAATCGCCAGGTCGCATTTTGCAACCTAGCCAAAATCTCAAGTCACATTTTCAAAATTCACCTTGCATTCATAAATGCCAGGTCTCACAATTTTCCCAACATTCAGGGAACTACTTTCTCAGGTGAAGAGGTCATTCACAACTGTTACAATTATGGCGGAACAACTGACTTGTATACTATAAAGGGTAGAGAATTGTGATGATTTCTGGTGAACAACCTCACCAGGAAGCATAAGCTTTTAGCAACTTTTATAACCGATTTATGCGATCGTCCATTTTAGGGCGACTTGGAGGTCTAAATTGCACCCTCTCTCGGTGAAATCAAAATGAGGCAACGCTAGAAAAAACCAGACAGTGCAAGACATTGAATGCATTACAGCGGAACAAAAATTGGTGTCATTTATTTCTCAGATTATGCTTCAAGTAAGATTTTATGTAATGTCCGATATTTAGGGTGCGTCCGATAATTAGGTATATTAATGTGTACATTGGAAATTCTAGGTCGCATTTTGCGGCTTGATACGAGCTGGCAAAAATCTCAGCTCGCATTTCGAAATTTCAGGTTGCAAATGAGACCTGCAGCTCGTTATGTCGAGCTCTGGTATGAAGCACCTATAGGAGCTCCACCGTCTCTACTGGCGGTGCCAGAAACGATGGTCACTGTCTACAGCTGGCTATGACATAGCCTTGGTACAAAGCTGTATATAAACATATAGCTTTGCACTGATGTGGGTAAAAAAAGTGGTAAGATAAAATCTGACACAAAATTAGTGTCATTAAAAACTACAGTCTTTCTTGAGTAAACTAAATTATTTAACGGTGTTGGAAAACTGGCGTTCTACCGATATTCTGCTGCTAAAGTTGTGGAGCAATCTTTAGCGACGGCTTTCGGCGCCATAAAATATTGCGTCACCTATTGGCCAATTTCTTTTTTCGCCGATTCTTCAATCAATTGTAGTTCTTTCATGAGGTTGCATACATGTCACAACAAATTATCCAAACTGGTTTCAGTTTTTTATAAGTTTTTAGAATTTTGATAATGAAAAAACAAATTTCAGAAGAAATTTTGCTGCTGCCAGGCTATCACCATCTCCAAGGAAATGGCGCGTGCGCGTGACACGAGCGTTCTGTTTTTAAAACGACATACTTTTCATTGTTAGAAAAGGCTGAGAGTTATGCAAGAAAATGTTTATTGCATTGTTTTTTCAATTAAACGGCTGTAACCGGCAAGGTGAGTGTCGGTTGATTCCCAGATTTTGAATGCACCCGGTCTTAAGCTTTACACGTTGATACAAGTTTCACGGCGAGGTGACGGGCAGAACTACCCTGGCTGTGTTCAATTTCGGGGTCTATGGAAGAAATACACACAGTGCCAGTGGTACCTAGCTGTATTTTGACCACAGTCCTCATACCGCTAGCTGGCTGGCTAGGCAATGACCATCGCCTCTGTTGGCCCGACCAGAGGCGATGCAGCTCCTATAGGCGCTCCATGCGCCGGAAGCTTTTCGGCGAATTATGCCTCGCACAGACTAAAACATCAAAGTCACGTTGTTAAAAATACCTTTTGCGCATAGAGGAACACCTTAGGAGGTTGTCGATGTGTTTAATTCCTTCCAACTCAAACAAATACTTCCGTTATCAAACTTTTTCTTCGAGCAAACCCTATTTCAGTTCCCAAAATTGTGAACTCACCATTTTCACTCGGCGCACGCCAAGAGATATGACCTCATTTTTTTAACCAGGCCGAAGGTCAGAAGTTGCGGTCCTACCGGCGAACTTTGAAAGCTTAAGTCCCGCCCTCGGCGTACGTGCTGCCTGGAACCAGCTGTGCATTTGCCGAGTTGTTAAACATTAAAATGTCAAATATGTGCACAAAGACTATTAAATGTCATATCAACAGCATTTATTTTTATCAAATACAAACGATAATTCATTGAAATACAATCAGTTTCAAGTAACGCCAATTAAAGACAAGTACACATAGTGTACCTAATTATCGGACGGAACCTAACTTTCGGACATTTCATAGAATCTTACTTGAAGCATAATCTGAGAATTAAATGACACCAATTTTTGTTCCGTTGTAATGCATTCAATGTCCGGCACCGTCTCGTGTTTTACAGCGTTGCCTCGTTTTGATTTCACCGAGAGAGGGTGCAATTTAGACCCCCGGCCAAGTCGGCCTAAAATGGACGATCGCATTAATCGGTTAAAAAAGTTGAAAATAAAATCTTTTTCCTCAATGAAACCATCTCATTGAACTGACAATATGTCACTGTTCCATTTTTTCATTTGTATTTAAACTCAAGTCAAACCCCGACCGCGCGCGTGCTGGTGTCCTCAAGAAGCCAAAGTGATACTAAAAACTGCAGTGAGTTTGCACGTGCTTTAGTCGTCTGCACTAATTCATCGAAACGACTTGGCCCCGTCATCAGATTTCATTTTATGGATAATTTTGTTGCGAATGGACCTGTGTTCTAGCAGCATATATGTCAAAACACTCGAGCTGAAATTTGGCTACAAGGTGCCCGCGGCCATTACGTGGTTAGTCAGTTTTCCACGGTGTGGCGTATGGGTAAACATGGTGTCAGATATTTAGGTTCTCCGAAGGTTTGCTTGTTGTGTTTTTTAAAGATCAGTCGGAACATAAATGTGGCTTTCATGGACAAGATATTGTACCACAACAATTCCGTGAAGGTAAGTCTTTATTTCAGCAAAGAATTTACAACAATCCGTAATATTTTCAATTAAATATAATGCAAAATGTGCCAAAACGTCCGATAATTAGGTCACTTGCACTGGCATTTTGGAAACGAACATTTGACTGACAAGACCGCAGTGGCTCACCTTTGGCCTACTTAAAGATTGAGGTCATGAAGTCACATCACCTAGCGAGCGCGGTAAAAATTGGAGCGTGCGCAGTATAAAAATGATGAGTTCACGATTTTGGAAACTGAACGAGAGACTGCTCGAACAAAAAGTTCGATAACGGAAGTATTTGTTCGAGTTGGAAGGAATTAAACACACCGACAACCTCCTAAGGTGTCCCTCTATGCGCAAAAGGTATTTATAACAAAGCTTCCGGCGTATTGAGCGCCTATAGGAGCTGCATCGCCTCTAGTCGGGCCAATGAGAGGCGATGGTCATTGCCCTATTGTATTGGCCGACTAGCTATGACATTGACAAAGTCTACTTATAGGCCCCATACAAGCCTTACCATTCATCGAACATTCGATGTAATAAAAAGATACCAAAAGTAAGAAAGTTTCCAACAAGCCCATAGCTTATTGGTGCTCAAACTACTCGCAGTCTTCAATGCAAATGAATCGTCCGAAACCAAAACATTGTCACAAGTTATTCCGGAAGTCTTCAGTAACTGCGTTTAGCTGGAAAAATATTTTCGACAATGTTTTTAAAAAGCGACATCTAGTGTTTATTCTACAAAGCTGTGGGTTGAGTTAGTCACTTAAAAACCAGAGATCCATACATTTCAAGCAAGTTAATTTAAGCATAGCAATTTTTGTAAAAAAAACATATCAAACCATAGCACCGACGAAACCGAGACAAAATATGTTTTTATTGCACACCCAAAAATTGGCAATACATCAAATACAAATCTTTAGCCCAGAAAGCGAACCGTTATATCCATACTTTTAACTATAAAACAATGACTTTATTAAGCAAAACAAAATATTGAGTAAATATAAAGAAAATAAAGGAAAAGACAAGACCAAAATCAAACGGTAATAGAGGAGAACACTTTAACAAGAGAATAACATACAAAAACATAAACTAAAACAAAAAACGTCAGTATAGGTATTAAATATATAGTGAGATTTCTAAGTTATAGAGCACTATAGTCGTGATTTAAAACGTGACAACCACATAATAGAAAATTAGATATGATCGTTGGGATGCACTGTTTCGGAAGAGCTGTTCACGCTCAGCCGTTATAGACGGGGATGAGAGCAAGCAGTGGGCACCACAGGTACATTTATTCGAAAAATTGGCAAAGTAATGGTAGAACTTCTGTGAATTGAGGTACAAACATAGGTGGCAATTGGTTCATAAGCATTTCTTTTTCACTAATAAACATAATTTAGTAGTAGGAAGAGAAATGATTCAACTCAATTTATTAAGCTTGACATTGATTGGGCCATTAAGTTTCAGTGTAAACTATTCCATAAAAGCAAACCGTTATATATTTACTAGTAGTTCAAAATTCGTTGAAAACACGACTACAATTTTTGTTTGAAAACTTGATACAAAGTCGCTCGTAGTGTCGAAACAATTTCCTTTCTTCAGGTGTGCAGTTTTGTAGCAAAACACCGAGAGACATAACAAACAAACAAATTAAAACACTAGCTATATTTCGAGACTGCACGTCTCATCATCAGGCAATAAGTGGAATGAACATATAAGTAGCGAAATAAACAGTGAAATACACGTGACAGCGGGAAGAGGGGCAAACAAGCAGATAGTGAATGCAACACACGATGGGAAGCACACAACCCCAGCGAAAGAGTGCCAGCGTGCGGTACACACCTGTGAGCTACTTCTCATTCAACACACTGGATTTTCGTGACTGATCGATAAAGATTTCAAAGTCTTTAGCCGAAATGTGTCATTTTCAACATAGCGAGTGATGGTATTGTCTGCTATTTCTTGCCTGGTTATTTTTCGGCCATGTTGATGTACAAAATGATGTTGAATGGAACCCCCCGCAAGTGCAGAGAACACACCGTGTGTCCTATGCCAACGCTGTGTTGAACTATACTGATCACTAATAGTTCTGAGATGTATATTAATAGAAGATGTATCTCGTTTATACAGATTGATAATAGCTAAATTTCGATGTATTATTAATTTCGTGGATAACTTTTTATAAATAGATTATCAAGTGGTGTTTCCGTAGATGGGGGAGAGAAGCCCAGTCAAGAAAACCAAAGACTTTAATCGTGACAGAACCCTTGACTGCTCCCGCCACAGAAAGAGCAGCTAGGAACTGAATATTATCGAGCTTACAAAGTGTGGTCAAATTAGCGTTATTATAAATAATATCTGCACAGTTAAAACAAGGGCTATTGAATGAGTTATAAATCAACTCTAAGTGGTATCTGGAAAGATATTTCGAAAGATTTCTGAATAGGTTGAGAAGTTGTTGACTTTTTAATTTGATGAACACAATAATGATTCATAGAGAGTTTAGGATCAAGCAGACGACCCAAATGCTTAACAGACACTTTGAATAATAATAGTAGATTTTGTGTAGAGATTTTTGCGAAAACGACGCTTTGAACTCCATATGCCATTTTGTTGCCCAAGCAAACAGTAATCAAGGTCCCTTTTTAAAAGATTTACATCTTCGGGTTTGTCTTTTGAAAAATTAAAAATAGATGCGCCATCAGCATATAAAAACGTCCATCAGATAGATAATGAAAAAATAATAGAAAAGCAATGACCCCAAGACACTGCCTTTTGGTACAACGGCCCCAAGACACAGTTTTGCGGTACAATGACCCCAAGACACTGCCTTGTAGCACAACGGCCCCAAGACATTGCCTTGTGTTACACCAGCTTTGACGTACCCAACTGGTGATTCATCAGAAACAACTCGATCCACACAAATTCTATAGGTTCTATTTAAAAGATACAACTGAAGCAAACTATACACTGCTCCACTTATTAAATACTTACGAAGTTTTAATAACAAAAGATCATGTGGCACCATATCAAAGGCAGAAGCTAGATCTAGAAAAACACAATGAACATTATTCCCCTTCAGAAATTCTGAGTGGAGACCGTGATTAATTTCAATCAATTGAGATGTGGTGCTTTTGCGTGGCAAAAACCTGAATTGAGCAGAATATAATAAATTGTGAGTTATCAAGTGGTCATATATACGGGAAAATATAATTTTTCAAGAAGCTTTGAAAGGGAATAGAGTAGAATAATGAGGGCGATAATTGGAATTTAGTTGTCGAATCTTTTTTATGCACAGGTGTCATCAATCCATGTTTCCACCTTGATGGAAAAGTACATAAGTAGCATTTTGATGCTACCCGACTTAGCACTACAGGAACTGCAAAAATACGTAGCAAATACGTAATTCCCCTGTTGGTTGACATGTATCATTGGGGATCAATGAGTGTACATGCAGGACTGTTGTCGTTTTACAGCCACCGTATGGACCTTTAGGTTTTCCCTTGAAACGCAACTTTTTCTTTTCCTTTTCAAAAAGACTGATTTTTCCCTTGATGACGACTCGAGTGGTATATCTGTATTTGTTCCTATTAGGGCCATGGGCGTGCTTGTGAGGATATGCCTTTTCCCGAATTTACTAGGCCCTTCAGTTAACCAGAAAGATTTTTTTAAACAGTATATTACACACATAGATACTGGCCCATCACAAAGGTATTTACACAAGATTTATAATACTCTGAGCAAGTCCTGCTCAAGTCAGTCTTTTTAATTTGTGGAAAAATTTAGAAGCATTTTCAGGATTTTTGTAACAAAAAAATGTTTACTCGAGTGCTACAGATTTTTAAAATGGCAGTAAAAAAGAGTCACATGAATGAACCCATGGAATGGTCAGTTGCAAATATTGGTCGACCTCACGAGTGTCCGAATATATACACCTTTTCAACTGTAGAATAAGCTTTTGCTTAAGATTGTCAACAAACGCCATGCTGAAAAGCGACATTCATCTTCTAGCTCATGACTTTGCCATACTTTTGCCCTTCCCTCGTCCCAAATTTCAGGATACCCCCATGGACACCACTTAGACCCNTCCCCCCCCCCCCCCCCCGCTATAAGCATGCTGACTTTGCTTTTCAGTTGAGGGTCAAACCGCGGGGAAGAAGCCAGCAGAAACTTGAGTATATTTTTCAAACAAAACTTCACGAGAAAAGGTCATTTTTAGACCAGAACACCTTACGGGTATGGGCGTTCAGGGAAAGATTTTGATCTTAAGGTGCTAAAAAGATTCATTGACAAAACCCTCGATCTCTAAGGGGTACCAAAGCAACGCAAGGAGCTCCTACTGCGAGCTTCAAAATCTGGAGAAATGCTGGGGCAAACAGAGTCACCTCGGGATCGAGTAGGCTAAACATCGTCTTGGAATTTTCAGTTATGGTTCCGAAGTGAGAATGTGGGGTCAGGTCAAGATTCACAGTCTTAGTGTCCTATGATGCTAATAGAAAATTCCCACTAGTTGAAACACGGGTACACGAGTTTCTGGTGCCTGTCTCCGGGGGAGCCAAATGATATAGAACTGACCGAATGTCATCACTGAAACACCATGGCAATTAATTCTTTACAGGTTATTTCAGGTTGGACAAAAACTTTGATAAATGTAAAAAATAAATGCCAGACGTGCGCAGGCCGCACATGTGGGCCCATTGTACTGATCACATGGAAATATTTTTGTGCTGTATTGTTAAAACCGAGCTGAGGAGCTAGAGAACTGACTCAAGGGTCTAGCAGTGTGGCCCAGTGCGGGGACTCGAACCCACGACCTCGAGTAAAGAAGGCGGGCACCATCACACTAGGCCACACTGCCTCCTCTAAAAACTATTATAGGCAACACAAGTAATATAAAAAATCTAACGGAGGTTTCCAGACTTTTTTTTAAATCCACATTTCACTACATGGCATTTGTAGGCTATACTATTCCCGAATAAAAGCGCTCTGACACTTGACGGGCAACCGGGATATCTTGGGAGACGAGTCAATGATCCCACGGAGCTTGAGGGTCTTGTCAGTCCCAAAGAAGTTTCAAAATCCATTCCTGTTAACGTGAATTCAGATTCATTTCACTTGTAACCTATTAAGTTAAACTTGTACTCTTAAAACTGCAGACTTTTGTTTGCCATTGCCAGTACATATGCTTAGAGCACTTTAATCCATTAACCACGTAAACGGAACACGGTCATCAGAAATCGCAGCCTGACAGTATGATCGATATGTGCGCGTCTCTTAGCAACAACTCCATCTTAATTAATAACGATGCTTTCCTGTTAACGACGTTTTCCTATTAACAAAAGCTTACCTAATAACGATGCTTCATAAAAACTATCTTCCAAAGAAATACTATTCTAGGACATCTTTTCATGGTAAAAGAGTTTCAACATTTTTATCCAGAATATCGGGGTCCTTAAACATGACAGGATGCATAATTTGCATACTTCTAAGAACAGTAATTGATGCCTCTATCAGCCAAGCTCCCGGCAATTTGTCATTTCCGGTGATTTATAATTTCAAAAAACAACAAAAGAAATAGAACAATAGATGATTTTCTGCAGAAATATAGTTTTCTTGAATTTAAAAATCTGAATTAGTTTCGTCTTGAAAATCTGTGCCTCCCAACAAGGTTTCTAAGACTTTTCCTATCTTGATTAAGCTAGTTTTTAAAGGCATTTAGACAACCTACACTACAAAAACTACCCCCCCCCCACCCCTAACAAAAATATCCTGGACATGGGACGTCCAAAGGAAAAAACAGAACTGGTAGTTGGCAAACTTAATGTTGACTTAAATTTTTTCTCTCGTGTTTCGTTTTTTTTTTCTTTTCTCGACTGCCCACTGTCCCCGTCTCTAGCTTCTTATGCGGATCGCCTGCAAATTATTGAGGGTAGCGCACTTTCTGCAGCATTAGAAGCATTGCATTGCTGAAAACCAAAACTCCAACAGTACGAAAAAGGGCTACCTTTGACGATTCGTGCTATTAGGTACATACTAGCCCTGGAAGAAGGTTTATACCGCTGCCGGGTTTTTGGCCACGATTTCTAAAGTTTTAGAGGAAGACCAGAAAATATTATTTTCTGTCAAAGTCAAGCACTGTGGCATACTTTGACAAATACATTGTAGATTCATTAAGGCGGCAATGCATCTCGGATATCACGACACATCAACCATATTAATCTATGACATCGCAGAAGCAACTCTAGTAAATTCGACCGTGTTTTTGAAATCTACTGCTGACTCCAGCTACCAACAGGAAATTGTTTCAAGATGGCGGACGTTAAGGAAGGGTCCTGTGGTAAGTCTAAAGATTTTTCTTACTTTCGCGTGGGATCACACGTACAATATTTGTCTGATAAACATTGGAGTTTCTCTTATTGGCAACATCGAATCGAACTTTCGCCCTTAGCCGACTGAAACCGAGCTCTGGGCGAAAAGTTTGCGGAGTTTTGATCCTGCGACTGTGTGTGGCTGCGGTCTGTACTGAAATAGTGAATCACAACAGGTCTGGTTTTCTCGATTTACCACTGCAGTACTACCAAAGTGGCCAGACTGTCAAACCCGTTAAATCTTAAACTGCAAAAATGTTACTTGTTATTTTCTTACCTAATCTTTTAATTTTTTGATTTCTTCAAAATCCTGCCGGTTTGGGAACGCGAGGAGGTGAGACCTAGTCTGGAGCACAGGCGTCCTCAGCTTCTGATCGTCCCCAATACACTACATATAANCTGCGAATTTCTTACGAAGTCGCCGTAACAGGACACTGTGAATGGTATTGGGAGAAAGAACAATTCTTCATGGTTTGTTGAACCCCTGTTTTGTGTAAATTTATTGAGTTTTATGTTTGCTATGGACGGCTGAAGTGAAGCACCCGTGGAATTTCTAGTCGGGAGTGTCATACCTTGTAGTATTATATGTAGTGTATTGGGGACGATCAGAAGCTGAGGACGCCTGTGGTCTGGAGGTTTCAACTTTCACTTATTCACAAGGCAGGCATTTCCATTCTTGTGGCATTTCTGATAACAAAGATGTTATGATGTCTGCCACAGTTGTTAACTTGTTGTTGTATGGAGGTACCTGGCTTTTCTAAAAAGCATACCACTCCCTGACTGAATTTCTACTTGACAAGTCAAAGAGTTGGAGGTTCAATTTCCATTGCCATTTTGTTGAGATACAATATGCCACTCATATTGCAGTGTTGTGATTTTTTGAGATTTGATACTAAGTTAAGCTGTGGCTTTGTTATTTGGAAAATATGAATATTTTGGTGTGGTACATGTTTAAAATTTTGAGATGTTCTTTCAACTAAGGATGTGGTTCATGGGCCTATAATTTACTGGTAATTTAGTACTAATTCAAGTGTGTATCTCAGTATTTGAAACTGGAGGCATAGAAAATTTTTTTACTCTGTCAGCTTAGGTTTGTGATATTTTTTCAAAAGTATTGGCACACATCCTTTGCGTTACATCCAGATTCTCATTCAGTCCCTTGCTTCTTTCCAAGACTGACTCACTGAGCCCAGAGGAGTAAGAGACATGGGTAATAATTGACAGGTCCCTCATTTGAGAACTTTTATTCAGTGGTAGTAACTGGTTTTCAAATCAATTTTAATCAATGTACCACCTATCCGACTATTACCGAGACATGTGCGTGAATAGCCAGTCCCGTCTAAAAGGAGTCTGAAGCTCAACAGTGTCTCCCGTCATACAATTGAGAATCTGGAATTTTTTCATGTTTGAAATTCAAAACAAATCTTTGTTTTGTCATGGAAGGAAATTTGCTTCCTAGCCCACTTTGCCATTTTGAACAAAAAGTTTTAAAAATGTACTGTTGACATAATAAACGTGCTAAATTAATACTTAACATGTCCCAATTCCTTTTTTGGACGAAAATGATGTCATTTTTGAAACTGTATGAAGTAGTGCTGATGAATTTTATTTAGTGGAAGTTTTTCCTTGTGTCATTCTATTGTGAAGAATAAGAACTGGTCGAGGAAGTCAAATTGACTTTGTGATGAGTGTGATTAGGGCTTGATGTTTCCTACTTCCTTTTACATTTGTTTTTGAACTAGTTGTCACTGTTTAGCTGTCAATGTTTACTTTTGGGGCATAAAAAATTACCGCATTCATCTGATCTTGAATTATTGCCGAATAAGCTGGTAGCTTAGGTCACAGGCAATGTGTACATGCGTCATTTTCAATTTTGCAATCTTAATGGTGGCCAACCCTAAACTCTAAAGCGACTTCTTGATTCACTGGTGGTTTCGATGTTCTTGTTGGTAATAGTACTATGAAACTAGTTTGTGAGATTATAACCTAATTTGGTTTTCATGTTCAGCTAGCTAAACTCAGTGAAATATAACTGTACAGAAGTCAATTTTTATACCTGTCACCGTTTTTTGACATTTTGGAATGTTTGGCAGTTTGGCCTAAAAAGTTCTGTGCTATGAAATCACTTGGTTTCTATTCTCCAAAGGAAACTGGAATTCATCAGCAATTGGCTTGAATTAACTCAATCTGGGAATGGGTACTCAACTCTGTTCTAATTCCCACATCCTGAATTCAGCTAAGTTCTTTAACAGAGTTAGAAATACGCTCTTGTATGACCGGCCTAGCCTCTAACACATTTTAAAGGTGAAATGGAGAAGTGAATATCAAGTATGGCACCCCGCTTAGATTTTTAGCTCTCAGCATCCCAACTTGATATGCAACAAAAGAACTTTATTTCCAAATGTGAATGACAAATAGTGAAATGATATTCATAAAATAGTTTATAATGTGGCAGCAGTATACATGTTTGAGACAAGTGAAGTGCCCTACTGATGCACAGTATTGTGGGTAATTGAGGCAAAATCAGATATGGCGATAATGGCGGTGTGGTATTTGAAGTAGTGGTTTTCGGTAGTTTTGATTTTTTCCTTGCCAGTAATACTTTGTTAGGGATAGAAGCATTTCTATCACAAACAATGCAGTTGTATATGGGCTCCATCACTGGTCAGTTTCCCAAATGACTACTTCAGATTTCATTGGCTGTTCCCATTTCATGAAACAAGATCCTGTAAGCTAGTTCTATGACAGGTCACCAGTTCATCAACATGGTTTCAAGGTTGTTCTAGTTATGTGCTGTGTTTTTTACTAGCAAGCAAGCAAGAACTTCTGGAGCTTGGAAAAGGCAATTGACAGCCAAGGAAAAATATGGACAGTATCCAATACAAAGGGGTTCACATGACCTTCCCACCTGAAAGAAAACTATTGGATTTAAGGGAATTTTTGTCATGCTATTTCAAAATCAGCATCTTGTGTGGCTGAATAACCAAGATTGGGTTTTGGGCTGTGAGTTTTAGGGAAATGTCCAAGAGTTATGAGTTGGTTTTTTGGCTGTGAGTTTGAGGGAAGTGTCCCTGTAACAGTTAATCAAGAGACCGTTGTCAATATTCTTCACTTCTTGTTTACATTGCAAAGTTTAAAAAGTAGTTTTAAGCAACATAGAAGAGAATCTGTCCTAGTTTGGTTGTCGTCATGACGTTGATTTCATAGTATGAGTTGTGTAGGCCTCATTACTGGTTTGTTACAACGAGTTTTTGTCCGTCTTCCTGTCACATGATAGTGAGTTTCACCTGGGTTCCAATTGTGAGGTTGACTACATATGGAATTGAAAATTCAATTAAAAATTGGCTACAACCATAATCGAAATTAAACTTACATGGTAAAGATTTGTAATTTCTAAATTTGCTTTTTACCGTTTACATCGATCAATCATTTGATCAATCATTTGATCAATCACTTGACATGTTAACATCCAGAGGGGTCACTAAAGAATTCTGAACATGTTCCATATTGTGTCTAGCTATTCAAACTTTCTCCACAATCCAAATGATACTTGCCATGTTTACCTTGTAACTAAACTGCTTTGAACCAATTTTATTCTCAAATTGAGTTTTAATAATTAGTTGTTGCTATGAAAATGTTCAGATTAGGTGTTGTAGGTTGGGTTATCCTGCCAGTCTATTCAAGTACAATTTACTGAATTACCGTTCACGCCTGAATACCCTTTATATCCCAGCCTTTTGAGCTGGAAAGCTGGGTCTCACATTTGTCCATAGTATGCCCAGTAACTGGTGCAATGGTCTATTGAAAGCTTGTAGTCTTAACACTCTCACTACTTGATCATAACACTTACTGCACTCCTAACTGGCAGTCCATTCATAAAAATGAATATATCTACACACTTAACAGCACCATTCTACTCACATTTATTATGTAGTGCTACTGGCTATATTGTGATCTAAGTCTATATCATGGGTTGTCTAACTTGCCTGGTCTTTGATTGTTTGTTGACCAGTAGTTAGTTCACTCTGTAATGCACTGACCTGTCCCACATCGTCAAGCAGGCAATGACGCATATAACACCATGATGTTGGCTTGGTGGACAAGGGGTGGGGGCCGGGATGGGGGCTTCTGTTGGCTTGGTGGGGAAGGGGTATGGGTGGGGGCTGTTGTTCGCTTGGTGGGCATGGGTTAGGGTGTTGGCTTGGTGGGCATGGATTAGGGTATTGGCTTGGTTGCTAGCTGAATGCTGTTTCAGCATGTGGCCCTGACGAAGTGAATTATGTAGTGGTGTGTATAGAGACAACCTGCATAAAGTCGCACATCTTTCACTGAGGGATGTGTGACACTTGCTCAATGAGATTCTTTCTGAATAATAAATTCTGGGAATTAGTTAAAGTTATGCAATTCGTGTTAGAGAGCATACCCATGTTCCTACAATGAGCCTGGTCCATGAGCAGGCAGACTTCTGTGCTCCATTTGGTTGCCCTTGATAAGACCAACCAACACCAAAACCTATGACTGTATGTGTTGACTTAGTGTGTAGTTGATTACCATGTGGTTGCCTGTCTAATTCAATTTGCTACATTCCATCTTCTCTGCACAATGCACTGGCATGGGTTTGGTTAGCCTGCTCCCCGGGGACCACTGTTTGTTCACATGTCTAGGGAATCTCCTGTGTGTTGGATCACATGTACTGGTGTTCAATTTGTACTCAGGTGATAGCCACTAGATTTTTTCTAACTTTTGCTCAAAGTTGGAGCGTGATAGTCACTGCTGACAAGGAGCTGCAGGTAGAGAATGTACTGTTGGTGACGATGGCCTGGTGGGCCATATCAGTAGTCCAGAAGTTGAGAGTATGACATGGCTTGTACATTGAGCCAGGTTTTGTGATGTTGGATATCAACCCATAGTGAAATCATTAAAGTCTACTTGCACTAGGGAAGCTGATGTTCAATGCATTGAGGCAGTAGCTGAAATGTTGTCACCTCAAAGGTGGAAATTAAGAAGTACCAATAGATCCACATTCAGGAGTGTTTGATTTAAGATGTCACAATTTGTCAACTCAATAAGTAGTGTAGGTGTATGAGAAGTTTTCTTCAGCAGTCTTGTAAAGTCTACTTTCTAGTAAGTTCCTGGGATGAGATTGGGCAATTGGTGTGTCTTGTTTTGTTGGATATAATCTTCTTAAGGCCCTTTCATATTGACTTAACTCCGGTCTGAGCGGAGCGTCGACGTAAACAGCGCAGTTAACTGGACCGTTCATACTGGCTTCGGTAGTTAATGACCATCGAAGTAAAGGGTTGGTGACCCTGACGTCATCGAAGTTATCGCAAGGTAGCGCTGCACGCTAAGATTTTTTAAATGTGACAATTTGGAACATTTAAATGTGCTAAATGACATAAAACTCATTTTTAAATCGATTGGTTATCATTAAACCCAAAAATAAGTAGTTATTAGTGACGGCACTACTCTGTAACTGTTGATGATAACAGTGGCACCTGGCGATAACTTCGATTGGACCGGAGTTAAGCGTTCATACTGCACCGCAGCGTCGACGCTGCGGTCTTAAATCCACCTATTAACTGCGATGTTAACTGGAGCTCTTAACTGCGATCCAGGACCGGAGTTAAGCGTTCATACTGACCGCAACTCCCCAAACCATCGACGCGTCGACGTTAGTATGAAAGGCCCTTTAGTGAAGCTTAAACTTAGGCACCCTAAAAATACACTCCTTGAGTTGACAGCCTGGCTCAAAACAAAAACACCTTGCAGCAGTTAATAAGCTTGTGAGGTCAAAGGGCAAATCAGGACTACTGGAACAAAATGTTTTTCTTTCTTGTTGGTGTCAGTGACAACTGACAGGTAGCAAGGCCTGTGTTTCATCAGTCACAAGTGTTCATTTTGTATCTGCAACTGAGATACTGGTTGGTGGCTGAGTCAGAAATGCTGAATTTATAAAGTCAGCTGAACTATCAACAAATTTCATCAGTATTCAAACGTGGTAGCCTTGGTAGCCGGGACACAAAAACTATTTCATTAGCAGAGACACATTGGGAAGAACTTCCATAATTTTCACCTATCACAAAAGAAATTGTGACCTTGTTGTAAAATGCACCATAATTCAAACACTAGACATGGGCAAATTTTTAAAAGAATCCCTGTTCGCTAAGCAATGACATCCAGGGTTCATATGTCTGCTTAAAATATTTCAAACGCATACTGCACGACAAACTAGGACATGCATATTTGGTTGTCACAAAGTCCGTTTTAATTTGACGCTGAACAACATTGTTTCACTGATTCGGGTGCTTGACATAGCGAAGGTCAGGGTGCTGGGAGGAAGGTAAGTGGGCCGCAGGTTCACAGAAAAAAATTGAAGCTGTGAACCCGGGATCTGACTGGGTAACACAACGGTCTTGTCACCGGTCTTTATTAATTTAAATTAGCTGTTAATCCAAATACAAAGTGTGACACTGTGGCGATTACGCGGAAGTCGGAGAGCATACATTTTATTTGCATACTGAAACTGCGAACACGCATGGCAACTATTTTGAGTCCGTGATTGCGACTGCCAAGAAAACGTGCGAGACACAAACCATCCACATTGATAACTATAGATTGCGACATCAGTCAATACATTACACTGGCGGGAGTTTTAAACGATGTGTAAATAATCACCGTTACTTGATGAACTTCCAGATCTACATTCAACCCCAGAACATGCGAAGCAGTGCACCGTCCGAAATGTGAGAATTATGGCTAATGCTGCTACAATTGACTTGTCCAAAATTTGAGAAATATGGTGAATGCCAAATTCAATCAAACGACTATATTGTAAAATCTCCCCAATTTTGAACAAAAATAACTAAAAATTTGCCCATTTTTGTTTTTCAAAACTGCTTGATGGTACCTGTGTTAAAAAACTTTGTGTTCTGAAGTATAATGATTATACAGTACTGTGACTTGGAACCAGTCTGCGTCAAGGTAGCCAACAAGCATCACTTTTGTTTTCAACCAATTTTTGTAAGAATAATGCTTGTTGCACAATTATTATACTGTAATACAGCACACAGACCGTATCATGCATACTGCAATACAGCACACAGACCGTATCATGCATCTTCCTGGTCCACTGTGGCTCTTCTGGGCTGTAAACAAACTGAGCCCACCCTACATAACTGCACCTTAAAGGTAAACACATCAACATAATTTAACTAGCACTAGTGGAGATTGGAAGGGATATTTCCTGGAATGCACTGGTCTTCCTTGATTCAAGGTTATTAGCAAGGGAAATGGAAGACTGCTAAATCACTTATGACTCATGTCTTGTGAGCACACAGTGGACAGAGAGCTGTGAGCTATTATATTAATTTTATATCATTGATGCATACATGATCAATGAAGCATTGGGAAATCTGACTGCATGCTTGAACGACCATTGATGAGTCGACTTTTATTTAGCTTTAGTTGCCTTACATTTTAAGCTGTACTTATGCTCTGTAACCCACATTGGAAGGAAAGGCCATGCTGAGGATTTGTTTTGTTGCTTTGCATCTCAAATCAAAGCTACATGGCTGTGAGTGTAGACCTAGAGGTCAGGGGGTTGAAGGTAAGTCAATGTGAAGAATTGTGGGCTATTTGTGTCTTGATTTTGTTCATTTATTTACCCCAGTTTGCCTGTCAACTATGTGGACCTTGTCCAAGGGACTGTTCTGTTGGTTTACGGTTGTAGTATTTGGAACATATCATAAATTGTAAGCTTTTACAAA
This sequence comes from Phoronis australis, assembly GCA_002633005.1. NCBI lineage: Eukaryota > Metazoa > Phoronida > Phoronidae > Phoronis > Phoronis australis. Next base: position 208,514 of record NMRA01000379.1, on the reverse strand, counting down.
ATAGATTGGAAATGACGTGATTTGGAGGTTGTTATTCCTGCGTTCAAGGTGGTTGGGGGGAAATTTGGAATGGAGATGATGTTGATGGCTCTGTGACAGAGAAGTAATTTGGCACTGGTGAAACGATCTTCATAGATTTACTTAATTTGGAAAGATCAAAAAATCTCATTGTTTAAGACAGTGAGCAGCTATCTTATTAAAATATTCACAAAACTAAAACAGAAGTTTTGAAACAGTGGCATATGACTTTCACATAGGAAGGTGATGTCAGTGATGTTACTAACGTCTTGGTTATCAGAGTTGGTGCTAGAATTGTTTGCCTAAATTTTGAGTCCTTTTCAAGTTTTTTTTAATCCCTTTCAAATTCGTCCAGTTTGAAATTCCTATAGCAACAAAAATGCACAAAAACACTAAAAATAACAAGACATTGTAATACCGTATTTGCTCTAATAAGCGCCCATTCCTCATAGCACCCCCACACGTTTTCAGACTTTGCTGAAATAAGTGCCTAGCCCATAAACGTGTATATGCGAAAAATGCCTTACTTACAGTCCTAAAATTCTACAGTAACGTGTTCAATTTATCAACGAGATCTGGCAGTTCTGAAAAAATCATTGTGCGTGTGTGGAATTTATAGACCAACAGCCTCGCTGCTATGTCAGTGTTTTGCCGTGACTATAGTCTTCAAACTTCCGCCGTGCTTCAAAAAGTACGCAGAAGTTTTGCTGATTTTGCGAGGAACGTGTCCCACTATGGTGTGGTCATTTAGAACAGACACACAGTGTTCTCCACGGCCTGTTTTGACTCGATGCGGTAACGAGGTTAGATTTTGCTGCGTCAAGTTTGGGGAAAGCTTGTCAAGTATAAAAATTGTGGCGCCAGATTTAAAACCTTGGCTGGCTTGGTACTTCAGCCCTCAGCATCTAATCAGAGCCTGCTTTTACCCACAGTAAACACAGTTCACTTTGCTAAGAGGCAGTTAACAGTATTTGCCGTAATAAGGCTCCCAAGGCGCTTAGTAAAATTCGTTTTGGGGGAGGCGCTAATAGTAACGGTTGAAACCCTGTCTCTGAAACGGGTGAAATCGGAAGCTAGGATTCTTCAAATTTACACTATGTGGTGTATCTGTAGCCTATGACTGACTTTCTACAAAGCCGTGGCGCATTGCTATCAAACTTCGTTTTTATATTACGGTCATTTTACAGAAAATTGTGTTGAAATCCCAGGGCGAAAACTCGCCGATGCGCCGCTGCCTCGTGATCGCCGACAGAGCAGCTTGAGTAAAAATGTAGTTTCGACTCAACAAATTACCTGAAATCCTCACTTAAGTTTTCCAAATAGCGTCCCTAAAATTTTAAGTTCTTGTGGAGTCTATTAAGAACAAGATAGGTTCAAATCTGTGCAAGATTGTACCCAGCAACATGAGAAAAATCTCTTGACGAGTACACATGTCGCAGTCAAGTGACCTTTGTTTTGAAGATCGTCTGCGTGTGTGAGTGAGCGAACACGTGCATGTCACCAGCACTGATTTGCTGGAGTAAACACAATGTAACGATTTAGGTGTGCATTGTAACTAAAGAAATAACACAAGCAGTATCGCGAGAACGCGCTTTATTTAGCACTTGCTGATCACATCTACTATTATAATGTGCGAGAATTGTGTCGGTAGGGCCTAAGGCCGAATGTCATGGAGTCGCCGGGTGACTGGATGTGTGACAGTCTGAGTTATTTTCCGCAAGATTTGGGTGGCGGAGGTGTCTACTATCAGTGGGGCATTTTATGAGGTATTTTACTTTAAAAACACCAATTATGAATACATTAAACAAGTGATTAATAAATCAACCCCACTTAAAATAATGCAACAGTTTTTACAGCATTAGAAACTTTCTGAAGTTAGTGCCAATATTTATTTCTTGCCGATATGCTACACGTAGTTTCATGGACTGATGTCTGCGGTGACAAGTGAGAGGTATGTAGGGTGTGCTTCCTGGCCACGTGCTTGTAACAACAAGTTTTTTATTTGTGAGACAGTTGTCAGCAGAATGGTTTTCATGTGTACTAACTGTAGGCCCTACAAAGTGTCAAAAATTAGGTCACACCTAACCAGTTCAGTGTACATTTTTGAAACATGTATAAATACCTCCAGTGAAGATGTTGAGGCTATAGACTAGAGAAAAGACAGTGTTGACTACTGATATTGAACTCTAGAACTTAGCATCGAGTTTGGAATTGGTATTGTGGAGAACACTGACACAGCGTACTTGTCGATGGGATTGAATCTTTCCCTCCCATATGGATTCCATGTCTTCGCCCTCAACAGGATTCCAAATTTCTTTGTACATGTGAAAACCGCGAATCGAAGACTAATTAGAAACTTGGTGTTAAAAGCAGGTGGCCATGAAGTGTGTGCTACATACCTGTCATCTTAGACATTAATATTCAGGAACTATCCATTCATGACATGTATAGCATAGCATCGGCAGGAAATAAATATTGGCACCAATTTCCGAAAGTTTCTAATTCTGTAAAAAACTTATGCATTATTTTGAAGAGGAATTATTTAATTAATCATAATTGGTATTTTTAAAGTCTAATATCTGATAAAATGACTCACTGATAATGAACACTAAAGAACTGTCAGACTGTCACGCATCCAGTCACGCGGCGACTCCATGACACTGAATATTGGCCTTACGGAGACAATTCTTGAATGTTTTTTAGCAGATGAGACCATCAATTGCTAAATAAAACACGTTCTGCTTTACTGCTTGTGTTAATTAATTTCTTTAGTTACAATGCGCACCTAGAAAGTTACTCTGTCAAATGAACTCTGATGAAACACATGGACTCGCTCACACCCATGCAGATGAACTTCAAAACAAAGGTCATATGACAACAACGTGTGTTCATCCAGAGAATTTTCTCTTGTTGAGGGTACGATCTAGTGCAGATTTGGACTTAACCTGCTGTTAACCTCGACTCCACAGGAACTTAGAATATTAGGGGTCGCAGCAACTAAATAAGATCACGCGAAACTTGCAAAATTTGTACTTTGTTATTCTAGTGTAGCTGACGTGCTCTCAATAGACAGATGTCATTAGAATAAAAGAAAGCATATCTGATGAAGAATGACGCTGATCATTTTCATAAACACTCGTAAATGGCAGGAGAACAATTTTCATTTAGCGTGGAACTCACTACTCAATATTTGTTTGAGAGTACGAATGAACTGCGTCATCTGTTGCCAGATCGATAACTTGGATATTGCTGTGTAGTCGGAAAGGTAGGCAAGTTTCAGTGAAGCTTCGGTAAACTGAAGTTCCCTTAATGGGAAAGTGACATCAATGTCTCTACTAGTAAGAAGCATACTATGGTAACAATTTCATCAATTTAGGGCACAATGTGTGTTGTAGGTGAAATTTTATTTTCTCATTGCCTCATAAATGATGCGCAGTGCCACACTGATGCTTTGCCATATCCAAGTTGTGTACCATGGCTACCTACAGACAATAATTGTGATGATTCACGGCAATAGTAGAAGCCCTTGGAAAATGAAGAGTATTTTGACAATTATTTTTGTCTGAAATTGGTAAGATTTTACCCTGTACTGCACAACAGTCTATAGTCCTGGTAAGGTTTGAGTGCACTCTATGTGTCCTTAGACTGCACAACAGTCTTTAGTCCAAGAAAGGTTTGAGTGCACTCTGTGCAGAGCACACTTGTACTGCACAGCAGTCTATAGTCCTGGTGAGGTTTCAGTACATTCTATGTACTCTTGTACTGCACAACAGTCTATATTCCTGGTGAGGTTTAAGTACATTCTATGTGCTCTTGTACTGCACAACAGTCTATAGTCCTGGTGAGGTTTGAGTACATTCTATGTGCTCTTGTTGGGATGGTCTTCCTTCATTGTTGAGTTATATTGTCATTTTGATTCTGTATTGGGAGTCAGAGTAGACTGGAATCAGCTAGTCCCTGGTTTTAGGTTCTAGCCTTGAGAGGACTAACTGTTTCAAGCATCTCACGTTGCACCGATTCACCACCAGATGTAATGGCCACAACAGCTGGTCTGCTTGAAACATCTGCAACAAACTATATTTTGCCTTTTTATCGCACTGCTTATCTGCTGAAAATCACAATGATCTTGGCCTCTGTGATGCGTACCGAGGTTTGTACTATAGTGCAATATAGTATGAGCATAAGCTTTTGGGGGTTGGTTAAAATCAGTCTTATTTTTCGTAGCAGGTATTATTTTTTATTTATCTGAAAGTTGGCCTTAGAATGATGGGTTCATTTGCTATTCTTATTACTTGGTGAAATGAAATTTCTCCAACTATGTTGCTTGGTCTTAAAATATACTTTTTGTTTGTTTGTTTGTTTGTTTGCAAGCTATAGATTGCAATTCTTATCAGACCAATGCAAAATTTACGCACAACATGCTTTTCGTGAATGGCTCAAAGCCTATTGTTTTTGGTTAACATCAGGAACAAGATGGCGCTGTCCCCTTGTGGTGGCCATTTTTCTCTTTTTTTAGTGGAGTCAAAGCTCCGCTGTTTCTGGTTGGAATTTTTGATTTTTTTGTTTGGATAGATCACTGAAAGAGCTATAACATATAGGCCTTACAGAGGGAGGTCACAATTACGTAATAAAGGTTCATTCATGTCATTATTGGCACATCATTGTCTGGAAATAATTTGTACAAGTTTTGTCACTTAGTAGCAGGGACTCATCTAGCCAGTCATTGGGATAGCCACGGCCAAGACAGACAACCTAATCAAAAACGATGGCTAAACGAAGAATTTTAGCATTTATGGTTGATAAATTTTATTGAAACCTACAATCCATTGGTTTAGTTCGATCAGTATTCAGAAATAACTTGACATTACAGACTATTGCCATCTATTTTTACTATAAATGTCACAATGACTATTGGAAAATACTGGCAGCCATGGTTTTGTAGGAATACCTTCCTGTTCTGTGACGTCAGGGTAACCTCATACGAAATCCCCCGCATTGCGAGTGTGAAGAAATATTGCACCCAGCGCTAACTACCAGTTCATGGACACATAATCTTTAAAATTGAAGTACACGGAGCCAAAGTTCAAAGGATTTGCCGTACTCCAAATTGCTAACACGGAAGTTAAAGCGGCACTCTCACCATGTATTTGACAGAGCAGCCAATTTGAAATAGAACATACGCTATGAAAAACATGATACCCACCGCCTGACCTGTCGTACAAATGCCATCAATGTCGTTGAACATGCAAACCAGATAAAACTTGGGGCAAACTTCCTTAATTTGTTTGCATTGCTCCATTGCAACTTGAACGAATGAATAAAAAATATTATGAAAAAATCGGCCCAGGCCGAATGACATATTTATCTTGAATGAATGAAAAAATTAGGAAAAAATCGGCCCAGGTCGAATGACATATTTATGTTGATGCGGGAGAATGCAGTGCAAACTTCACGCGAAAAAAATGAAATATTTCGTCTAATGTTGGATAACTATTCAATGACTAACTTAGCATGAAAGTAAAAGCCTTGAAATACTTCAACTTTTTGCAGAATTCCATGATTATTGGGCGATTTATACTGCTTGCCATATATGGAAGAAGTAGGTTACCCAGTCACGTGCGCAGCACCTGTTACTTCGGCTGTGAACCAGGCTGGGATTTGGCTCTTAAAACTGCGAGAAAATTATGATTCTTTCTGAGAATAAATTTTTTGTAGTGTAGTATTAAAGACTGTGATTGACTTAGGACCTGGTAAGTGTCAATTTCAACAAAGCGTCCATTTATAATCCACTGCAGGAGATGCTAACAACCACTGGCGACGCACATAGCCGAACTCCAGGCAACTCCAAATTTACGAGTAAAGTGCTTGGAAAAACGATTGGAAAACATAAAAATACGAGCCTCAAATTCAAACACGGAGTTCTGAGGGTTTTTTGTTCGTCATTTTGTACGAGGCCAAGTGCGAGTACAAATATGCCGTCACTCCTACTCCTCCAACAGAGGTTTTTGCCTGTCGATCGCCAATGGGCCGGAGTTGTGAATTTGTTGAGGATGTGTGTTCACTGTAGAATTATGAATTCCAGTACTGTGCCGTGTAATGAAACATAGACACTGATATATTTCTTCATATCCTTTCAAATGCAACTTGATTGTTTTCTCAAATGTTTGAATTATCTTCCTTAACTTTATTGAAGTAATGCACTTGTCTTTTGAGTGCTTTCTAGATACATTGACTTCTGAGGTCATGCTTTGAATTATCTGTCTAACATGCAACTCTACACAGATTATCTTACAAAAAAGATTTACAGGTCTTGATTTTTGCAGTCTGGTGACCAGGCACATTTCCTGAATGGAACAAACTTTTTGTTTGTTTAGTTTCCTTCTTTGGTGTCCTTTGAACAAGAAAAAAACATGCAAACAGCTGCTAAATGCGAGGAAAATGACCTTTTTTATATAAATTACAATTTTCCTTCAGCGGGAGAGGGGAGACTATTCAATGTTAATGGTGTGTAAAGCCTATGGTCAGTGCATAATGTATAGACCCATGCCTATCTTAAGCACCCAGCTATTGACAATGAGTGGATCACTTGTTGTTACTTGCTAAGTGCACATTAGCTAAAATACAGTGTAAACTGGGTCCTGCTTTGATTGAGGCAGGTGGTTATGAAGCACCAAAGGGCTTCTGTGCATTGAAATGTGCTTATTCAATGCATAGTTTCACTTAATCAATGCGTAGTTCTGATAAATTAATACATACTTTTAGTTCTTAAGTGATCATCCTTCAGCTCTTATTCAACACACACTTTTCCTTAATGAATATGTAGTTTTACTTAAATCAACGTGCTGAATTGGTTATTCGTTATGTCCAATCGAAGACAAGTTTACATTCATTAGGTAATGGTGACATCAGTTATGTGCTCGGCTCTTGATGAAAATCTGCAACATTCTTCAAAGTTGTTTTTCACAATTGATCAAAATGTTCTCTGATTGTACGCCTGTCACAAATGGAATTGCCCTTTGGTCATATTTTTGATAATGTTTCGCTGTCTTTTTTACTAAATTTTAATAAGAAGACATAGTCACATGAACCAAGAAAGGTACATTTATAGCAAAGAACGGGTATCAATAATGTGACCATATTGTAGTTAAACTCTTCTAAGTTATCATTTCATTTTACTTTTTTGTAACTTTATTTTTTTCATAACTTTTGAAAGTTCCATTTTTGATAGCCCTTCATAGAAAACTAGAACACTTTAAGAACAGCACTGTTTAGGAGAACAGTGAGTGTTTGAAGCATAGTATATGAAGTTCCATGTGACTCTTACTAGCCATTTTTGACATATGATGTCCTAGAGTTAGCCAAATTTGGTTATTTTCAAGGGTCCTACTTCTGCAGTCATCTCAGTGCCAGGAACGCTTACGTCTTGTAAGCTAACAAAACCACTGTTTACTACTCCTGCTAGATGCTAAATTCAATTTTAAATAAAACAATCCTGTCTGAGGAGAGTTGTTGTTCGAGGTCATACATAACCAAGTGTACTGAATCCTCATCTAGTTAGCAATAACTGCAATGGTGTTAATCAAGTTTTGTCTGTTGGTAAAGTTTCGAAAGTGTGTGATTCTTTTATCAGGAAGTGGCATTAGCTCATACAGACTAAGTCGAATGGCCTTCAAGTTCTGAAAAAGACGCATTGAATAGTCAATGAGACGATGACCATTTGGTTGGAGATAGTCAATACTTTGCATTCAGTTCTTACTACTGTTTTTATAAGGAAAGGTTAATTAGCTAGAGTTGTGAAGCCTCCTCTCAGAGACCAGTTGGTCCTTTCATCCATGTGACCTAAAGATCCACTGCAAGGGGGAAATTAGTGACATGAGGTGATAGTGATGTTTACAACAGGGAGCTGCATGTGCGATTATTCATGTACATCATCAGAACAGTGTCATTGCAAGAGATGAATGAATGAATGAATGAATGAATGAATGAATGACCAATGAGATTGATTAGGTCATCGTCATAAATAATTCATGGTCAGTCCAGCATACTTCTTGCTTCTGGATACATTGGTCTTGTGCCAGATTTGTATTGACTTTGAGATGATGGTTTGATTTCACCCTTGACTCTGTTAGCTGGTGAGTCTTCTGTCATCTGAGGTCACGGATTTTTGACTCTTGGTAAGAATGCCTTCATCTTGATTTTTGTCTGTATTGTGTTTCTAAAGTATTTCCTTGCAACACATGCTAAAGAATGTTGTCATGTGCCCTGAAAATAATATGCTGTTTGAAGTGAAATTACACCTTGTGGTATAAAATTCACTTACAACTGAAATACAACGTTCAAATCAAACCTCTTGTTCTTGTGCTCGGGAACTTCAGGGTGTGATTTCAATGTATTGTGGTTGACCAAGACTGTGTTTTGTAGAAACAAGGCACTTGCAAGAAAAACAAGTGTGATCAGGTACTTTACTTGTAATACATGGTGAAGTCTTGTGAAGACTTGTGTTTTCATGACTTTATTGTGCATCTTAGATCTGCAACATGTTGTTAAGGACTACCTTTCCTCATAAAAAAGATTTGCTGTTCAGTGTTCACTCATGTATTGAAACTGAAACACTATGCTTAGTGTTCTTGTTTTGATTAGTTGTGTTACCTAACTACCTGACATGCCCTTGTCTGNGATAGTGATGTTTACAACAGGGAGCTGCATGTGCGATTATTCATGTACATCATCAGAACAGTGTCATTGCAAGAGATGAATGAATGAATGAATGAATGAATGAATGAATGACCAATGAGATTGATTAGGTCATCGTCATAAATAATTCATGGTCAGTCCAGCATACTTCTTGCTTCTGGATACATTGGTCTTGTGCCAGATTTGTATTGACTTTGAGATGATGGTTTGATTTCACCCTTGACTCTGTTAGCTGGTGAGTCTTCTGTCATCTGAGGTCACGGATTTTTGACTCTTGGTAAGAATGCCTTCATCTTGATTTTTGTCTGTATTGTGTTTCTAAAGTATTTCCTTGCAACACATGCTAAAGAATGTTGTCATGTGCCCTGAAAATAATATGCTGTCTGAAGTGAAATTACGCCTTGTGGTATAAAATTCACTTACAACTGAAATACAACGTTCAAATCAAACCTCTTGTTCTTGTGCTCGGGAAGTTCAGGATGTGATTTCAATCTATTGTGGTTGACCAAGACTGTGTTTTGTAGAAACAAGGCACTTGCAAGAAAAACAAGTGTGATCAGGTACTTTACTTGTAATACATGGTGAAGTCTTGTGAAGACTTGTGTTTTCGTGACTTTATTATGCATCTTAGATCTGCAACATGTTGTTAAGGACTACCTTTCCTCATAAAAAAGATTTGCTGTTCAGTGTTCACTCATGTATTGAAACTGAAACACTATGCTTATTGTTCTTGTTTTGATTAGTTGTATTACCTGACTACCTGACATGCCCTTGTCTGCTTTAAAATTAGAAAGTTGAGTCAGTTGATGATAACAGTGTTATCTGTGAGTGGCTGGTGTAATGTTGGGTTGGTCAGCTGTTGCATGCCATTGTCTGCTCAACATGTTCCAGTTAACAGTTTAGGTTCAACAAGTATAGTTGTTCATGCAATAATTACCTTTAGCAGTTTAGGTTCAACAAGTATAGTTGTTCATGCAATAATTACCTTTAACAGTTTAGGTTCAACAAGTATAGTTGTTCATGCAATAATTACCTCCAACATTGCATTGTCCTGTATGATATGTTACCATGTGGACAAAACCACAAAGAAATAATGGTATATATGCACATATTTTAATATGTGCAGGATACAGGTGAATTTAACAGCAGAGCGTTGACACTGCGGTGCAGTATGAACGGTTAAATTCAGTCCCATCCAAGTTATCACCAGGGGCCACTATTATTGTCAACAATTAAAGGGCAGTGTCATCACCGATAGTTGCTTATATTTTCCTCAAATAAACACCAATCAAATTAGACACAAGTTTTATGTCAATTAGCACATGTAAATGTTCCCAAATTGTCACATTAAAAAATGTTATCGTACACGCGATGCATCAGAGGTACCTTCCGATTATTTCGATGACAACAGCGTCACCTACAGTTTTCTTTGATGTCCGTCAACTACCGGAAGCTGGTATGAATGGTTCAGTTAACTTAGCAGTTTATGTTGACGTTCCACTCAGACATTAGTTAAGTCAGTATGAAAGGGCCTATTGGGGCAGCCTGTTAGGTCATTCCTCAAACTTGCCTACATATGTCTCCTCTCAAACATTATTGTGGATATGGAGTAAATTAGCACTGGTGGGGTGTAGCAGTTCTGATGTAGAGAACCAGAAAACCATTGAGCACCGGACCTGTTATTCAGTGGACGAAACTGGTTCTTAAAACTGGGGACCGCAATATCGTACCAGTGCTGAGTAGATCTCCATATTCACCAAGTTGTGTGTAGGTTTTACTCATTTCATTTCCTTTAAACTATGTCTTTTCTCACCATTACCTCAACTGTCTTCCCTCACTTCCTGTTACTCGTAAATATGGTATAGTAATGGAACATTTCTCAGAATCATCTATTTTTTCACCAGCTAGTGTACATCATATCCACTAAGCTATGGTATTGTACATCCGTCTTCAGACATGGTATTTTTTAACAGGAACTACGAAAATCTAGGAGTGCCTATTTTTCTGTACATCCAGTTGATATGAGTGTGATGTTCCTTAGTAAATACTAGTTTATGTAGTCAGAGTGCACAAAGAAAGTTTGTAGCAAAGATACTATATGTGTAAGTATAATATCTTTGGTAGTGTACAGCTGTTCTCAGTCTTGTTAAACATGCTGTAACTCAGGTCTACCTAGTATTATGTAACCACCACAGCTGGCCTCACAATCCTCTGTCTATTTCTGTGTACAACCCTTTGGTACATCAGTTTTGATGAGTGGAAAATTGGGTCATAGGCTGGAGCTAGGAAACCCATCCAAATGTTTTGATCAACCTTATCACTGCTGTGAAAAAAGTCTTGTAGAGTTTGGCGATGTCAACATCCGGAGTCATTGAGTAGGTGGGTGACGGAGGATTCAAAAATTTTTATTGTAATTATTACAGGGCTGGATTTGGCGACCTGGAGCACATCTATGCGACATCAGATTTTGTTTGGCAGCCTAGTAAAAATCTCAAGTCATCACGAAGTCCTGTATAATTGTTATTGTTATTATTCATTTATTTGGGTTATTTCGTATCCTTGCCTAGGATTCATTGAGACGGCTGAGCTATCAGTGTCTCTTCAATCAAGAAAAGATACGAACGCAAAAACTGCAATTCACGAAACAAATACATTAATCTTGAGCTCAGAGTGCTGAAGGATGAGAAATTGTTTTTGCCAGGCTTGAGGCTTAGCATATATTCAAACTCCGCAAGTGCGGCAAATGCGACCTGGCAATATTCCTAGGTTGTCAAATGGAAATGAGCTTGCCAAAATAAAGGAAACACATAATTATGAGTTGGGAGGGGGGTTTCAAAAGCACTAAGCCTTAGAAATGATACCTACCGTATTCGCCCTAATAAGTGCCCATGCCCCATAAGCAGCCCTTAGGCATTTTCAGATTTCGTTGAAACAAGCGCCCAGCCCATGAACATGTACATACGAAAAATGGCTTATCTACAGTACTAAAATTCTACAGTAACATCTTCAATTTGTCAACGAGATTGGCACAATGAAACAACCCACTGAAAATGAACACTTCCGCACCCTTGCACCCCCCGAATCTCCTGAAAAGTAACTGTTAGACTGTCATGCATTCAGTTACCTGGCAATTCAATATCAGCTTACCGAGACAATTCTCGAATGTTTTTAGCAGATGAGATCAACAAGTGCTAAATAAAACATGTTCTGCTTTACTGCTTGTGTTACTTTCCTTAGTTACAATGCAAACCTAGATTGTTACATCGCGTTTACTCTGGCAAATGAACTCTGATGACACGCACACGCTCGCTCACTCCCACACTCAGACGAACTTCAAAACAAACATCAGGTGACAACAATGTGTGTTCGTCCAGAGATTTTTGTCGTGTTGTGGAGTACGATCTAGCGCAGATTTGGACTTAATATGCAGTTAATCCCGACTCCTCAGGAACTTAAACAAGGCTTGGAATTTTCCGCGGAAACGCGGATTTCCGCTTTTTTCAAATGCTCTGTCCGCGTATTTTATTATATTTCCGCATAAAAAAATCGGATTTGATATAAAATTTCCGCGGCAAATTCCTTTCTTACCGCGGCGTTGCCGACGACGTTCACCTCGAAAAGCGGAAGTTGCTCTTTATGTTTCGGAGGAACGTAAATGCTGGGGCATCTGGGATAGCGTGGTGGGATTTTCAATGGCGTCTCGTGTGATTGTAAACCGCGGTGACAAATACTACGGCTCTGCTCTGTGTGGGGGGGAGTGGACGGACGAGCTAAAAAGGTAGCGCGCATGTTTTGGGCCGTAAAAGTTTCCACGTTTTTTGTCATAGGTCATTCCAAGCCCTGCTTAAAAATGTTATTTTGAAAACTTAAAGAGGACTTCAGCTAATTTGTTGAGTCGAAACTATATTTTTACTCAAGAATTCAAGTTGACCTATTGATGACTGCGAGGCAGTGACGCATCAGTCGGCAAGTTTTCGCATTGGGTTTTTCTGAAAAATGCTCGTAATTTAACAACAAAGTTTGATAGAGCAGTGTACTGCAGTTTTGCAGAAACTCTGTCATAGGTTACAGATGAGTCACAGAGCGTAAATTTGATGAATTTTAGCTTACAATTTTACCAGTTTGGGAGATCGGGTTTCAACCACTTTGGGCTATAAGAAGCGCCCCCCCTTCCTGCAGCAAATTTTTCTAAGCGCCCTGGGCACTTATTAGGGCGAATACGGTAAGTGGAGCAAGTTGCACTGTGACAACTGGCACGTGACAAATGTCTCTTGTGTAAAGTTGGTTCTGATGTGAGTCCCTCACACCAGTCTGGGTAAATATTCTTTGTTAATGAGAAAGTGGCATAATGATCAGAATTGATGTTCCATAATGATCTGTATGCCTTGAAACATTGACTTCATAAATTAGGCTTTTCCACCTCTGAAGTCTTTTATAGCTGCCTGTTGTCACCAGTGGTAGTGATATAACTCAGTACATGGTGTTGACAAGTGTTATATAATGACTGTGACTTGTGGTCTATTCCTGATGTTAGTAATGTCTGATCAATATTACTAATAGTTATGGACTCTTGAGATTGATTCATCAATCTTAAATTCTTGAGTTGCTTTCCCCTTAAAAGTGAAACTTAAAGCTTTCACCGAAGTTTCGGTAAGTGGGAAAGGTTAACTCTGGTAGTTAATCTCCAAGAGAAACTTCGCTTAAATGGTAAGCTTTCAAAGCGAAGCTTCGGTAAGTACTCGTGCTAAAAGCGAAGCTTCGTCGAAGTTATCGGTAGAGGTCATGGCAACGATGTAGGATCATGTGAGACTCGCAGGATGTGTTCTTTGTTATTGTAGCATAGGCAACGTAAATAAATAAAAGAAAGGGTAGCTGATGACACTGATTATTTTCATAAGCATTCGTAAGTGGCAGGGGAAATTTTTACAGTTAACCTCCAACCCACTATTTACATTTGTTTGAGAGTACGAATGAACTACGTCGTCTGTCTTAGCGATAACTTTGATATCGCTGTGTAGTGGGAAAGGCAAGCGAAGTTTTGAAAAAGCCTCGATAAACTGAAGTTTCCCTAATCAGAAAGCAACATTGGTTTATGATTGTATAAGGACCTTATCCATTATTCTCTAGGCCCTTTTCCATGCAGTTAATGTGGCTACAATAGAAGCTTTGATGTTAACTGAGGTTTACCCAAAGTTGAGCGTGAGTGTTTACATCAACTTCGGAGTTATAGTTCGTTACAACCTTGGCCTGTTCAATAAGCTATAGGTGAAATTGTGACATTGAATATTGCCAAATGCCTAGAGGCAAGGCTTGGAATTTTTTTTTTTCAAATGTTCTGTCTGCGCATTTTATCATATTTCCGCGTTAAAAAAATCAGATTTGATGTAAAATTTCCGCGGCAAATTCCTTTCTTACCGCGCCGTTGCAGACGACGTTCACCTCGAAAAGCGGAAGTTGCTCTTTATGTTTCGGAGGAACGTAAATTGTCAACATTGCCGGGGCATCTGGGATAGCGTGGTAGGATTTTCAATGGCGTCTCGTGTTATTGTAAACCGCGGTGACAAATACTATGGCTCCGCAGCCAAAAATGTGTGGGTTGGGAGTGGACGGACGAGCTAAAAGGACGCAGACGCATGCTACTGCTGGTGGTAACGTTTTTTTTTTTGTTTACATTGACCATTTCAAGGTTGGGTAGTGCGCATGATTTAGGCCGTAAAAGTTTCCGCGTTTTTTGTCATTGGTCATTCCAAGCCCTGTTGAGGAAATATCATAGTTTTACTCTTGGGTTTTCCTCATTAATACCACACTGGTCCGGGTTACCGACCAGGGCGCTGAAATTGGGAATTTAAAAAAATGGGGTGGGCGGTAAGTCGAGCATGGGCGGTTAAAATCGAGATTTTGGAAAAGTGGTTCATTGTCACTAAAAGGTATGCGAGTTGCGCACGTTTTGGAATCTTATTTTTTGTGACGAACGTTCTCAAAAGCACAGACACCTTAAGGAGGTCTCGATCATGAAAAAATTGGGGGTGTGCGGTAAGCCGAGCATGGGTGCTTAAAAATGAAAAATTGAAAATTTCGTGGGGTGGGCAGTTAGCCGAGCATGAGCGGTAACCCATATGAGTATGCTATTCATCTTGTATTGATTACTGGTGAACAGTGTTTGTAACTCTGCTTGCATGTGTGTGTGCGTGTATGTGTGTGTGCGTGTATGTGTGTATTATTATGAGAAGCTTTACTATTTTTGGTTGGCGAAATTCGCACTCTACAGGTCGCATTTTTCGTCTAATTTCCATGAAATTCACACACAACCTGTAGTCCCGGAAACACTGGAAACCTATTGTTTTTGGTCATGATCGGATTCAAGATGGCGGACGGAGTGGCCATTTTGTTATCAAATTCAGATTCAAGTGCTCATAGATGCTGCAGTTTTTGACATAGGCAATTGAAAATGGTCACAGTCATTGTTGGACACGTGTTCTACAAATGTGCCGGAAATCATTCACTTCCGGTTAAAGATGACAAAAATATTGGCCATTGCGCATGCACAGCTCAATTATGGGACAAAAACATTTTGTCCTGAGGGTGCATTGTAGGACTAACTGCTTTAAAATTTTTCATGTTTTAGTTTCCTGTACCTATCATCGTGTGCCTCATAACCGGAAGTTGTTTTCAAAATGTCTGATCTGACACATTTTCACCCATTTTCAATCGTGCTGGGTTGCCATTTTAAACGGGAAGAGGAAATGACGTGAATTTTTGCATTTTGGTTCTCTGAGGTATACCCTTTTGAGTGACTTGTAACAATTTTTTCTCAGACTTATCATTTTTGAGTTGACTTTCAATTTTAAAAAAATGCAAAATTTGAAAATTTTTGAAAATTTTACGGAATTTTGTGAAATTGCTCTGTTAGATAGAGTTTTGAACGTGCTTTCAGAAGATATTTTCCATTTTTCGCTAGGTCGAATTATTTGAGAGTTGTTGTAAACTGGACTTGGCGCTAGGTATTACGAGCTGCAGGTCGCATTGGCGATGTGAAATTTGGAAATGCGAGAGGAGATTTTGGTAATCTTGTATTTAGTCGTAACATGTGACCTGGAAATTTTCCAACGTACTGACCACAGCATACATATGTGATAAAACGTCACAAAACAGCGATATTTTTCTTCATTGTTAAACGATCAACTTACTAAATTCTGAGGTGGAAAACACATTTTTATGCGCCCACATATTTATATGTGGACGCATTATGCCGTCATCTTCGTCCATCCGTCTGGCGTCCGTCCGGCGTCCGCTGCTCTATCTTCAAAACCCTTTGACATACGTTCATGAAATTTGGCACATATGTTCCATTCATGAATAGGACGGCATGAGTGAACTTTCTAGTGGCAATTTTAGTTTTTTACGCTTACCTTTGTATCTTTTAAAGTCTTTAACGGATTTTCATAAAATTTGGTATGTAGGCACCTATTAGTGAGATGACGCTATCTTTCTGTTTTTGGATGGATTCGACCTAGTTTGCGCCACCTAGTGGCCGTTTTTACTGTTTTGGAGTCTGTTTTTTGTGTCCTCCCCTGTATCAACCAAACCGCTCAAAGGATGATTATGAAAATTGGCACGTATGTTTTTACTATAAAGAGGATGGTTGACGATGATTTTCCAATGATTTTGACTACTGTGGCGCCTCCTAGTGGCAGTTTTGTTTTGGTGTGTCTATGACTGTATCTCCTAAACCGTTCGCAGGATCTTTATGAAATTTAGTAAGTATACTTATATGATGTTACCAACAGACGACTGGGACTTTCAGACAAATCTGACGACTGGTGTGCCACCTAGTGGCAGTTTTATTTTTATGTTTACCTCTGTATCTTCAAAGGTCCTCATCATATGTTCATAAAATTTGGCATATAGGCATCTATTAATGAGGTATCGCTATCTCTCCGTTTTCAGATGAATTTGACCTAGATTGCGCCACCTAGTGGCCATTTTTACTGTTTTCGAGATTTTTGGCGTCCACTAATCTATCAACACGGTATACCGTTTTCAGGATCTTTACTTAATTTAGCAAGTGTATTTATATGATGTTGACTACGGACGACGACGACTTTCGGACAGATCTGACTACAGCTGTGCCCCTACTGGCAATTTTAGTTTTTTACGTTTAACTTTGTATCTTCAAAGATCCTCAATAGATTTTCATAAAATTTAAATATAGGCATCTATTGGTGTGATGACGCTATCTTTCTGTTTCTGGATGGATCGAGGTATTTTGCACCACCTAGTGGCCATTGTTGCTGTTTTCAAATTTTGTTTTTGGCATCCACCCGTGTATCAACCAAATCATTTGAAAATTGGCATATATGTTATCAGTGTGAAGACGATCTTTGATGATGGTGACTGACTACTGTGGCGCCTTCTAGTGGTAGTTTTGTTTTGCGCCCATAGTTGTATCTCCTAAACCCACTGCAGGATCTTTATTCAATTTAGTAAGTGTATTTATATGAAGATAACAACAGACATTTTTATGATACAAATTAATAACCCTAAAAGCACACCATTTGCAATGCATTCGTGGGCACATTTCAACGCTTGGCGTTGCTCTTGTTATTTTTCATGCAAGATTTCCATATTGTACTATTATAATATCACCTACAATATCGCACTGCGGCACTGTTCAGGTCCTGCTGTTTGCGCGCAATGTCCCCACAAACGATCGCGACTTGGAAATGGCTGTATGTAATATAAGAGCCTGTTTCAATATGGGTCTTTTTTATGGCAAAAGACAGTGGTAAACGAATTATCAAGACCTTCTTTCCGGGGTTGATTACGTGCATATGAGTCACCTGTCACTCACATGTGTAGTCAAGGTAACTTGCACTTCAGAGCGTAGGAACTCGCGCGCGCACGCACCGCACCAAAGTCGCACATCAAAAGAGAACAGCGACAGTACAAAGTAGAAGAGTATACCGGCTTGACTGTAGGTTTAAGCTGACCGGGTGTTTATTTTACACTGAACTTGGCCCTCCTGCTGTTGGAAAAAAACAATGTTCCCCAAAACTGCGACATTAAGTCTCAGTTCCGATAATTCGCGCTTCGATGTTCCCTCGATTTTACCTGACAAACAACACGTTGCCGGGTAAAACTTATTGTTAGTCAACATTACGCAAGGGGGCGGAGCTTGCGATAGGTCACTTTGCCTCGAGTTGTGGAGAATACAGTTCTGTTCTGTTTACATTATTCACGTGACCTTCACAGGAACATGCAGTCCCAAATTAGAGAACTCTTGTTAAAAAGGCCAGCTCTCAAAAAGCAGCATCTGTTTCGTCTTCCTTCTTCCGCCAAAGAAAGCTTTTGGTGTCTTGATTTGTTGAAACATGGGTAGGTGACTGACCTTATTTCCAAATCTGGCACGTACAATTAAAAACAATAACAGTAGGTTCATTGAAAATAACTGAAATTGCTTCCCTGTTTATATCATCTCTGAAATTATGACATTTACTTTTTCAATAAATTAATTTTGTAAGATGGCACGGGAATGAATAGCTTTGTGTGCAAGATGTTCATCTTTCTGTTGACTTCTTCACCAGCTTGCTTTTTCTAAGTGCATGAGCATTGAACCTAGTCATATTTTTATTCTCTTTGGTCATCACAACTGCCTCAGGTAAATGTTTTGATTATGGAGATTTATGTTAACTTGTGTTCTATAGTGTTTCAGTCTGCCTATGATGACATGTACAGCGGTAATATGGTCAAGTCAAAATAGACAACAGCTACGTAGGCTTTTACCTGGGTTTCTGACCACTGAAGCCAATCATCAGGTCTTTCCATTTGGTCCATAGTGCATGGATTGGTCCTCAGTTTAGAATTTCCTCAGTACAATTGAATGGTCCTGCTTTGTGTCCTGCTGTGTCTTGAGCTTCCCTTGCACAACATGAGGTTATGTATATACATTGTTACTGCTGTTATTTATGTCTGTGTGTTATGGTGTTTTATGTATACACAACTGGTTTTCAGCTGTCACTGAAGATTTGTGTTCGATTATAAATCCATCCCTGTGTTACATGGCTTTAGGAGGTCAATGACCTTGTTTTATTCAAAGCACTTGTCAAGTGTAGTAGCATTGCATTTCCCACTTGGATGGATGATCATTGTGTAAACAGTTTGTTTGATTTTGATAACTTACAAATAGCAGTTGTCTCTGTTTTTGGCTTGCAGTTTCCGTCATACCTCTCTTGGTGCCTGTTTCATCAAAGGCCATAAGACTGGTCTTGACTGTCGTGGTAACTTCGATTTTGATTTGCATAGACTTCATAAAACATGGATCGTGAAGGGGGTCTTGATTGTGAACGTTTTTGCTTTTCCCTTAAAACTCAGTGCAGCATTTGCTGTAATGTTCCTTTGACCGTCTTGGCTTCGACCGTTCTTCCATCTTTGATAAAAACAGGCCCTTGCAGTCTGAATGAGTGTTTCCCGAGTTGATTTTGCTTATGTGATCATGAGAAGTTATTTTAATTGCATTGTTTGTGTTTCCTGGTTTAAGTGCCATCGACTTCTACTTGGGAGGTGACTTCCTATTGCCATTTGAAGGACTGTTTAGATTACCTATAAGGGTAATCAAAAATTCGAAATTAAGAAATATGTGAGATGGCATGATGTTTATCACACTAAAAGCCTTTTTGAGCACAATTTTGTACCTGGATGAGATCAGAAAATCATCGACTATTCCCATCTATTTCCATGATCTGAGTTCCTTGTGCATCAGTTAGGAACAATTTCTGAATGACGGTCATGTTGTCCTTGATATCACCATGAGCATAAAAGCATTATTTTGCTTGACTGTTTTTGATTCTTATTTTGGTTCTTTTTATACAAATTTGGTTATTCATTGTCCAAAGTTTATTACTTGGTGAAAAATTTCTTTTTTTTTGAAAAATTTAAGGAATTTTGTGAAACTAGATTGTAAGATAGAGTTTTCAATGAGCTTTCAAAGATATTTTTCATTTTTTCGCTAGGACGTCTAGTTTTTAAATTATCCAAGATATTCTGATAGCGCTGTTCTTTTGTTGAGCGCTCTTGCTGCACTGATGGTGGTTTAGCTTCTATTGAACAACACTGTAGCCTATTTCTTACTGATTTCTGACATATTCGCTAGTCGAATGTTATCGTGTTGTTCATACTCGCCACTATCATCATAATCATCGTCGTCATCTCCATCGTCGTCTTCATCTCCGTCGGCGTCTTTTCAGTTAATTTTGCCAAGTGTCGCTCAAGACTGTAGCCTATTTCTTACTGATTCCTTACGTCTTCGCTAGTCATATGAATGTCATCGTGTTGTTCATACTCGCCACCTTCATCGTCATAACCATCATCTTCGTCATCATCTCCCTCGTCGTCTTTTTGGTTAATTTTGCCGCGTGTCACTCCTCCGTTTACTCTCATTTTTTGTTTGTTTGTTCGCACGAGACAGGTCGCAATTTTCTTTCAATCCTCACGAAATTTACACACAACATGTAGTTTTAGAAGTAGTGGAGAAGCCTATTGTTTTTGGTCATAATCAGATTCAAGATGGCGGATGTGGTGGCCATTTTGTTTTCAATTTCAGATTCAAATTCTCCTGGAGGCTATAATTTTTTACGAACAAGGCTGAAACTCGTTAAGAATATTGGACCAGAGGTGTGCTACATGTTTACCTTGTCAAAGTTTCTTCCACTGCTGGCTATGCTGCCAGTGGTCTTAGCTACCCGGCGTAGTGGAGTAGATGAGGGCAAAGTCCTCAGACAGCTTTGCAAGATTGGATGTGGTCTTAGTTCCATTCCTCATTACTATATGAATATGTAGGGTTCATGCCTTAGTGCAACTCCAAACTGGTCTTTCAGAGCTGTAATTTCATGATTTTCATCTTTTTTAAAAACATCAAAAGCGAAGTAAATGTCATTATTTTAATACCAGGGTTCCCCTGCGTGTAAACTTCTGGGCGGCCCGCCACGCTCCTTTTTGGCCCCGCCACTCGTAAATCATACTCAAATTGACTGCCACACACCTAATCATGACTGGGAAACTTCACCGCTACACAAAAATTGGTAGTAAAATTGGTCGTCTCGTAAAAATGATCGAAAGTAAAAATGATCACTAATGAAATGATCGCTAGTAAAATGAATTGCAAGTAAAAATGATCGCTACTAATAATAAATAAGTACAAGTCACACGGCACCTTTTGCCGTTTGTAGATCGAAAGGGAAAATAATAATTTTACAATGGTATCTTGAATTGTGCCCCCATTAAACACAATCATTCAATACCCAATCTCCTTTCGTACCTCGTTTCTGCCTGAATATCCGACAATGCATACGAACTTAATACAGCTGGGGACCAGGCAACGACCTCGGTACGAAGTTTCTAAAATGGGAAAGCGCCAGGGCTCGCTAATGAAGTAAGAAACACTAAGATTTCTGCTAAATTCATTTCATCATATCCGAGCAGTGTTCACCACAACCGGTTTTGACTCGACAATGCAACAAGTTTAAATTTTGCTGCGTCGAGTTTGGACAATGCACCTCAAGTTTGAAAAGTGCCACGCCAAGTTAAAACTTTGGCTGGCTTGGCACTTTTGCCCTCAGAATCAAAAATGAGGGTGAATTTGTCAACATCAACCATAGTTCCTAATGCTATGAGGCAATTAACAATACATAATGACCCAATTTTTGTAATAATAGAGTGTAAATTATTGCTAAAAAATCTGAAGAAATTCTTTTTCTAACATAATTTTATGGTGTCAGCTACCTTACCTTAATAATTGACTAGCCAGCAATATTATTTAAACTTTAAAATTTTGCACTTAAACCTGTAAATTAACAATTTGATATGCTTAATTTAGAGGATTTTGATTTTGACTGACATCTGGTGGCGAATTAGAACTTATTCAACTGGACAACAGGTATCACTAAAAACTAGGTCATACCAGATCACATGTTAGTAGTATTTAATAAGTAGAAATGATATCAGAATTGACATTTTTATTATTAAAGGAACTTATATATAACCTTTTGTTTGATTTTCTGAGTCTATGAATGCATTGGAGGACTTATGGTGAAAAATTGGTAGGAAAGTCAAAAAGTAGGTCATACCAGTTCAGTGTACAATTTTGAAAGGTATAAAAATACACAGTGACCATGTTGTTGTTAGGGAAAGAACAGTGTTTACTACGGACATAAAAATTTGCGTCGAGTTTGGAATTTTTGTTTTGGAGAACATTGCCGAGTTTACAAAAGACATTGTGAATTATACTGCAGGGCATGACATCCAACTGTTTAATCAACCATAGCCCTGCGCCAAAATGACAATATTGAATGTTAACCAGTCTCAGATTCGTCTGCATTATACATCGTCTGCTATGACGGCCAACGCCCTTCCACTATCACTGATTTATGTTTAGCAAGACAATATCAGCGGAAGTTTCGTTACATGAATTAGTTTATTACGTCTACAAAGTTCAAATATTTTTGTTCTGTGTTTGTCACTTCGTGGATAATTGAATTTTGACATTGTTTTTTGTGCTCGAGTGCAACAGAGATCACATAATGCCGTACACTTCATTGCCAATTTGTGTTGCGAAGTGTCCTTTACCCAGATACTTCCACTACATGATGCTCAGGTTAAGGTCTTGTCTATGATGAGCAAACTGCACCCAATTACATCTAATTTTCAAGTTTTACCTGGGGAAGGTCTCCCCCCCTGGGAGGATCTCACTTCATCCCATGCTTGCATGTGGCGCCGGGTTCCGCATCTGCGTCGAGCATTCACCACCACACTCCTTTCGAAACCCAGGCAATACGGGGATCCCACTTCTCATTTTCGCATGCGGCAACGGGCTTTGCACCCCGTTTTGGCCATTCACCACCACGCTCCTTACAAAACTGGGGGGAAACACTGTAATACAATATTGTGCCACTAGAATGTGCCCATTTAAATTTTTTGAGTTTGCGACCGTTTCATGCTTTTCAATATGCGTTTTAAGATTTTAAAATGGAATAGCAGTGACACCTGTTGTCAAAATATAAATCACGCATCATATGTGCATTTTTCTTGTTTTGTATCTGTAGGACTGATGACTCATTTTATAGAATATTAAAGCTAATTAAAATGATATGACAAACTTTATAACATCAAGTTGACTCGAAATCTCCAAAAACATAGTGCACTCATCGTTTAACCAAAATCTCTAATATTTGTTTGGTAAGCTACATGGCTGTTTTCGTCAATTTAGATGTAAAAGTGTTGGTCTGGACAATCTTTTAAGTAAAAAAGGTTACTACACAGGGCTGTTTTGTAAACTGAGATGTAAAGACCTTGGTCTACGCATTTTTTTGTAAAAAAAACTCAGTCTGTGTGGGGGGATTGCTGGTGAACGGTCAAGAGTCATTTTGGGTAGATGTGCTCTTCAAATGGATTTGGAAAAGAGCAAAAACACTTCTAGTGGATTGTTAAGTATATGTTGTGTGCTTGTTATCCTATCAGAGTGTAAATTGTTGGTAACTGAATGCTGTTGTTCTGAAATTAGGCCTTGTTGGCACGCACATCACCTGTGTTTCCTGCTGTCACCAGGTGACCTCGACAGTGGTTGAGTCATTAAACATCGGTTGATACATTTCACCTGTCTCAGTAGGGTTAGACTGTGTTTACCTAGTGTAGCGAGCACTGGTCTAATACTTCTGGGAATAGATGTTTACCATCAGTCTTTGGAAATGTTAAAATTCCAGGAATTTTTAATATATGGCATTTTGTTCACTGTACACAAATTGATTTGCAAATTGATTAGGTTTATCTCAAGGTGATACCTTGATTCATGTTGTCCGGTCTCTGATGAAGCTGGCAAGTGATGTCATACATGGTTCCTGTTTGGTTAGATTGTCACATCAAGGCAACGTGTGTTGACATGAATTGAAGGAAGTTTTGAAAATGGTGATGCTACATACTCATAACAAACTCCGTACCCAAATGAGCACCTCCACAAGCCCCAGCCCGTAACACTTTTCAGATCTGACAAGACTATGCAGGGCTCGATGGTTAGCATGTTAATTCGCCAAATGCGATCTGGCGAAATAGGATGGTCCTGGATTACATAGCATTACTTTCATCTTCTGATATTTACCTACTTTTTATTTATTTTTATTTATTTATTGTGATATTTAAAATGAGGGTGACCTCTTCAGTGATAGCACTGCTTTCCAAGAGGGCCCTCAACATCAAAATATAAAACAGTAATATAATACAATGAAGTAATAAAACAACAATACATGAAAAGGATACAGTGCTGTAACATTCGTCTGTCCTCGTTTCTGTGCCCTTGGACTTTCTCTAGTTCTTTTTTCATGCTCTTTCAAGTTTATCTTGGGTGCATCAACTTTATTCAACCTTCCAAAGTTTTACTGCTGTCCTGGGGCTGCATCTTTGATGCCAGTAAGTCGAATTAACTCGAGGAGTATCCATGGATGCAGTATTTTCTGACATGATTCCTAGAATCAGCCAGTGTTTCTGAAGCGAGGCCAGTTTAACAACACGTTTTCCTACCTCCAGTACAAAGGAGATTTTGATCTGGTTGCATCCCTTTCCCAGCTCATCTAATGCCGAATGAGCGTGCCGAAACATGAAAACTCTGTAATCAGGGTTGCTAAAGCCCTGTCCTCCACAGGTGGCGCAACAGTGTAAAATAGTAAATTTGGATCACCTAAGAAGATTAGGGGTGTAACGTTACCTCAGGTGGCATCCAAACTTCCCTCAAGCCCAATATCCCTCCCTACCTAGCACATCTCTGCATGTGCCGTGCGCAGAGTCGCAGACCTTTCTGATTTTTGACGGGCAAATCTGGTCCTCTTTTGTTTATTAGGCTCAATTCTACATAAATTTTGGCATTCTGTTGTCCACCTTACTATGTGATAAGGTAGTGTGGTGTTACTGTTGTGTTTGTGGTAGCATAAACACTATGTAGCTTTTACACGAGAGGAAGCTGACACGGCGCAGTTGATAACGAACACCTGATTGAGTAAAAGTGTGTGTGTGTGTGTGTGTGTGTGTGTGTGTGTGAACATGACTGGCACTGCGGCCAGTTTTCGACACCAGTTTAAAATATAGAGCAAGTTGCACTGGATCAGTTTCTCCAGTTTCAACTACAGGTCTAAACACAACTTGAGGCAGGGATCATTTTTCAATGCCCTTGTGCAAGAGCATGTATATCGGGTGCTCATTCCCCGTGGTTTGGACATTTGCTATTTTTTTATGCAAGTATGCGCAGACAATCTTCGTGTAAATGACACTTGTTGATCCAGTTTGCGATCTAATGCCTTGTAAATGCGACTGAAGTAGAGCAAGTCACACCGTGACAACTGGCGTGGTGACAACTGGCGTGGTGACAACTGGCATGGTGACAACTGGCATGGTGACAACTGGCATGGTGACAACTGGCGTGGTGACAACTGTCTCTCGTGTATAAGGGGCTTAAGTGTGTCTTTATGTAGGCTCACTATGGTAATACCTCGCCAATTTCGGACAATAACAATTACCAAAAATGACTTCTTTTGCTTTCGGAGGGCTTCTATTGTGAAAATGATGTGATACTCGTACTTAGCTTGAAAATGAGAAGACATTTATTTTGTGCTGCTTATCTTTTATCTTACTGCATCCTAAATTGGCCACCATACATGTGAATGGTGTGGCTGAACCTCACCATACATGTGAATGGTGTGGCTGAACCTCACCATACATGTGAATGGTGTGGCTGACCCTCACCATACATGTGAATGGTGTGGCTGAACCTCACCATACATGTGAATGGTGTGGCTGAACCTCATTTCAGTTTGACAAGAAGTGTATGCTCTGTCTACTTTCAATGTGCAACACAGAGAAACAGTAGTTCTTCACCAGTAATAAATTCTGATCATCTGTTTGAGACCTATTCACAGTGCCAAGCTGTCTGCTATATAGTAGCAATGAAATTGATTGTTTAATGAAATATGCTAGTTCACATCATGTATCATGTTACTGACATGAATAATTAGATGGGCAAATAGTAAAAATATGTTCATGTGTTGAGTCCTGGAATTTGTTTTAAACCGTCCTGTGTTGTGATGCTGAGTTTCATCGTGGGGGCCAGTGAACTTTTTGATTTTGCCTAAGAAGTGACTAAATTACCATTTTCCCATTTTTTCAAAGGCTAACTACTTGTAAAACTGCTCAATTTTTTGTGAGTTTTTTTCATGAAATCTGTACAATGCAATTTCTTTTAAAAAATAAGTAGCTCCAAGTAAATAGATGTTTATCATTTTTCTTGTTGTTAGTATTAATAACTATAGTTGTGCGAGAAATAATGGGGATTGACAACAATGTTAGCAGCTTTTTGAAATGAAAAAGATAGATAATTAGTTATGTCCAAATGTGATGAGGTTTTACCATGTATTGCATTCTGGTCTTATGTAAGTGAAAACAGCAGAGGTGAATAAGAAAGTTGGAGCTCGTCTTGTACAATCCCCGTATCTTTGAGATATGCACTTTTTTGGAAACCATTTAAGATTAGTATGTTAATGTACATAAAATCAACAATTTCATATCGAAAACACAAAACCCAACTCCATCAGTGGCTCAACTGCCAAAATAGAACATCCGCAACCATTATCTGATCTTGAGTTACAAGCATTTATTGGTGGATACCGCACTTCTTAAAATTGGGATTTACCAATAAAAGCACCACATTATGTTCAATATGAAAAGTCGTCGGATATTGCTGCTTGTGATTACTGGTGTAATAGCAAGGTATTGTGACAACTTAATATTTGAACACACTGGGGCTCTTTTCGCTTTCGGAGAAGTTTGGATATGGCCCATGTTTGTACAAGAAACTTCCGTGTTTGGCCGTGATACCTTGTTGGGTTCTTTCATACACTCATGTCTGCGCAGCTAAGTTACTATTCTTCTATTTTGTCGATTTTGGATATTGAATTCATGATGTTTTCGACATTTTGTGGCCTAATGGAAAATACGTGTTGGATGATAGTTCCCTGTCTCTGTCCTATTTATAGCTGTTATGCAAAGCTTTCCTTATGAAAATGATATCATCCCTGTGGTGACATGCAATTACACATGAAATCTAGGTCAGGGAACTCCACCCCCATGCTTTATAATAAGCTCTGTGTTATCAAGTCTGCTCATTTTCTGTAACTTCGTTTGGGTAATTTTCGTCATCGTCGTTGTCGTCATCATCGTCACCATTTCGATAAATTTGTAGTTTGACGCTCAATCAGTTTCTGTTTAGTTGGCAGCTGACCACTCGAGGTGTTACATCTGTTGAGATTTTTTAGCATTGCCAGATTAATTATCAGTTGTTTCCTTTGTTGAGCGCTCTTGGTTGTTTTATTAGTCAGCCTGTGTTGTTCAAGAGGTGCTCTCCTGAAGCATTTTAGTCGTATGTTGTAGTACTAGTTTTGTTGCTTGTCAGGTTACAATTATGCATCAATGGCTATGTGATTGTGTGAGGAGCCCACGCTCTCTGCTTCAACTAATTAAGTATGTGCTTCATGAATTCTAATTTAAAGTAATTTCCTGTCTTTTACATTTTCAGTTAATCATCATGTGAAAATCTCTGCGCCACGACCTCTCACCCTGTAAAGCTCAGTAGTGCAGATATTACATACACAAACATTTCTTCACTGGGTCTGTACCGTGACTTGTGTATGCAGAATGTGACCAGTCCTGGGCATGCTCCCAGGCTGGTTGTCTTGGCCTTGTTGTCTGGGACGTGAATGATGGCGAAGAAAGTGGACACTCATCTCTTTAATGTGGCTGTGGTCGGCCTCTCGGGCACAGAGCGCGAAAAGGGGGACTTGGGAGTTGGCAAGAGTTGTTTGTGCAATCGATTTGTTAGCCCCCTCGCCGATGACTACTATACAGACCACATTTCGGTGTTGAGCCAAAGCGACTTTGGCGGCCGCGTCGTCAACAATGACCACTTCCTGTATTGGGGTGAGGTCACCAAGACGACAGATGAGGGCGTGGATTTCAACTTTCGCGTTGTCGAGCAAACGGAATTCGTGGATGACTCATCGTTTCTACCATTCAAGTCTGGAAAGACAGACCCATACCATAAGAGGTGTGCCACAGCAAAGTTGTCATCGGCGGAAAAGTTGATGTACATCTGTAAAAACCAACTGGGTGAGTGTGTGGCACAATGCTACTGAGTGAGTGTGTGACATAATTCTACTGAGTGAGTGTGTGACATAATTCTACTGAGTGAGTGTGTGACATAATTCTACTGAGTGAGTGAGTGTGTGACATAATTCTACTGAGTGCGTGTGTGACATAATTCTACTGAGTGAGTGTGTGACATAATGCTACTGAGTGAGTGTATGGCATTATTCTACTGAGACATTATAAACTCTACTTACAAGAGCTTTCCATCACAGGGGGTCACCTTGGTTTCACTATGTTGTAGTGCATGATGTGAGTGTCCTAAGTTTTCCAACTGAGTGTTAAACATGGTTCATGGAAATTCTGGAAACCCTGGAAAACCTGGAAAATGATGGATATACTTTCCATCCGCTGGAAGTGAAAGGGGGTAAACTCATGGAAATTTGTGTCGAATTTTGTAAAATAATAATTAAATAATAATTAAAAAATATTCACTATGTGATTCGTATTGTGAGTTTGTATATTTAGTGTATTCTTCTTGACAGCAAAGGAACCAGGAAGCGAAAGTTAATTAAATTTTTCTTTTGTCATGGATGAATGTTATGAAATATATCTAATTAAGGGAAGTGGCTACTTAAGGGCAGTGGTTTGTTATCAGGTGTTTTTCTCCCGATATAATCATTGAGATGGGGTATCTATAATTTCCCTGTTGAACAACCTAATCAAAGTCAAGGTTGCTATCCATTGCTGACTCATCAGGTTGACATCCGGGTATAAAACTGACTTGCGATTACAAGGTTCAAAGTTTATCACCTATATGGCTCTGCAGGTTGTGTGATAAGACACAGTCAAAAACACGTCTGGCAAAAAAACCCAGTACTCTGCCCGAATGTCAAAAGGCCAGTTTCACAAGTTGTCTTGTGGTTTTGTAGTCTTGGGAGACCTGTGGCAGAACACAATTAGTGGTTTAGATTCAATTTAGCTGTCATAGCCCTCTTATTGAACACTGATTTGTATGCCTGCTTGTGCTGTTTGATGTACAGGGAAGGCATGCTATTGTAAATTTTTAGGGATTGGCTATAGTATCTATCCTATCTGTCAGAAGGGTGTTCAGTCATTGCCTAGCATCTCATGTCTCACCAGGGATTGCAACAGTGCTAGTTTAACCACTTGTCCTTGCATGATCAGGGCTGAGTTGCATAAAGCTTCAAAAGTTATCCGCTGGATAGGTTTGGTTGTTGCATGATAATACGTGGTCATTGTTGCTATACCACATGTAACTTTAATGCAACTCAGCCCAAATCTATCAATCATAGCCTCAGTTGATGTACAGCATGTTATAGGGTGTTTCCTGAGTGAGACCTGTTACAATTGTCACACTTGTTGCCCTCCTAGCATAACATTGAATGTAGTTTGGATTGTGAAATTTATTGTTGTTGAATTGTTGTGCTGCTCTCTGATTATGTCCGAGAGCTGTGTATAATAGTGAAGAATCTTATACCTTAACAACAGTCATTTGACAAGTTGGTGTTTATCTTGTCCATCCAAATTTTGGCATAAAGTTAGCTGAAATGTTACTAAACCCAGTGTTGGAACTTAGTATTCGGCATTTAGAGGCACGTTCAACTGGTACAATGATCCAGTGTGGGAACTTACGGTGGTATTGAACATGCACATTCAACTGGTATAAAGATCCAAACACAGGACCTTAAAGCCTGATTTTAGTGGAATTTTCATGCGCCCACATATTTATATGTGGAAGCATTATGCCATCATCTCCGTCTGTCTGTCTGTCTGTCTGTCTGTGCTACGTCTGTCCGTCCGGCGTCCGCTGCTCTATCTCCAAAGCCTTCGACATACATTCATGAAATTTGGCACATATGTTCCATTCATGAATGGGACAGCATGAGCGAACTTTCGTACGGATCGGAATACTGGTGTGCCCCTTAGTGGCAATTTTAGTTTTTTACGCTTACCTTTGTATCTTTTAAATTCCTCAACGGATTTTCATGAAATTTGGTATATAGGCACCTATTAGTGAGATGACGCTATCCTCCCGTTTTCGGATCGATTCAACGTAGTTTGCGCCACCTAGTGTCCGTTTTTACTGTTTTCGAATCTGTTTTTTGTGTCCACCCATCTATCAACCAAACCGCTCAAAGGATGATTGTGAAAATTGGCATGTATGTTCTTACTATGAAGTGGACGTCGGATGATGATTTTGCGACGACGTCGTCTACTGTGGTGCCGCCTAGTGGCAGTTTTGTTTTTTTTGCGCCTATGGCTGTATCTGATAAACGTTCACAGGATCTTTAGGAAATTTATTTAGCATATTTATATGATGACTTTCGGACAGATCTGACCACTGGTATGCCACCTAGTGGCAATTTTGTTTTTTACATTTACCTCTGTATCTTCAAAGGCCCTCAACATATTTTCGTAAAATTTGGCATTCTGCTAATAAGTGACCTTTGTACTAATGATGTACCTTGGGGACTCACATAACCCGCATCATGCAGTGTTATTCCCCAACACCACCTCATGATACTTACTAGTCACGCTTGAATGGTTTATGGCAGATCATTATCCACACAAAACTCGTTCTTAATATCATTTGGAAATTTTCAAACTACTTCATATTCACATCATTGCTATATGATAGGTTTCCTACTAAATTGACCAAACAATCACAAAGATGAGGAATTGTATGCAAGTTGCACTTTCATCTTGGCAGGCATCGCACATCGCGGCCTGGGTTAATTCAAACTACCCATATGCTTTGAGATTTGTTGTGTCAAGATATGAAAGTGAAGAGATTTCACTGACGTGAAAAGGCCAAAAATGCATTGTTTGTTCTTGTTTGTGTCTTTCTGAAAGTCTAGTCGGTGGTGCTGTATGTTTGTAGTTGTTCACTTTTTCAGAATGCAAAGTGCACCTGAGACAAGCAAAAATGATGTGGATTTGTTTTTTATCTCATTGCTTTGCAAATCGTTGTGCTTCATGTCTTGCTTACCCTTGCTTTCATGCCTTTAAGTTCTCAAAGAAAACAACAAAAATTTGACTGAAATTGATGAGGTCGAGCATTTTTGTTGCTTTTGTTAGTGAGCACAAGTTTCAAAATAAGTTTGGGTAAGAGACCAGGACCAACAATGTTTTTTGGCTTAACCTCTGAAGTGCAAATAAGTAATTGTCGTTGTATTGTGTATAGTTTTCAGTTTATTCAATGAAGATGAGTTCATGCTCATAATTTTTCAGAATAGTCCAAACAAAATGGAATGAAATCAATTGTTTCTGTGTTGGTGGCAAATCAAGCGTAGTTTGCTCCAGTGTAATGTTGACAATTTGTTGACGTGTTTTTTACATAACAGCCTGCCACTTTAGGTTATCTCAAACCTTATTTAGTGGCCTCCACTCTAACCCGTATATTAAAAAAAAAACTAAGCTTTGTCAACCAGTAAAAGTATATATTTTCTGAAAAAACAAAGACCAGGAAATACAAAAAATAGTTTTTGTATTAATGTTCCATTATTATTTTTATGTATAAACCTTTTTTAAGTCAAAATTTCATTTTTAAGAAAGGTACATTCATAGCAAAATAACCCCTTGGTCGATTTTAATGAAATCTTTTTTTTGAATGAAAACTTCCAACAGTTACCTCAAAAACGCTGTTAGGAATTTCCGATTAGTTTGTTCGTTTGGTTTCTATGACAAATCAACTCGCAAAATGTAGGTATTTTTGTAAAAAGTTGAAGTCGTGTTCGTCTTTGTCACATTATGCAGAACTAGGCCTGTATATTGAAAATCCTACCAGCATTTTTGAGATTGATGACTAAATATTAAGTTTGGAAAGTTTCAGTGAAATTCATTGAGCTGTTTTCGAGAACTAGTGTTCCTAAGTTCAGTTAAAGTTGATTTGCCGAAGCGGAGAAAAAGCCGATTAAAGTGGGACGAGTGAAAATCTCAAAGACTTTGGGTTAATTATTCGGTGAAAACTTGTTTTCGGCACACATAACCTATAAAAGCCTTAACTATGAAAGCTCTTTCAACGTTCACTCGCAATGTGAACAGATTTTGCAGTGCATAATTAACTTAATTATCATTAAAACCTCAAATAGAGTATTGTTCCCAGCCAACTTTTACTGTTGTTTGCAACCTACTTTCTAAGTAGGTCACAGTTCTGTTATAAACATAGATTATACACATCACTTGCTGGGGACTGATAGGCAACCAAGTAAGCAATGGATAACCGAGAGCGCTCGGAGGAGCGACACTTNTGCACCTGAGACGAGCAAAAATGATGTGGATTTGTTTTTTATCTCATTGCTTTGCAAATCGTTGTGCTTAATGTCTTGCTTACCCTTGCTTTCATGCCTTTAAGTTCTCAAAGAAAACAACAAAAATTTGACTGAAATTGATGAGGTCGAGCATTTTTGTTGCTTTTGTTAGTGAGCACAAGTTTCAAAATAAGTTTGGGTAAGAGACCAGGACCAACAATGTTTTTTGGCTTAACCTCTGAAGTGCAAATAAGTAATTGTCGTTGTATTGTGGATAGTTTTCAGTTTATTTAATGAAAGATGAGTTCATGCTCATAATTTTTCAGAATAGTCCAAACAAAATGGAATGAAATCAATTGTTTCTGTGTTGGTGGCAAATCAAGCGTAGTTTGCTCCAGTGTAATGTTGACAATTTGTTGTGTTTTATACATAGCAGCCTGCCACTTTAGGTTATCTCAAACCTTATTTAGTGGCCTCCATTCTAACCCGTATATTAAAAAAACTAAACTTTGTCAACCAGTAAAAGTATATATTTTCTGAAAAAACAAAGACCAGGAAATATAAAAATACTTTTTGTATTAATTTTCCATTATTATTTTTATGTAAAAACCTTTTTTAAGTCAAAATTTCATTTTTAAGAAAGGTACATTCATAGCAAAATAACCCCTCAGTCGATTTTAATGAAATCTTTTTTTTGAATGAAAACTTCAACAGTTACCTCAAAAACGCTGTTAGGAATTTTCGATTAGTCTGTTCGTTTAGTTTCTATGACAAATCAACTCGCAAAATGTAGGGTATTTTTGTAAAAAGTTGAAGTCATGTTCGTCTTTGTCACATTATGCAAAAACTAGACCTGTATATTGAAAATCCTGTCAGCATTTTTGAGGTTGATGACTAAATATTAAGTTTGGAAAGTTTCAGCGAAATCCATTGAGCTGTTTTCGAGAACTAGTGTTCCTAAGTTCAATTAAAGTCGATTTGCTGAAGCGGAGAAAAAGCCGATTAAAGTGGGACGATTGAAAATCTCAAAGACTTCGGTTAATTATTGGTGAAAACTTGTTTTCGGCACACATAACCTGTAAAAGCCTTAACTATGAAAGCTCTTTCAACGTTCACTCGCAATGTGAACTGATTTTGCAGTGCGTAATTAACTTAATTATCATTAAAACCTCAAATAGAGTATTGTTCCCAGCCAACTTTTACAGTTGTTTACAACCTACTTTCTAAGTAGGTCACAGTTCATTGTTATAAACATAGATTATACACATCACTTGCTGGGGACTGATAGGCAACCAAGTAAGCAATGGATAACAAAAATCAAATCGGTGGTAAAAGTATGTCATTAGCATGAGATCGAAACATCGAAATGTCAACTTATTAATTGAATTACAGCATTAGGGTGAGGACTTAACTCTTTTCACAACTTCCTGTGTTCATGTCTACAGAGGCCTGAGGCGACTCGCAGCATTCGTTTTCAATGCCAATGGTCGTATGCATGTAGACGCACAACTCCCTTAGGATCAAAACTATGTTTTGTCTTTGTTTTCCCTGGCACCATTCTATCATAAGTACACCTTGTTGGTGCAGTTGTTATGGCGACTTTGTGAATGAAAGTACTGAGGGTTTACGAAGCTGTTCTGTACCTGGCGGGAAATTCGATTTGATTGGAAACCCTTTAACCTTTGACCTTGGATAAGTAGAAAACAAATATCCACATGATTGTGTGGTTCCAAGGTGGATCTACTATATCTTTTATTTCTCGCTACATGGTATATATTTTGTATTTGAAGTTCCCTGAGAATGAAGATAAGGTATTTTGCTAGACACGTGAAATATTGTAAAAATAGCCAATTTTTGTGAATAAGGTTGGAGATATCCTTAAAGCCAAGCCAGTTAAAGGTAGTTATGTTCATTATGGAGCTGATTTATGCTTAGTAAGTATGTCTTAACATGTGATTTCCATCACTATCATTGTCATGTTAAGAAGCATTTTTGAAGACCCATCTCATCCTGTTTGTTGACTGATACATACGTTAAATTCATTCCCTGTACACATAACTCAATATGTTACATTCTTATTCCCAGGTCTGGAACATGATTTTGAACAGAAGTTTCTTCCTGAGGGCAAGATCACAATTGATGGCTTCTTGTGCGTATTCGACGTTAGTCAGGTGGCCAATAGGCCGCCAGAGAAACAAGTTGAGTTTGCTACACTAGTGCTCAACAGTCTGATGAAGACAAAGAAACCGGTCGTTGTGGCGACAACCAAGAACGATGAAGCTTTCATGAACTACACAAAGGATGTAGACAGATTGGTAGCAAAGAAGGATTATCGTGGTATGATCAGTGTGGTGGAGACGTCAGCACATGAGAATATAAATGTCGAGCTCGCATTCATAACTCTCGCCCATTTGATTGAGAAAAACAAAGGACGCATCAAAATTGTGCCTTATGTTGAAGCCTCCAGGGCGCGCAAAGAAGTGTTGGATGTTGCCACAGATGCATACAAGTCGTTGATTAAGATGCACGTGCCGGACTACCTGGTAACATGGATTACTACACGCAAAAAATTTGAGGCTAATCCAGATTACCAGCATTACGTGGATTTATTCGGCGTAGACCGTGCTAAGAAGGAATTCCTTAGATATACTAAGAAGTTGAAAAATGAACATTTAATGCAAAAGGAAAAGACGTTTTCTAGTAGACTGCCAGGATTATTAAACACAATGTTACCGGACTTGGCTACGATAGACGACAGGTAGGTGGCTCCCTCTGTCAAGTTTGAATTGCTTAGGTAAATTGTTGTCAGAAAACCACAAACATCGAATGGTAATCACTCGATTTAAGTGGACATGAAAAGTACAGGTCCACTGTTGGAGGACTTGAAAGTTGAATATAAAACAAATTTAATTATCATGAGTGGTCCTAAATATCAATAAATGTTTTCATATGTTTAGTGTGGCTATAAATACTTGTTCTGTCTGTTGATTTAGACCACTTACTGCTGTAGAAGTGATGTCAACTTGTTCCTAACTTGAATGACAAGTGGTTCATGGACTTGGATAAAATGCCTGTTGTTTTGTGGTTGAGAGCATGGCAGGCCAACTTGTAGAACTTGAGTTGTTTAGACATCAACTTTTGGCCCAGCGCAACTGACACACTGACACGCAAGTGACACACTGACATGAAGCAAATTGATTGGTGTCAAGTGGCTTTTTACACACATAACTCACTGTGGCAAGACGGAAGTTGTAGGCTGGAGACTAGGAGTGTAGAATGAACATGCGCAGATTTACAAATGGCGGGAGTTGCAGAGACAGAGAACCCGTATGTAGGTCATTGCGCAAGTGCAGTAGAGATGGTCCTTTCCGCCTTGCCCCAGTTTCGCGTTCAGACATATAATTGACACAGAGCAAGATGATCGAGGAGCGCAGAGCAAGATGATCGAGCGCAAATTGCCCTACCTCACAAATGGGTTGCAAAAGTTGTCAACGCGGTGTCAGTTTGCTCCAGGTCAGTCTTGTAATGTTTACACACATGCGCTAGAACATCTGGTTCAGTGTCAGCTGGTCGGTGTCCACTTTGGTCTCAATCAGTCATCTCCTGTTATATCTTAACAAGCTAAGCCACTACATCTAATGTGACTGAGGAACAAGCTGAGAAAAATGGTATTATGGCAACATGTCTTAATCCAAAGTTGACTTTTTTGTCTGAAGGTTGATTGTACCTGCGTGAAACGTGATGTGACATTATTTAACGCCTGTCTTTAAATTTGAAAAGAAGGTGTGAGTTAAAGAGCTGGATGAAAAGCTAACCATGTTAATCACTAAATAGAAACCAACATCTGATAAGTTAGATCTACATATTCCTAAATCATAATCCTAAATGCAATTAAAATTTAAAATGTCTTGTTTTCACACTCGAAGACAGCACTGGTGTTTTAACAGTTACCCAAGCAGTGGGCGCTTAAACTGAAAATTGACTAAAAGTCGAGGATGGGTAATTCCACGGGCATGGGCGTTAACCCGCGAGTTTACGGTATTCAAGCCGCCTAGTGTTTATTTTCAAGCTTTTTTAACACAAACAGCACGGAGAAAATTTGACGAGTGTGTTAGATGTTGATGATAACAGTGGTATTTTGCAGGAGTTGGAATATGTGTAAAGAGTTCCTACGTATCCATGACGACTTTGACCTACATTTCATTGACCTTGGGGAAGAGGTCGTGTGGCAGGAGTGCAATGAGTATGTGGACGGAGAGGACAACCGTCTTCCGTTTGATTGGTTGAGCTCCAATGATGCAGAGATTTGCTTTAGGAATCACGTCAATAACTTACAGGCAGAGCAGAAACGGTTGGAGTAAGTATGTACACGACTTGTAATGAATTCAGTACAGGTGGAGTAAGCATGCACAGTACAGTTACTAGGTATTATTTCGAAACCAGTAGCAACCAGATGATGCTCGACTATCTGGAGGATAGCAAGGTGTAGCCAGTTGCCCTGTGAAGTGTCTGCCAATACTACGCATCTGTTTAACATTGAAAATGTTGGTGCATTTCATTGTATGTATCTTAGTGTTAGACCCTCACTCACCTAGATGAAGGTGTCTGTGTTCCGACTGGGGGATTTTGCAAAAATGTCTCCACCATTCACGTTTGAACAAAGCCTACTTGAATACGGGATCAAAAGGGGTCTCAACTGATCCATAGTTGTGATGTCGTGACTGGTTGCACAACAGGCTGAGGATGGTACATTGGTGTAGAAATCTTTCACAAAAAGATTAAAAGAACTCAGCTTTTCTGCATGTTCAAAAGCATGAATTAGCCGTATTCATGAAATGCATCCCATCCACCCTCTGCTGTCCTCTTTGTGGTGGTAAAAATGTTTTGTATGATTACCCCCCGGCTGTGAGTTGAGTCCGGCAAGTGAAAAAAGATTTATCACAGCTCACTCATATTTTGAATTTCTGTTATAAAGTTAAAACCAATTGACATCACAATGAAAAATATCAAACTAATATACATTTATATTAATGATTTGTATTAGTGTGGTGTACAGTTGTTGACCAAGTCACTCCCTACAGATAAACAGTATTGTGGTAAGAACTGTAGAATCAGAGAGGGCACTGTAGTATTCTGTGAAGTGGCTTATCAGCCACCATGTCTGGGCATTACACCTCGTTTAATTTTGTAAGAAAAGTATTTAGCAGTTTCTGTAGTGTCCCAATTTTGCACTCTCGCTTTATTTTATCTATTTCTGTTATGATACTACAAGAGTGATGTCATTGGTTTGTCTACATATCATTGGTTAGTGCCCTGGTAATGCAGCAAGTAATGAATATGATTGGCTTCATTAAAAGTAATGTAGCAGGTACTGGATAGGTGATTGGCCATTTTAGGTGTGAGGTAGTAAAACCTTAACTGTTGATTGGCTGTTGCCAAGTTGTTAACCTGTAA
Organism: Phoronis australis; assembly: GCA_002633005.1. Taxonomy (NCBI): domain Eukaryota; kingdom Metazoa; phylum Phoronida; family Phoronidae; genus Phoronis; species Phoronis australis. The sequence continues at coordinate 170,904 of NMRA01000379.1, read as the reverse complement.
ATATGCTGTTGATTGGTTGTTTCAGGTGGAAGAGGCAATTCAAGGTCATGTTGGAGGACAACATATATATTACACCAGGACAATCACTGACAGAGGTCAGTGTCTTTTTCCTTGGTCGCGAGTGCTTCGAGTCACTCTCAGACGCAGACAAGAGTCAAGTGTTCTTGTTGCATCAACAGGAGCTGAAGGAAAAGGCCAGACATGATTTTCAAGTGAGTTGTCAGTCGTTGAAACCTGAATTTTCAATAACATCTTTAATATCTTATGTCCCCAGACCAACATTCACAAGTCTCTGATGTGGTTACAAGGGATGTCAAGCGATGAAAAAGAGAATCTAATACTGAACAAGCAGTTTTCTTTAACAAAGACAAAAACAGTGCGTGTATTCAGCAAGCAGGTGTAAACAAACACCATATATGAGAAAGACCTGCGACAATGACATGTATAATATAGGCCTAACAAATACTAGTTAGACCAACGATACACAATTAACTGGTACCTGTACTTTCTATTCTACTGGGAACCTTTACCATAAACAAACAACTGCCTAAGTGTGACCCGTAACTATTTATCCTATGAACTGGGTACCGCACTGCATTTATACCAAACAAGAATCTGAATGAAACTATCACTTATATGTTAAACAACTATATACGCTCTAAACTCAGCTAGTTAGACTCACATGAGATACAACATGCTATGCTGAAATACTGAGTAAAAACTTATCAGTGTGGCTGATAGTCTGTGCTTAATCTAACAGAAAATTCCAGCGTCTAAGAAAATACATGATTAACTCCACAGATCTTGCCAAGGAATGTCGCTAAACTCAAGAAACACGGTCACTGCGTAACAATACAAAGGCACACACGCAACAACAGCCAGGCGGTCAAGCTACTATTCATCTATGCAAACGCCACATATCACAACTGGAGTAAACTGGCTAACTGAAAAAAACAAATCACTTTGGCAAAAGATAAACTGCCACTTATCAAAGAAATAAACAACATGATAAGTAAAAGAAACAAAACAACACAACAAGCAATGACAACAATGAGGCACAGTATCAATACTGTTTTGGTGGAATGTAGTTTGTGCCTAACAGTTTGTTCAACACATTCTTTGGATTACATCTCGGATATAGCTTAGATACTTTTTGGCACTGGTTTAACTCATAGAAATAATTCGATTTTGTTGAGTAAGTTTTGGCTTGTTTTTCACTTGTCATGGATAACTTGGAGAATGGTAGAAATAGTTTATCTGTTTGGAATGTCATTGAAAATGAAATATAAACGCGTAAAAAGTCATGGAAAACTTGTTTATAGATTGTCAATAAAATCCCTTGATTTGCAAGGTGAGTTTATGAATCTAGATATGATTGGCAGCAATCAATCATACAAAAATTAGAGTACTGTATGTTTATTTTTTCCTGGAAAATATAACATTACTTATGGAAAATGAAAATCATTTCCTGAAAAAGTCATAGAAAAGGATTCACAATATGAGTTGAAGTTGATGTGTTATGAGACTCAAGAATTGTATAACTTGTTGTTGATAGGAATTGCTACTGGAGAGAGCAGACATCTTTGCGCGGTTCGACCCCCCTGTCAACATTACAATGGAAGATTTGGAGAAGATTCTAGAGGAGTTACAGGAAGAAGATAGGTATGCTAGGTTGTGGACATTCATTTGATGGTAGTATAGGGCTCAGGTGGACTCTTTGGTTTCCTCAGACACCTTGTAATCCAAAGACACCTTGGTTTCCATGGATACCTTGTAATCCAGAGATACCTTGGTCTTCACGGATACCTTGGTCTCCACGAACACCTTAGTTTCCATGGACACCTTGGTCTCCACGAACACCTTGGTTTCCATGGACACCTTGGTCTCCACGGACACCTTGGTCTCCACGGACACCTTGGTCTCCACGAACACCTTGGTTTCCATGGACACCTTGATTCCTACAAACACTTTGGTTTACACGAACACTTTGCTTTCCCTGAATACCTTAGTTTCCACGGACACCTTGTACTTCAGAGACACCGTTGTTTCCATGGATACCTTAGTATCCACGCACACATTGCTTTCCTCAAGCATCTTGGTGCCCACGGCCACCTAGGTTTCCCTGAATACCTTAATTTCTATGGAGACCTTAGTTCCCATTTTTGTTAATGTTATGAAATATTCAGTACAATAAATATACATACACAGAAAGCGCCAAGAGGCATTGTATCTTAGTTCCCACCGACTCACCAGTTTCTGTGGACATACTAGATAATATTAGAATACACGAATGTTGATGATTCTACAAAGATTGATGTCCCAGTCTTGGGAATAAAAAAGATTGTAGTGAGGTAATAAGTTACTAAATTACTGCTTTATTTATTTCTGAGTGAATTACTAAATTTCCGTCAAAATATATAGACAGGCTGTTGACCAACATTCCTACATGGTGAACATGTAGATTGAATTACCTGAAATACACTTGTAGTGTGCTGTTTCTCCAATTGCTGTCATCAGCTAGAATGCATCCTCATCGATAATTTCGGCCCCTAATCTAGAAACATCTCGGATACAGGCTCCCCAAAGTTGATCAAGCTTCGGTTGTCACTTGGAGTGCTACCTGTTGTCTCGCTGTAACCATAGCCATGACGACGCCTCTGCAGCTGATCTCATCACTGTCTGCACCATATTCTTCCTTGACACTGTGCTAATACCTAGGAACTTCATCAACCTCCACATGCTGCTCCCGGTGAAACCTCTACATCCTACTTCAACTGGCCTACAAAAACACTTCCAACCAGCTATTGAACAATCACAGGGAAGCTCTGCACACTTAAGCCTTTTCCTCTCGTTGGACTCTGGATTTCCATGGTACTGTAAGATCTAGTATGATGACCGTCTTTGTACCATATGACCATAAAACCAAGTCATGCCGGAGTGTCATCATCACTATATGGCTGGTGAATACCGCCAATGGCCCTACATCTACAACCATCTTCTAATCACTGGCTGTAGTCAATACACCTGCATCTTTCCTCTTCCCGGATACACCTTCTCTGCAAAATGATGTTAACGAGCTATCAGTGTTGCTAACCGCCTTCCTTCTTTCTAGGTCCAAAATATGAGCAATTGCCTTGAGAATCTTATCATGTCTCCACTTGTATTTGCCTTCCACCAAAGCCGTCTTACAAGATGACAAAACATGCTATAAAGTGCAACGCTCCCCACAACTGCCACAAGAATTGTCTTCTATCTTTCCCCACAACTTCAGGTTTGTCTGACTAGGGAGTACGCCATACACAGAACACAGGAGAAAACTTAACCTATACTGCTCACACGAAATTAGGTCATTCGCTATAATGCACCTACTGTGAACTCCTTCCCATGTTGTCCAGGCGTCCGGCTTTCTCAAGCCCACAGCATGAGAAATGTGCTTCTCTTCTTCCTGGTGACGTACTTCGTCTAANAAAGATAAAAGTTTACACCTCAGCTCCTGTCTTAAATGGGCCAAGACTATTCTCTCATGACCCTCAGCTCTCTTCCACTGAGGTCTCTCAGCTCCACCCAGATCTCCTTAATTTCCCTCTGTCTTCTGCTAGGTCCTTGCACTGTTGGATTCTTTCTCTTCACCGCCACACCAAATCAGTCTTTGCAAACTGTGCAGACCAGCTCAGTCATGGTGATCAGTTTCTTCTGTGCAGTCCCCTTTAAATTTGCCTCTAGAACGTCACCAAGATCCTCATCCAGAAGAATCCAAGACTTTTAGTCATTGCCTCGGAATGCTGTCTGGATCCCGATCCTCATCAGTTTCTGTAAGCAACTGTGACATGGAAAGTAACACAAACTCTGAGTCCTGCTCCTCTGTGCCAGATGTAAATACTTCACCCTGCTTGACGTGTCTGAATCTGGTGCCATGCCGTTGTGTTCAACCTCTGATGCAGCGGACTCACTTGCTCCCTCCATCGCTCCATGGGCTTTGAAGATCGACACTCTGTGGGTTTTACCCTGGTTGTCACCTTCAGTCGTCTCACTGGAAGTACTAGTAGTGCCACCTAAGCGATGCCGCTGGAGACACTTCGTCTTTCCCTGATGGATTCTTACTCCCTTGAAATTCTTAAACGTCCTCTTACATCCCCTGCATACTTGGTCATCGTTTTTCAATGTCGTAGTGCTTGTACTTTGCGGTGTCGTCTTTGTAATAGTCTCATTCAATGCCGTAGTTCCTGTAACTTGCTGAGTTGATTCCGTAATATTCTGATTGTTGATTTCTTAACCCCCCCTCGTGGAGACTCTGGGAGTATTTTTTTCTTTGGTTACTTGTAGCAATTTAAATGTCAACTGGATGGGTTGCTAAACCAACAAATTCACTGTCTCCTGAATGTCATCCGTCTTTCCAAGTCGCCACCCATCTCCAGGTCGTCACCAGCTTTTCCAGGTTGTCTTCCAGCCTTTTCCTGGATGTCATTGGACCTTGTCCAGGCTTTGGTTGATATCAGTTTCCATTAATAATACAGGCATGTGATATTTCTTGGTACCCATAGTTTCAATTTGAGGTGAGGTGTAATTATTGTGAGATTGTGGCTGGCAGTGGGTTACACTAGTCGGCACAATATGTTAAAAGTCTTATCCAATCAACTTGTTCATGCTGCTTGTCGATACAGTAGTGTGTGGGTGAAGATGTCTTTATATGTGTTTGTTTGCTTTTTGTAGGTATAAAAAATTAGATAAATTGGAGGAAGACCGCAAGGTTATGATTCTAAATCATCTGGGCTTTATTCAGTGCCCAGCGCGTGATCGCTGCCCATCTCGCGACCACTGCGCTGAGGCACGCATTGAACATGTGCTTGCTAAGCATGCCAGACGGCCACAGTCTTGGTGTCGTAGTCAGTGGACTCTGGATGCAGAAGATTCAAGATTGAACCTGGTGCTTTTAGGCTCTGAGGGGCTGGCCGATGAATTGGCCACGGTGATAAGGGTGAGTGGATAGGGCTGTTGTAGACAAGGGTGTGTGGGAGCTCTGAGGGGCTGGCTGATGAAATGGCCACAGCCATAAGGGTGAGTTTGAGGTATGGATAGGGCTGTTATAGACAAGGGTGTGTGGGAGCTCTGAGAGGCTGGCTGAAAAGGGTGAACTCAGTCAGACTAGATAAATACTTAGAAAGTTAATCTTCATTGTTGACATGGCCTGTAAATGTTTAAAAAATGTGATTTGTATCCTCATCAGCTGTGTGTAGTTTTAGCATGTACTGAGTAGTGCCAACAACGGTTAGTGTTTGAGGCTGAGGATTATTACAAAATGGTCAATGGTCATCACTTGGGTTGAGTTTTTATTAGTTCACAAAAACCAGAATGCATTGTTGTCGGGATTTTTATTGCAGGGCAGCCAATTTTCAAAACTGCCTTTCAGTTATATTTAAACAAAATCGTGTTCAAGGCAAAGGTCTTTCCTGGATACTGCACTATATACACTGGTTACTGCACTATATACACTGGTTAATGCAATATATATACACTGATTAGTGCAATATATACACTGGTTGAGGCACTGTATTATGTTGGTTAATGCATTTTATACAATGGTTAAGCAATGTATTCACTGTTTAGTGTACTCTATACACTGGTTAATTCACTATGTTCACTGGTTACTGCATTATATACACTGGTTAATGCACTATATATACTGGTAAACGCACTTAATATACTAGTTAATGTACTACTGTTTTCACTGGGTAGTACACTGTATTCAATGTATTCACTATATTCACTGGTTAATGCCCTTTATTCAGTGGTTAATGCACTATAGACACTGGTTAATGAACTATATTCACCACATTCACTATATTCACTAGTAAATGCACTATATTCACTGGCTAATGCACTATATACACTGGTTAATGCCCTTTCTTTAGTGGTAAATGCTCTGTATACACTGGCAAATGCACTATATACACTGGTTAATGCACTATGTTCACTGGTTACTGCGCTATATACTCAGGTTAATGCACTATATTCACTACATTCACTATGTTCACTAGTTAATACTATGTTCACCGGCTATTGGGCTATATATACACTGTCTAATGAACCATATTCACTGGTTAATGCACTATACACACTATATTCACTAGTTAATGCACTACATTGTCTGGTTAATGCTCTTTATATCCTGTTTAATGCGCTATATTCACTAATTACTACACTGTGTATTCCGCTTAATGCACTCTGAATTGTGTCACTTGATTTTTCAGTCACAGTGTCAGGAAGATGAGTATGTGAGTGAAGATGTTGTATATAGCTTGGACTATCGGCCAATAGATGGCGATGTTAGTTTACCTCAGAATTCTTTAAGGACTCCCGATTTCATGCCACAGGGTGAGTTTGCTTGCCATGTAGTCTGTTCCCCACTAATCTGTTGAGTTTAAGCCTTCATTTTCACTATTAAGTATTCACAAAAAAGCAAAAATCAAAACTAAGCCACTTACCCCTTGGAAACCAGTTTTGTGATACAACTTTGTTTTCATTGCTGTGAAGAATATGTGGAGCATTTACAAGTAAAAGTATAATTTAGAAAATTACTAAAATTTGACCTCTTCAACTTGATAATGGATTTGACCACTTCAACTTGATAATGGATTCTTTCATTTTTAACGGAATGTTGAAACAGCTGCTGTAATGTAAGGGAAGTTTTAAAGCTACATTTTACCTGTTTAGCTGGTTAAAAAAAGGAAAATCTAATTAATTTTACTCCGACTCATGTACACTGTTCTCTAAATCCAAACTCAACTTAAATCTCTAGATGAGTTCAATATCAGTTATCAACATTGTCTCTTCTCTAGCTATCATTATGTATGCTGGAAGTATTTATATATGTATTTATATATGTATTTATATATGTATTTATATATGTATTTATATATGTTTCAAAACTGCACACTGAACTAGTGTGACCTACTTTTTGACTCTTCTAAGTGTAGCAATCCTACAAATGTATCACATATGTCCTCCAGAGTATTCATGACAGACCCAGATCAGCAAACAAAAAGTTAAAAGTTCCTTTAATAATACCAATACTGATTCTAATATCAATTGGACATATTAAACACCACTAATATGTGTTCTGGTGTGACCTAATTTTCAGTGACACTTGTTGTCCAGTTGAATAAGCTAATAAGTTCTAACTTGCCACCAGATATCAGTCAAAATCAAAATTGTCTTTATTAAGCAAATTAAATTGCTCCTTTACAGGTTTTAATGCAAAAATTTAAGGTTAGAATGACAATGTAGATTAGTCATTTCTTTAAGCAAGCTAGTTAACTCTATGAAATTTTGTTATGTAAAGAATTTCGTCAAATTTAATTAGTAATAGTTTACACTCTCGTAATGTCATGAAAAGTTATACATATGCTGTTAACTACATCAGAAGTGAATTGGGCTTGTGGTAGGTAAAAGTAGTTTCTGCTTTGTTGCTGAGGGCTGAAGTGCCAAGCCAGCCTAAATTTTAAACCTGGCAAAATGCAAACTTGTTACAGTGTCCAGTTAAAACAGGTTGTGGAGAACACTGATGTCTAGTAAGGTAATGGGAATGGAATCTTATCCTGGTAATGGATATTATGAAAAAGGGTTGCCAAGTTTCCAAGACTTTTATTTGCTGAAATTTGTTCTTTAGTTTTGTATCACTGCCATCCAGTTGAAGGTAATTGGAATATTTCTCAGTTTTATGGACACGAAACTTGGAGTAATGGACCTAATTTTATTTTCGTTTTCCACTTGCTAAACATGGCGAAATGATGCTTTAAGTACAGTTGATAAACTTAGGAGGCAGTGTGGCCTAGTGGGGTATGTGTTCACTTCCTTTACTTAGGGTAATCCTGCTGGGGCAAACTGCTATACCCTTGACTCAGGTTTTCATATCACTTTGAACTATATATCAATAAAGCATAAAATGGCTCTAGGAGATCAGTGCAATGGGCCCCCTCAAGTAACCTGCTCACGTCTGGTACTGTACAATGTGTACAAGATAGCTTACAGTGATATATTTCATTTAAAGTAACATATTTGTCAATTTCATGTTTGAGGCAGTCAGTGGAAGAAAGTGTTGGTGCATGGTCTGATTATTGATCAATCGTCTGTTGGCAGGATGTTTTTGTGTGTACTCATCACACGACTCCCTGGAGTACTTACGTGATAGTCTAGAGAAGACGCTGATGTCTGATTTAGAGAACGAGGAGAGGCTTCCATTCCAGGGTCTGCCCTTAGTCATCATACTAGCCCACGACACAGCCATGACAGAAAAGGGCGTTATGATGTTGAGGGAGGATGGTCAGTCTCTGGCAGTTAGGTACGTACTGGTTACTCGCTAGGAACACGTGTGTGCTGCAGGGGTCACAGTGGCTGTCATGCAGGCTGTGAAGTTGCATGTGTACAGAGTGAAGTAGTGCCTGATAGTGCCTATCTTGTGTGTAGTCTCAAAATTTTGTGGTATGTCCTTTGGAATCCTTCAAAACATGAGTGGCTTTAAAGCTTGATAATTTTAGCTTGCTTGTTTACTGATGGTAAGTCAACGTTGTTCAACTTGAAAATGTGCTTTTCTTTTTATTGAAGTTGGGGAAACATTAATACATGGTGTTTGGAAAAAAAGATAACACTTGAAAATTCAATATGACGCAAGACATTGAAGATATGAACCCAAAATTACGGATTATATTGAGGAAAATGGAGGATAATCGCGTGCTTGACATACATCAATTAAATTTTGACATTCAAGGTGGTGGGGTAGCATGAGTTGTGTGTTGTATGTGAACAAGGAAACGTAGCATGCACTCCTGTACTTATGTTGATAAGTTCTGGATTACTACACAGGTCACCATTGATTTTCCTGATGAAACCTTCATTTAAAAGGAACAATTTCATCTGGATTATAGTAATTAACACTCTTTGTTGTATCCTCAGTGAAAAAAGAACAATTAACATGGATTATTGTAACTAACAGTCTTTGTCATATCCTCAGTGAAAGAGGAACAGTTTCGTGTGGATTATAGTAATTAACAGTCTTTGTCATATCCTCAGTGAAAGAGGAACAGTTTCATCTGAAAAATACACTGGATCGAGCTCCTGAAATCACCTTGGTAACATTTTCTTTCAGCCGCAATATTCTCTTGCTTGCGAGAAGTCGTCTTTCTTCCTGTGAACTCATGATATGTCCTTTATGAATGATATCGGTGGTGTCGCAATTTTTTTGCAGCTGAATGATTGTCGTGCATTTGCTGAAATCTGAGCAAACTTTGTGCCAAATATTAAAGTCCATGTACTAAAGTGCCACTTTCAATCGGCTGAGAATTGATTATGAAACTATTAAGGAGTTAATTGGGTATTCTCAATCCTATGAAAGAAGGTTGTTTTTTTTCAAAACACTTTTGAATTTTGTGCAAAAAAGATCATTTGGTAACTATTATTTACTCTAAGTCCTTATTTTGTAATATGGCCAGGTGTTCTTTTATGAATTCAGAAGTTGTAGTTATGATACAATCTTAGCATTGCAATAATTCTGTTGTGTTTGTTAGGTGTGACTTGTGTTCTTGTTTCCACAGGTTACAGTGTCCATTTGTTGATCTTCCTGAATTCTGCGGTGAAAGAAAGGTGCATCCGGACCAGGTGATGCAGGGTCTAGATGAACTTGTTAAATGTATACGACATAGAGCAGCTTTAGTCAATCTCTGCCCTGTGTCCGAGAGTATTGAGCCAGATATTAGGTAAGGACTGACTCACCAACTGGCAATAACGTGCTACAATAACTCTTCAATTAATTATGTCCAAAAGTAATTGACAAAATGAAGGGATTATTCCATTTGAAGGGTTTATTCCATTTGAAGCCCCATGCATGTAATTAGGATTCCATTCTGTCCTTGGTTTTATCAAATGTAATTAGGATTCCATTCTGTCCATGGTTTTATCAAATGTAATTAGGATTCCATTCTGTCCATGGTTTTATCAAATGTAATTAGGATTCCATTCTGTCCATGGTTTTATCAAATGTAATTAGGATTCCATTCTGCCCATGGCTTCATCATGTAATTAGAAAAGCTCCAAATGTAAAGGCTCCACCCCACAACTTAAAACCAAAACAATCGTTTTCACAGATGACGTTGCTGCATGGGACTTTAAGACATTCCCAATCTCACTTAATAGTTACACGTTTCTCACTGACGGAGGACTAAGCAAAAATACTAGTTAACATGTATTTGTCATTGTAGGATCGTCATGTGCCTAATGTGTGGCGACCCGTACACGTGCGAACTTGTACTGGGCCCCCTGTTGAGCCACCAGTGCTGCTTCATCACCTCCGACAGGTACCCGACTATAACTGTAGAGATGTACCTGGACCAGCACAAGCGTAAGGTGGAGGTGACTGTCACATCGTATCATGCCGGCGCGATGATACGCGATGACCTGAACCACGGCTTTGTGTTAGTCTACTCAGCCCGCAGGAAAGCCTCGTTCAGCTCACTCAAGTGAGTCAGTGTGCAGTCTATCAATGTAAGGGAGTTGAGGATGAAGACATCACTTGACCTCAATAATCATAAGAGCACTGTTTCGCAATGTCTCTACTCATTGTGAACCAGGTTAGCAATGTTTGTTGACAAGTGAGGTGTTCATCTTCTTAAGTTAAAACTTCCTGTATAGTGTAATCGGCACTTAGTCTGCCAGTTCACCAACTGTTATCACAGGGATATACTCAGGTTTCAAAACCCTGCTCGCCAGCTGGGCGAGTGAGCCAGAAAATCTACTCGCCCAGCCCCAAGTTCAGTCGCCCTGCTGTTTGCGTCTGTCACCGCAAACTTGCTGCCAATGTCAAAAATCATTGTTTCGTGCATAGATGTCACCATCTATTAGGGCTATTCGCCATAATAAGAGGCACTCAGACAAATTTGTTTCAAAAGGGGGGCACTTGTTGTAGCCTAAGACGGTTGAAACCCGCCTCCCATTCGGTAAGGCTAGGTCCTCGCTAAAGAACAAGACTTCGCGACGTTACGTGAGATACTACCGTGAATTTTGAATGGCAACACGTGACTTTGGCTAGATTTTAACTAGGTCCTAGCGTAGGTCCTAGCGTTACTGTACGCACGCCTGATCTCCGTAACTGGTGAAATTAGAAACTAGGATTCATCAAATTTACGCACTGTGACGTATCTGTAACCTATGACAGACTTTCTACAAAACTGTAGTGCATTGCTCTCAAACTTTGTTGTAAAATTACGATCTTTTTTAAAAAACGTGCTGAAATCCCAGGGCGAAAAGTAGCCGACTGATGCATCGCTGCCTGCGATCGTCGATAGGACAAATTGAGTTCTTGATTAAAAATATAGATTCGACTCAACAACTTACCTGAAATGCTCCTTAGGTTTTATAAATAGCGTCCCTAAGATTTTTAAGTTCCCGTGGAGTCAGGATTAACCGCAGATTAAGTCCAAATCTGCGCTACATCGCACCCCGCAACACGAGAAAAATCTGGATGAACACACATGTTGTTGTCACGTGACTTTTGTTTTGAAGTTAGTCTGCAAGTGTGCACTGAGTGAGCGAGCGCGTGCGTGTCATCAGAGTTCATTTGCCAGAGTAGCAGGCCCTCATATATGTAGGCCCTAGCGTGCGCTTCTTGGCCACATGCTCATTAACACTGGTCAAGTTTCGATTCGCGGTTTTTACGTGTACATATAATCTGGATTCCTGTTGAGGGAGAAGATATGTACGGGAAAGATGCAATACAATTCCGTTGACAAGTACACTGCGTCTGTTCTGAGAGGCCTGACCGTAGTTGGACACGTTCCTCGCAAGATCAGAAAAACTTTTGCGTTCTTTTTGAAGCACTGCGGAAGTTTGAGGTGTACTACCATGGCTAAATACCGACATAGCGGTGAGGCTCCTGGTCTAGAAAATCCGCGCACAATGATTTTTTAGGACTGTTGGATATTATTGAGAAATTGAAGACATTGTAGAATTTTAGAACTGTACGTAAGGCATTTTTTGCATATGTACATGTTCATGGACTGGGTGCTTATTTTAGCGAAGTCTGAAAACGAGAGGGGGGGGCGCTTATAGGGGCATGGGCGCTCATGAGGACGAATGTTATTATTTATAAAATAATTTTGGCTAAAATGACATTGTACATTACAATAAGAAATCAGTTCCAAGAAATATGGTATTTCACTTGCTGTTAGCACATGGACAGGTCTTCGACCTTTACCCTCATTTCTTCATTTCGGACTAGTCCACAAATTCCTTTGTGCACAACCACACACTGTGATCTTTTGTCTAGACGAATCGCGTAACGGGTGACATCTAATGAATCGGTAAAATCGCACTGCGCCGATGTTTTTTACTGCCAGAGCATCCAGACGCTGACTAAACTGAACCTTAAATTTATGATAAAAACAGCACCAGGAGGATAAAATTTATTCATGTTCATCTGGGAAACGATATAGTGCTTTTGCGCTCTGAAAATTTGCTCGCCACCTGGACGACCGGCAAGTCAACTTCTACTCGCCCAGCACCATTTTTACTCGCTTTTGGCAATGGGCAAGTGGCTAAGTATATCTCTGAAGCATGTCCAAATACAGAGAGTAAACAATTGTTGGGAAGTAACGTGTTCAACTTCGTTAAAATTGTTAAAGATTATTAGTCAAAATGCCCATGCTAAAGTATGCTGTTAATAGAAATCAATGTGAAATGGGCAATGAGGAAGGTAGTGATTATTGGGGAGAACTGATGCATTCAACTTTGGGGAGTTTTTGAAAGGGACCATATTAGGGGAAAACCTTCTGCTTTGCTCCAAAACAAAATTAGAGGTTTTGTCTTGGATAAAGGGTTGAGAGAGAATATTCGCCCAACGAATTTTGATTTTTTTTGAGGTAGTAAACCACTTGTTGATTGTCTTTGTAGAGCATTCTGTGAAAACATTCCTAACGAAGTGCCGCTGTCTGTTCTGGCTGTGACTGAGAGCGGTGGTGCCAACGCTTTCTTCGGCAGCGACTACAGCCAGGCGCTCATCACCGATGGTAACAAACTTGCCGATGAGATCGGTGCACGGTTCATGACCACCAGTACCAACTTCCAGCAGCAGAGTAAGTGTGGACCGTGGTTTAATAGTTTGTTTTGATTAAGGCTGATATCTTACGATTTTGTGGTGAGATCATACAAGATCGTTTATGGTTTAGCAAGATTTTGCTTGTTTTTTGTCAATACTTTCATGGTATTGCCAGCACAAGCCAACAAAATGGCCACCTCTGAAAGTGATTGAACTGCTGTGCCAGATTGTTGAACTGTGAGAGAAGACATTACCTAAAATTTGCAGACACTATACTTGTGCTGTTTAGCATTTGCAAACACTATACTTTTGCTGTTTAGCATTTGCAGACACTGTACTTGTGCTGTTGAGCATTTGCAGACACTACACTTATGCTAACATTTGCAAACACTATACTTGTGCTGTTTAACATTTGGATACACTACACTTATGCTGTTTAACATTTGCAGACACTATACTTATGCTGTTTAACATTTGCAGACACTATACTTGTGCTGTTTAGCATTTGCAGACACTATACTTGTGCTGTTTAGCATTTGCAGACACTGTACTTGTGCTGTTTAACATTTGCAGACACTGTACTTGTGCTGTTGAGCATTTGCAGACACTACACTTATGCTAACATTTGCAAACACTATACTTGTGCTGTTTAACATTTGGATACACTACACTTATGCTGTTTAACATTTGCAGACACTATACTTATGCTGTTTAACATTTGCAGACACTATACTTGTGCTGTTTAGCATTTGCAGACACTATACTTGTGCTATTTAGCATTTGCAAACACTATACTTGCGCTGTTTAGCATTTGCAGACACTTTACTTGTGCTGTTTAACATTAATTTTGCAGACACTATACTTATGCTGTTTAACATTTGCAGACACTTCACTTATGCTAACATTTGCAAACACTATACTTGTGCTGTTTAACATTTGCAGACACTGTACTTGCGCTGTTTAGCATTTGCAGACACTACACTTGTGCTGTTTAACATTTGCAAATACTATTACTTGTGCTGTTTAGCATTTGCAGACACTATACTTATGCTGTTTAACATTAATTTTGCAGACACTATACTTATGCTGTTTAACATTTCTCACTGAAAGTCTCTAGTCTTATTGAATGCCTATCAGATCTGTGTGTTGGCGGAACATTTTACTGAGTAATTCTGGTGTTGTGTGTAGAATAATTAAGACAAGGTAAAAGAATGTGATTTCAACCCAGATGTGGATATATTCTGAAGTCAGTGATTGAGTTTGGAGGGAGAGGTTCTCTGTTGGGTCTCTATGAACCCATTTATAATGATTGAGTTAAGAGGGAGAGGTTCTCTGTTGGGTCTCTTTGAACCCATTTATAATGATTGAGTTTAGAGGGAGAGGTTCTCTGTTGGGTCTCTTTGAACCCATTTATAATGATTGAGTTTAGACGGAGAGGTTCTCTGTTGGGTCTCTTTGAACCCATTTATAATGATTGTGTTTAGAGGGAAAGATTCTCTGTTGGGTCTCTATGAACCCATTTATAATGATTTTGTTTAGAGGGAACGGTTCTTTGTTGGGTCTCTATGAACCCATTTATAATAATTGAGTTTGAAGGGAGAGGTTCTCTGTTGGGTCTCTATGAACCCATTTATAATGATTGAGTTTGGAGGGAGAGGTTCTGTGTTGAGTCTCTATAAAGCTATTTATCAGCATTATATTAATGTTATTGTTTAGTGTCCAATAAGAATATCATTACCATGAAAAGATAGTGTTGCTATATCTTAATTATAGAGCTTGCATCACCTGGTATGCATTTACGTTCTGAAATGTGTTTGCTAAAAACCATCCGCAAAGATGTGTGATCTGTTTGCTGATACCCTTTTTATGTTCCAGCGGCTGTTTTCAACCCTTTCTTCAAGGAAGCTTTTGATCGGAAGTTAGACACCGAGTACTCATATTCAGCCGATGAACTCAGTCGGACGGAGCAGAGTGAAAAGTCATTGAGCGAGATGGAGAGACGACCTCCTGCGACTCTGCCCAAGCCCACCAGAGGGCATGAGAAACGGGGCAGCAGCAATAGGTATGTGTCTTTGTCGTTAAGGTTGTCTAGGAAATTTCATAGTGGTATCAACATGAATCTTGGAGCTACATTTTGTTGGTTTAGCTGTCCATATTAATTTTTTAGTGGAAGCGCTTTGTGGTTAAAGCATTACTATGCTCATTGAATCATGAGAATCGCAGTTGAGTGAGCCACCAAGTCATGTCACAAGCGCTGCTGCATACATGCATTACTTTCAATTAAACATTATTTGGTTTGTCTAAACTGTCAAGCCTTTTACTGAGTCACTGACGGCTTCCATGTTTTGTTTGTAATAGAAATAGTATTCTGTCATAGCAAGGAGTAATATTGTATTAGAGTAGAATGTTTAATTCAATTTCTATTCTTCTTTCGGCTAAACAGGGCAAAATGCAGCTTTTATGAATGAATACAACAGTTGAAGCTGATACTAAAGGCAATCGACAGTTAGAGCGATTCCAAATACTTTTTTACATTTTATTTCAATAGTGTAGTTAAATACAAGAGATGACGTTTCCATCCAGAAATCAAATCAACATCATATTGGGGCAACAGGTAACACTACAAACAGTAATAGAGAATCCTACATGAGTCTCAGGTTTACGACATGGGCAAAATGTCTTGGAAATTTTGACGAAATCCGAGACAAGTGTAGGATTTGTTTTCTCGCATGAGCTGTAAAAACGATCTTTATTGCCGAAAAACTCGACGTGTCTAAAACTTTCAACCACATGACGCAACTATTGTAAAAACACGCTTGCACAATGTAAATTAATTCAGTTACTTTTTTTAATAGTTTTATTTTCAAAAAAATGTTTATAAATGACAGACAGCAAGGCTTCCCTGTGTGTGAGCACTGAATTGACCTTGAGACAGCACAGCTAGACAGTCTCTTTGCGTTCCTCGAATTGGGGCTCATCTGAGCGTGGATATGGAACTTGTCGCCGAAGATGGGTTCATTTAATAATTGTTTGCATGTCCTTCGGACTGGGAGTACGTAACCTTGTCACCTCGAAATTCCGGCATTGTTCGGTTGGCGCGCGTTTGGTTGTTTTAGTGTTTTGCAGACGATGAAATGTAAGGCGTATGGATTTTTACTTTGCACTACTTTATTATTAGCCCATGTAATATCAAAAAAAATACTTACTCTGTGTTATTAATTAGTTGTAACACATTCCTGGTCACGTGAGAAATAATATATACATGGATATACTGGCTGTACTTCGGCAGCAAGTTTTCGGATATACAGAATTGATGTACTCATACATGTGTGCAGTGGGTTACCATGTATTTAGAAACATAGACACATACACAAATACATACACACTTGGAGGCTGTTCCAGCAAAATCCGTATGGGAAGGAGGGACGGCAGTTGAAACGAAAATTCATGGGTGGTGGTCTTCAGAAAAAACTCAGATTATGGGTGGTCATTCATGTAAGAAGTAAAACATTAATATTGGGTGGTATATTTTGACCTGGAAATGTTGACAGGTTGGTGGTTTCAGTCAAACACATCTCAAAAGAAATCAAAACTCACCAAAAATTCACTTGGCAAATACCCAAACATATCCCAAAACAAATATCAAACCCATGTTGCTTGTGTACAGAGTGCAATATGTACACTTTGCCATTAATCAAGTCATAGGCAACTTGATTACAAGCACATGCTGTACTGCAGTTATATTAGAATGAAAATTTCTACAACACTAAACTGGTGTTAACACTTATAAGAAAACTGATGATTTTTAAATAAAAAGTATGAAGAGTCAAGTAGACAAGTTCCAATATTCACTTGGCATAGCAGTCCAAAAGTGTTCGTGGAGACAGTTTGAGATTCATAGATCCATGAAATTGAAAAAATCTTATTGAAATTACAGACACATGGTGAACAGAGACACTTTGTGGCTGCCAAAAGTATTGCTCACAGGTGTCTTTGAAGAGCAAGTTTCTGGTAACTGATAAGAGTTGTGATCTCACATGGAATTTTTCTGCACCCAACAAAAACTTTGTGGTCAATCTGTCTGTCATTATCATTTCTTGTCCATCAATTATCGTTGTTGAGTTCTCTACTAACCTATCTTGCCGCAGAATACTCGCCGATGGAAAGTGGTGGCGACAATTGTTGAAAAACAGCACAAAACAAAAGTAGAATAGAACAGATTCGCACAGTAAAGTCAACGCAAAACCAAGTGGCGGGAAACGCCTCCTAAAACGTCACTTCCGGAGTAGCGGACGAGTAATTTATAAGATTAAGAAAAGCTGTAATTAAGTGGAAAATATGTCTAGGATAACCAACCAACCTTATTTTAGCTCAAAATGACATGGAAAAGGTTGCCTTCGCCTTTAACTTAAATTTGAAGTGCACCTTTACATGCAATATGGTATCAGTGTAATTTATTTGTAATGCAAATGAGCTCCAGGGCCTTATAACCATCTCCAGTTTTGTTACTAGTATGCTCGTGATCCAAAATTGTGATTAAATTGGTGACTTTGATTTATCGTCTTGTAGCCAAAGCACGGAAGACTCGGAGGAGCGTCTCTATGACGAGCCGGTGACGCATCGCCACCTATCAGACAGTGAGCACGACCGGTCGCTGTCTGCATCACCCACCCCTATGTATGACCAGTCTGTGTACAGCCGTGTCAACACGCAGGACAACGGGATATACAGTGAGGTACCTCCAGACGACCATGTGGTGCTACCCAGCCAAATACGGCAGAGAAGAAGCATATTCGCTGGTAAGTGGGCAGTGGGACTGTAGCGCATGCTTCACTGCTATCTCGCTGGCCTATCTTGCCTACCATGGTGGAAGGAAGATCTGTGCCTGCGCGCTAATCTTTGTAACTTAAATCGAACTTGAAGTTGTTTTTGTCATTTTACGTTCTACTTATGAGCAAAGTCGTGATATGGTCTGTCATTCTGTTCTTGACTACATTGTGGTTACGGGGATAACTTTCTAATCCTTGCCTTCCTAAATCCGCTTTCTGGTTATGATGTGGTAACATCATTCCTAAAACCTACTGGTTTATTTACACCAGCCTCTAGCCTGTTTACATTCACAAGATGTTTTGGTTGGTTATTTCTCCAGCCATCTTCAAGTAGTACACCATTCTTAGAAGAGTGTACCATTCACATGGGGGTACCATGCATCCGTTCTCGTTTAATGGTTTTTCTAAGAATACTCTAACAGGTGGCCAGAGAAGTGGTTGTCCACAATGTCATGCCAGTGTAAATAGGCTAGAAAGTGGTGTTAATAGACCAAAAGATTTTAAAAATGATGCTGTTTAATCCTTGTTTGTACTAGATGATCACAGCACTAAAGCTACATATTCGAATCTGAACTTGATGGGTCCTCAAGGGCAAACATGTACAAGACACTCATGCGTAAAGCATAACTTAAATACAAAATAATCTTGAGTTCGCTCTAAAGTAAAACATTATTTTTTGAGTTCGGTTTCAATTATAAAGATTAGACAGCGGGCCTGGGAATTGTTCAGAACAGAATAAAATGAATAGGTTCATGTCTGCTCCAATTTGGAGCTTTTCAACGTCTAGTGCTTAGCCGCACACTATGCAACAGGTACAGTGTGCTCAGTGTATGTGCAGCCGTGGCTGCATGGTTCAGTTTGACCAGTACACAGCACTCTCACTGCAGCCAGCTTCATGTGATGAGTAGACATGACTAGATATACTCCTAATTATCCATATGAAGAGTGTGTGCCAGTGCACATTGTGCAAGACGTAAACAACCAAACATACACCCCATTCACACTGCACAGTGAGGTTTGAGCCATGTGCGATAAAAATTATCCAACATGATGAAACTGGACGCTGCAGGATCACAGGAAAAGATGGGAAATGAGGACCTGCACACCATATAACATTTGCTGCATTGTGTTTTTCTACTTAAATAAAAAGATGGTATCAGTGGTTTTGTACTACTTTTCCCTGTATGTGACTTGTGAACACATTCAGTGTTTCTTTCCCTGTTTAATTAGTGGTGTTGAATTGTGTGCCGCTCTCTCCTCCCCAGAGCGTCACAGACGATCTTGTCCAGACACTAGCCTATTATCACAGCTGGCTATGTCTCCAAGCCAAGGCGTCAAACTGTCCCTCGCTCCATCAGCTCAGTCCAAGGATAGTTTAGATGAAACTGTTCATCCACGGCATACTGTCGACAGGCCGCCAAACTATCAGTTCCGTAAAACGAAAAGTATGAAACTTGCATTGAGGGAAGACGACGATACACACCACGATGAAGGTGATTGGTGTCACGTGACTTCGCAGCTTTTTCTTTTTTAGTCACTCTCAGATCGACTTTGGTTGCGTTTTGTTGTGACGCGTGTCTTATTTTGTGTAAATTAATCCCCGTTTGGTCATCAGTGTTGTTATATTTCAGTTCCTTGGCATGAAAGTTGTCCTTGATTTCCAGCACAATTTATGAATTTGTTGTGTTGGATTTTACTGTCAGTGTTGTGCACGCATGAGTTTGCGGTTTATTTTATAATTCAGAACTCTACACTTCTGCTTTGAGGTTTATTTTATAATTCATAACTCTACCCTTCTGCGTTCTGTTGTCTATCTATTTCTTACTGGATATTAAAAAAATAAAACTTGAAACACACTCCTTTTCAGTCAGGGTAAACTTGTCATATTTGCACCCTCTATAACTATAATCCTTCCTTCTGTCATTTACACCACTCATCATTACGATACTGAGTTGACATAAGACCTAAGATTATGTAGGATGCTAAAAAATGTCCTGATTTGGCCAGTTTTGGAATATTGTATCTAAGGAAGTGGCTGATTGGATCCATATAAAACTTTCAGATACACCGCTTAACGAATATGTTCCAATACATAAATAGGAATTGTTTTTGTCAAAAGCACTTTCTAGGACTTTTTCGGATTTTCGTAAATCAAACTAAAAAGTCAAATGAAGTAAAAAGGAAACAATATTTTAGGTAACTGAGTTTTTGAGATTTCATCGTAAATATTTTTGTTAAATAAAATTTGGCGATGTTGTTGATACCATTGTTTTGCTATCAATGTACCTTTCTTTCTTTGCTAAATTTCACAACAGAATCAATGTTGCATGACCCAAGTACCAGTGGAATGGTAAAAAGTCAAAAATCAAACTACAGGCTTTTCACTTTCAGAAAATGTGTTCTTTTACTTTAAAAAAATTATAGTTTTGTTATTTGTCTAAATACACAGAATTATTCATAAGGTCCTACATGACATAAAGACAGTTCACCATTATCAAATAAGCACGCAACTGCCAAGTAATAATTTGTACAAGTTATCTCAGTAACTAGCAGTTTTGTGTATATTGCTCACTTAAGTCTTTAGTCACTTTTCATTTAACAGACCCTGGTCTCCACGTGTTCCTTACTCTGGGCCTTTGATAACAACCGACCATTTGTAGATTGAAGTTGACTGAACTTTTGCTCTAAGTATGGTCTCAAGTAGCAGTGAACTGTCTGGCCGAGCAGTGAACTATCGGGCATTACCAATCCCGACAATGAACTGTCTGGTGTCACCAAGCCCGACAATGAACTGCCTGGTGTTACCAAGCCCGACAATGAACTGCCTGGTGTTACCAAGCCTGACAATGAACTGACTGGCGTTACCAAGCCCAGCAATGAACTGTTGGGCCTTACCAAGCCCTGCAGTGAACTGTCTGGCGTTACCAAGCCCATCAATGAACTATCTTGCCTTACCAAGCCTAGCAATGAGGTGTCAGATTTTTCAAAGTCCGGCAATAATCTGTCAAGCCTTACCAAATCCAGGGATGAATTGTCAGGTCTTACAAAGCCCGAAATTGATCTGTTAAGCCTCACCCTGTCCGGCCTTACTAAATCTTGCGATGAACTGTAACCTTACCAAACTTGGCAATAATTATAAACTGTCGGACATTATTGAGCCCAGCAATGAACTGCCAGGTCTTACCAACCACAACAATGAACTTTTAGGTCTTGCCAAGCCTGGAGATGAACTGTCAGTTCTTACCAGGACCGGCATTGAACTGTCGGGCGTTGCCAAGTCCGTCAAAGAACTTTCAGGCCTTGCCAAACCTGGGAACGAACTGTCGGGTCTTACCAAGTGTGGTAATAAATTGTCAGGTCTTACCAGGCGTGGCGATGAACTATAAGGTCATACCAAGACGGGCAATGAATTGCCGGGCACTACCAATTCCGGCAATGAACTTTTGGGCCTTGGCAAGCCCGTAAATGAACTGTCGGGTCTTACCAAGCGTGGCAAAAAACTGTCAAGTCTCACAAAGTCCGAAAATGAATTGTCGGGCGTTACCAAGTCCGGCAGTGAACTGTTGGGCCTTACCAACCATAGCAATGAACTGTCAGGTAGTACTAGGCCCGACAATGAATTGTCAGACCTTATCAAGACCGACAATGAGCTGTTGGTCCATACCAAGCCCAGCAATGAACCGTCTGGCCTTACCAAGCCCTGCAGTGAACTTTTGGGTCGTACGAAGCCTGGCAATGAACTGTCGGGTTTTACCAAGCCCAACAATGAACTGTCAGGCCTTAAGTTAGGAGAAGGTAAGACCAGCTACGCAATAGTTATTGTCATGAAGCAAATTTAATTGTTGTGACATAAGGCTGGCCTATTGCACCTTTAAGTAATGATTTCATTCTAGTTATTGTAAGGTTTTTGAACATCTTGCTCATTTTAAAATCCAGCAAATGATCAGCTTTTACATAGTGGTATCACAGTGCAGAATTAATCTGAGATCTCGCCAATTTAGTATTCCATATGGGAGACAGGTGACATTTTTACTTGGCGAAATAAATTTCGCCAAGTATGTTGCTCTTCCATCAAGTTTGTTTTGTTTTTTTTGTTTGTTCGCACGATACAGGTAGCAATTTTTCGTCCGATCATCACAAAATTTACACATAACACGTAGTTTCGGAAGTACTAGAAGCCTATTGTTTGTCATCGTAATCGGATCCAAGAAAGCGGATGTGGCTGCCATTTTGTTTTCATTTTATGATTCAAATGCTTCTGGAGGCTACAATTTTTTACGTACAGGGTTGAAACTCGGCACAATTATTGGACTGGACGTGCGCTACAAGTATACCGGAAATTGTTTACTTCCAGTTTAAGATGGCGGAAATATCGGCAATCGCGCATGCGCACCTCGATTTCGGGAAAAAAATTTCTCCTGTAGAGGGCGCATTATAGGCCAATACCTTCGAATTTTTGCAGATATTAGTTTCTTGTGACATACTATCATACAAATGCAAAAAAACGGAAGTTGCTCTTAAGATGGCAGATCCGGTGCGTGTTGTCTTTTTTTCAGTCATGTTCAGGTGCCATTTTAATGGGAAGAGGAAATGACGTGAAGTTTTGCATGTGAAGTTTTGCATGTGGATTCTCTGAGGTATACTCTTTCAAATGAACCGTAACAATTTTTTCTCAGACTTACCATTTTCGAGTTATTTGACTTTGAATTTCTTTTAAAAAAAACGCAAAATTTCATTTTTTTTTCGAAAAATTTACGGAATTGTGTGATACTTTCAATTTAGATAGAGTTTGTTTTGAACGGGCTTTCATGAGATGTTTTCCATTTTTCGCTAGAACGTCTACTTTTTGAGTTATTTGAGATGTTCCTTTGTTGAGCGCTCTTGCTTCATTGATTTTGGTTTAGCTTCTATTGAAGTAGACTGTAGCCTATTTCTTATTGATTTATGACATCTAAGTTCGTCATATGATTGTTATGGTGTTGTTCATCATCGCCACCACCACCATCATATTCGTCATCTTTGTCTTCATCTCCGACGTCGTCTTTTCTTCAGTTAATTTCGCCAAGTGTCGCTCAAGACTAGCCTATTTCTTAGTGATTTTTTACCTCTATGTTCGTAATATGAATGATATCATAACTTGAATTGCCCATCATCGCCACCATCGTCGTCACAGCTGTCATCTTCGTCATCATCTCTGTCGTTGTCTTTTCTGGTCTAAAATGGTTTTTTGGTTAATTTCGCCAAGTTTTGCTCCTCAGAGCGCTTTCATTTATTTTCTCATTTTTCATAAGTGTTTAGTACCCAGAAATTAATACTTTGTGATTTTCAAGTTCTGTGCCATATCTGCCATTGTGCAACATTTGAAAATCATTTCCATTTAAATATCCCTTTTGGTGATAGTCCGAAATTGGTGGGATTTTAGTGTATGTTAAAATGATTTTCTTAGATTCATTGCTCGTTTGTTCACCATTTTCAGTCTCAAAATCTAAATCACAATTAACTCAGTGATTGGACATGTATGTTTATTTATTAAGTCAGGTGTCTGAGCTACAACATTTGTTTAACCCGTTCCTCTTTCAAGGATGGGCCGTCCATAGAGCCAAACCCAAGTACGAACGGCTTAATTCCACATTTCCAGAAACAAAGCATCCTCATTTCTTGGACAGTGGTGAATATCTTGTAGTTGTTTAGCATGTCCTAGGTACTTACTCTATACACGTTTAGCCTCTGTGTTGATGCCCCATGATGGATGAAGTTGTACCATTCACACTGGAGTCACTGTTAGGTGCAATCTCTTGTGCAGAGCTGGTCACCAAGCTACATTGTCTCTGCCTTGACTATTGAATACCATGTGTAAATATGATTCTCTCCACGTATTGGTTTCAGTTTGATTTAGGAAAAAGCTACTTGTTTTTTATGTTTAAAAACGCTTGGTATTCAGTCCAGATGATATTCAACCCACACGTATTGTTTTCCCTTCCAAATTAATGTAAAGCTGTTCAGTAAGTCTCAAAATACCCCTTTGGAAATTTGTCTGAAATTGTCGTTAGTCGTGGCAGGGACACTGGTCTTTTCTGCCCTCTGTTGGAGATTACGTTAGCTAGTAGTGCATAACAGCTGTTCATTGAGTCACATCTTAACATTCGGAACTGCTACTTCTGGTAGGACTCATGACTGTTACCGCAGGAAGAATGTTAAAAGTTATGCATTTTGCTGGTTTTTGCCCCCTGGTTCTCTGTAGTCATCTTTGAGTAGGCCCGTCCTGGATTGAGCTTTCCTCTTTGGCGGAGATAGGAAAGTGTGTTGCTCGAGTTACCTACTTTTGAAAATGTGAAGCACCGATGAGTTAATAAAGAAAGAACAATACATCTCACATTCATTTGTGATATTTGGCCTTTTGACAAAGTCTTGGTGTCAACAGTTCAACTCAAAATGCAACATTACAAGTCTGCATTACAATGATGAATTACTGAATATTTAGGATACAAAATACCGACTTGTACATTTTCATGTGAAGAAGCAGAACAAGCCCTTGAGACATGTTGCATTGTGGGTAGAATGTGAATGGTTCTGTGCTAGTTCAGGAGGGGCCTGTTCCATGTCGCCTTTTTTACTGCATTTCTGATTGCCATGTGCATGACTGGCATGACATTAGATAGACTTGTCATTGTTACTTGTTACTAGTGTCTAGAAAAGTTGCCCATTTTTAAGTGTGACCTAGCATTTGTTGGTCAGCCACAGCATGTCTCCATGTCACTCAATTGAGCTCATCATCCATTGTAGTTGATGAGGTTGTCTGCCTCTAGTGTGGTAGAGCAGAACACATATTATCCTTTGCCCCCCCATTCCCAAATTCGCCGTTTTCTCAATTAGTGTACAAAATTTTTCCCAAAGTGTACAAAGTATTTCAATATTTTGATGGGCTCGGGTTTGTTTACATAAACAATGTTCATGGTTTACACTTCAGGGGTTGTGTTTGTCTATACACCTACATAGAGTTCAAATTATTATCTTGTTTTTAATATAAAGGGCAATAAAAAATGTTGAGTTATGTCTTTTTACATCGCCATTTTTATGCTACCAAAAGTGTAGTCCCCTAAAGTGCAAGTTTTGTATACTCACAAAAATGGCAGCAATTGTGAACGCACCTAATATCTCCATTCTTTCATCTACCTCTATCTATACACTTCTCTGTGCCTGTTTTATTGTCTGGCAATCTCTGTAAAACTGGAACTTTCATCAGGGTAAATGGTTTCCCTGCATCAATACGCCCCATCGCCAGGACTTTGAGTGGCAGTTGAAATGACCATTCAGAACACAGCATTCTTGACGCCTTCGTTTGCAAGCCGTCATTTTACCCGACAAACAACACGTTGCCGGGTAAAATTTATTGTTTGTCAACATTCCTCAAGGGGGCGGAGCTTGCAATAGGTCAATTGTGCCCAACAGTAGTAAACCCACAATATACTGTGTGTACAGTTACTATGGCCCCCAGTAATAGACCCACAATATACTGTGTGTATAGTTACTATGGCCACCAGTAATAAACCCACAATATACTGTTTACATTTACTATGCCCACCAGTAATTAACTCACAATATATTGTGTGTACAGTTACTATAAACTCACAATATACTGTCTCCCTGTCATGGGGCTAATTCGGTTTAAAGTGAAAATGGCCAATAACGACTGGTTGTTCCTGCAAAATGGTCAATAACTACTGGTTGTTCCTGCAAAATCCTAGTTACTGCGTAGCGTTTCTACCGTGCTAACTTACACAGTAAGTTTCTGATGATTCATAGTGCTGACGGACAGCTACTGTAAAGGTGAATACCACTTGTGTCCTGTCGTAATGACGGCAAGTACAGGTTGTTTTGTTTGATTAATTTGGCATGCACAGCATTTATGAACGCACATCAAGTTTGTTACTATTGGTTTAAAAACTACCATTAAAAATTTTGTAAAATTGGCAAAACGCAAACCTGTAGACTTTGAAATGTGAGAATTATATATTTATATGCTGATCATTAAGTGAAAATTATATATTTATATGCTGATCATTAAGTGCTGAATTTTTTAGGGGCATTTGAACCGTTTTCAGTCACACATGATGTGCATCAAATCTTGAAATATCATGATTTACAGTCTCTTGCAATATCATGATTTACAGTCTCTTGCAATATCATGATTTACAGTCTCTTGCAATATCATGATTTACAGTCTCTAGCTGATTATAGAAAACATTGGCAACTGTCAAGTCATCACTTTGGACAACAACAGTGCAAACTTGGACCTCTCCATAGCAATATTAGAATGGTAGTCTCTATCGATTCCTTGAACCCTACTTTTGTCGTGATGAACAGAATTTTGAGATTACCAACAGTAACAAGTCTTCAATTTGAGACACAGATAATTGCTAAAATTGCCATGTTTCTATTTTTCAGAGGCTTACCACATTGTTGCAAATACTTAAAATTTTACGAAATGTTTTTTGGTAATAGCTACATCATACAAATCGTGCTAAAAACAAAGTAAATTTTCATGAAAAGTTATTTTTGTTGAGAAATTTGACATAATAAAATTCCTTCATTCCACAGTATTGTGTCTCAGACTGAGGAATTTTACCATAGTTTTGTTGCCACCAGTCAATCGGCACATTTCAGGTTTTCCATGTTTAGTTTGTGAGTAAAAGAGTATTTGGTTTGGCTGTTTTGAATATTACAAATGGTGCCTAGACATTAAATGTTTGGTTGACATGTTTGGTTTAGCAAAATTTGATCCTATCTGTGATTGTCAATCTATTTGCATCATTTGAATGTAACCTGAAGTCTGTTACATGAAAAGTGAAGTGTAGTCAAAAATTTGGTTTTACACTCCTGACAGCTAATTCTGAAAACCAACAAAATCTCATTTAAGCAAAAATGTGAGAGAATATTAGAATATACACAGTAACTACTAGTTACCGAACTAATTATTTCTAGACTGTGGTGTGCTCATAATTTCTTGGATAGTTATTCATTTCAGAATTGTGACGTGGGAGCGTAAGATGTATGTTTCAAGTTGTTAGTCACTTTTCATGTTATAAATGACTGGTGGCTTGTTGGTTTGGTTTGTGCAGCTTGATGTGTTTGTGTGGGTTTCATCATTTAGAATGGTGTAGCAAGGAATCAAAGTTGTCAAGAGTAACGCTAACTCTAGAATGATAATGTCTGTTAGTTCTCAAGAGTAACGCTAACTCTAGAATGATAATGTCTATTTAGTGGTCTATGCGACAATATTACCTTTGGTGCATCATATTTTTTATTGTGAAAGCTGAAAGGGGTGATGTTTTGTTTGCCAGTTGGAACTTCATATTTCTCGTAAGTATTGATTATAGGTCGATAACTCTTATGTTTAAAATTCTTGATTCCTTGAAGATGTCGCAATCTCGTCATGCCTGTGAAATCAATGCCCACATGTTTGTAAACACATTTCTTTTTTTAAAGTCATGATATTTCTCAAGAATATTTTCTACAAACATGAATTGTTATGCACAAAACTTGCAAATTCTGCTTCTTACTTCTATAAGCAACGCAAGTTTGTCTGGGATTTTTTAACGTCTTTTAGCCTTGGAGCTTAGCCTTCATAAATCAGGACCTATATTTCTTTCACAGAACATTTATATATACATTTTCACAGCTAACTGGAGTTCTCGGTCTGAAAGGCCTTAAAAGAAAATCCCAGACAGTATTTTGTAGCTAATATGTAGAATGAAGAAACAGAATTTGTATATTACATGAAAAAATGCATGTTTGTGGTAATTGGGCAATCTCTGAAGAATCCAGATTTTTTTTAAAACACATTTACTCAAACATCTTGGCATTTCCAACTTCATAATTATTACTTAAAACAGTTATTTATTAAAACATTTGATCCATCTTTGGTAAAGAGGTAACTAATTACTTAAATCTGTGAACCAAGCTGAGTTCAGTATTCTTAAAATGTTGAACCAGTTGCATCTCACCTTGATTGTCCCTATGGCTGAAGAAACGGGTGCAATGTTTCAAGATTATCAAATGAACATAATTCTGATCAACTTTTACGCAATCTGGGGAATAATCATAATCATCTGATTAGATATAGTAGTTATTGTGAAATCTTTGTTAGTATCATGTTAAACAAGATTTTGCCTCAAGAAGGTCTGCTGCTCCTTATTCATTCATAAGTACTGCCAATCTACCAGCTGCAAAAAGTATCGGTTACCTTATCGGTTCTATGGAAATTCTAGTACCAGTACGTCTTTACCAGTTCAGATCGGCTCTGTACCTCGTACTCAGTCAGTTTTGAGAATATAAGTGTTTCCCGTGGGACATGGAAGAAAGGCGCAATGGATTTGTGTGCATTTTGTCTTGAATTATGAGTTTGTCCACTTAGAGGATTGTATTATGCTGCTGGGTGTGGCTTGATCTGAGACACCTGCTTTTTAGTTAATTTATGTTATTGTTTTAGTATTTTCTGTAGTTGTAGTTTATTATGATTTAATATTTTGTGATTGCATTTACTAGTCAAAGTATACGCATGGGTTTGAACAATGCTGCCCTCTCTTGGTTGGCGTAACAAACACATTGAGCGTGAATTACGTGTGTAATTGTAGCAATAAGGTAATGAAAAGAATTTCCTGTGTGTGAGTGTGAAATATCATGCAGTAAAGTACAAAATAATTGAATCATTGGCACTGACTCACCAACTAAAGTGCACTTACTAGAGACTTAAGTTCAGTCCTGTTTGTTTTAACTTGTAATCCAGAAACACTCTTTACCAGTGTGACTCATGGCTTTCATTATGTCTTTCTGCAGACACCAGTCATGATGACCACCTGCCTGAGGAGTGGATGATCAACTCTCTCTATGAGAGACAGAATGCCTCTCCAAAGAGACAGAAACCACCTGTTTTACCAAAGGTTTGCTTTTGATTCTGAATGTTTAAGTGTAATGGCCAGTTTCCCCTTTGCAGAAGATTTTCTCGCTGATTTTGGTGTTTTGGGAAGAACTCTTTAACACAGGAGAGTGGTAACAGCAACTTACAATAGGTGAATGTAATGGGTCCTGTGCACTTTCCTCTGACCATGACCGAAGAACATCTCGTAATAGTCACCTGTAAGGGTTCTACATTTGAGAACAAATTTTCTCCTCTAGATAACGGGTATTGATATGGTTCTCAAAGTCTGGGAGCCTTGTAAGTGATTATTGCTGAACGTCATTTAATAGAGATATTTCTAATGTCTTACCTGTTGGGGTCGACGAGAACGCTTGGATTGTGCTACTTTCTCAAATAGTTCTGCATTCCAGTCTCACCGGTAACTCACAAGTAACTAGTGTGGTATAACACACCCCATGTATGACATGACCAGTTGTTTTCCAACCAGCAGGTTGTGAATTTCTCAATGTTATTGTGCACTCTGATGACTTTTTTCAGCCATTGAATCTGGATCGTTTCCGCAAGGTTCAGAATGCTATTGATCAACAACACACCAGTCCCAAGCGCAAAGGGTCATCAGGTGCAGTGCAGGCACCATTGGCGGAAATGGAACCTGTGGAAATTGGAGATTATGCCACTGTGGCGGTGAGTTGAGCATTATGCCGTTGTGGCGGTGAGTTGAGCATTATGCCATTGTGGCGGTGAGTTGAGCATTATAACACTGTTGTGGTGAGTTGAGCATTATGCCACTGTGGCGGTGAGTTGAGCATTATAACACTGTGGTGGTGAGTTGAGCATTATGCCACTGTGGCGGTGAGTTGAGCATTATGCCATTGTGGCGGTGAGTTGAGCAACGACAGAATAAATGTGGCACCTGCTATTTAAGGCGACTATAAACTTTGATTGCGAAAACCAACTGTTGATGTCGACCACTTACCTCGATGAAATTGGTCACAAATTTATCCTTGGTCAAGTTAGGGGTGGTTCCAGTGCTTCGGAAGCACTGATAAATTGTTATCTCATGAGACCAAGCTCTCCAAGTTAACTGGTCATTGCTTGTCATTTTATGTGGAAGGGGCAGTTCTGTGCAAACACATAAATCGCTTGTCTTATGAATTGTTGATACTTATTCTTGTATGAAACGTTTGAATTTTTCGATTGTCAAACCTGAAGATTTCTGATCGATGTCTTGTGTTGAGAACAGTGCTTGCATGGCCTAGTATGCATTGCTCCAGATAACTATATATTGGCAGACATCTGACATGTGTGGAGTTACAATGAAATCTCACCAATCTAGGATACAATATGGCAGATATATGAAATTTTATTCCGTCATGTGTTTCATTTAAGATGTGTTGCACTAAATAAATGCTAAATTATTATTCTTAGTTACATACCATTATCATCTATGAGATGGCCACATCAATTGGAGAAGCCTTGAAAATGTAAAAAAGTTCAAATTTTTTCATTTTCTGTTAAATTTCAACTATTTCGAACACAGTTAAATTGGCAACATTGCCTTTTTTATTTCTAAAGTTTTCCATCTTCCAGCACCGTTGTAGATGCCCACAAAGTTCAAAATATGGTCAGATGGTAGTTACAGTACAAAATGACAGTATTGATTTGGTGCTACATACCGTTTTTGAAAAAATAAAAAAATGAATTTCACCTGCTCCTCATGTTGTATGTTGGTGATAGATTTTATTGTGTTCTTTGTCTGAAATGGTTAAGATTTTACCACTTTTTTGAGATGTCATGGTGTAGAATCGTATCCAAGGAGTTGAAATTGTCAAGGTTAGAGCGATGACTGGTACATAGTGTAAGACAGGCTGCAGGTTAGAGTGATGACTGGTACATAGTGTAAGACAGGCTGCAGGTTGTTAAGAAACAATGTAAACCATGTGGATACTTCATGCAATTCACAACTTGCTTTTATGAGAATATATTTGAACAAAAGTACAAATACAGCAGTGTATTTGAGTTTAATTGAACAAATATTAGAGTGCTGTGCATGTCATCAAAACCCCTGTTGAGCATTATGAGAAATTTATTATGTGTATAGTATGCTATTTTTGGCAACACTAAGTCACCAAAAAAACTATGAAAATGTGTTAAAGCATACGAGTTCTTTGACGGATTTTTATGTGCCCATATATTTCTATGCAGTCATCCCTGTCCATCCCCGGCCATGTAGCTGGCCGTCTGGCCGGCTGACGTCTGCTGCTCTATCTGAAACCCCTTTGATCTATGTTCATAAAATTTTGCACGAATTTTCATGAATTTACGGATGGATCGGACTACCAATGTGCCCCCAGCGACAATTTTAGTTTCGTACGTTTACGTCTGTATGTTCAAAGGTCCTCAATGGATTTTCCATGGTAGGATGATGCCACTTTCCCATTTTTGGATTGAGTTATTTAGCACCACATTGTGGCTATTTTTACAGTTTTCGAGTCAGTTTTTGGCGTCCACCCCTATGGCTGCATTTCCCAAACCCTCTGTAGGATCATTATTAAATTTGACAAGTGTATTTATATGAAGTTGACAATGATGACATTTGGATAGATGCAACTGCTGCTGTGTCCCCCTATCGCCTACCGCTGTGGTTCCTGATGGCAATTTTGTTTGCCTTTGTACCTTTGTCTGATTTTTATGAAATATGGAAATAGTTTTGAGAGATGGTGATGCCTTCCAATGTGTGGATGGGTTCAATATATTCTGTGCCATCTACGTAATTGCCATTTTTATGATACAAATAAACACCCCTTGAAGTGCTCCTTCTGTGGTACAGTCTTGGGCGCATTTCAACGCTCTGCATTGCTCTTGTTCAGGGATTCCCTTGCGTGTAACCACACTCGTTTTTGGCATGGCCACTTGTAAGTCATGCCCAAATTGTCCGCCACACACCTAATTGTGACGGGGAAAACTTCACCTCCACGCAAAAATCGCGAGTAAAAATGATCGCTAGTAAAAATAATTGCTAGTAAAATGGGGATACCCTCATTGTAAATATTACAATAATAAACAAATAAATAAATAAATCATCCATACTACTCAAATGATCATGAAAATTGGCAAGTGTCTTTCTATTGACAAGGGCACAGCTGATGCCGGTGGGTCCAATTGCTCTGAGGTCCCTAAAAATATACTGTTTTCACTGCAGTCATGGGTGCATTTCAATGTTTTGCGTTGCTCTTGTTTCAATAATTTACCAAATAGTATTCTTTTGCTTAGCTGGGGGTAGAAATAAACAAATTGTGTGTCTCAGTGATTGACCTACATTTGGCCACTCACCAAAACTTTATATAACAATTTGAACACTGCCCCCCTACAGGATGCTGTGAATAGCGAGAACAGCGACTATGCACTGGTTCAAGATGCGCTGCCTCCTGGCAAGTTCCATCGGATACGATCAACAGTTCATCGCAAGGATAGAGGTTTGTTTGCTCGTTGAATGTAGTCTTGTGCTGTTAGTGGTGTGCTTGACATGTTCACAAATCCGAAGCTGTCTATGAATTTCCTTATCCGCTTCACTATTAGTCAAACTTTGCCTGGGAAATTTGTTCCTATATGTGTTATTTGCTATACATGTGTAATACATTTTCTGTTATGCAAAATTGGTTAAATACACAACACTTGTCGTTGTTAACTATCTTTATTCCATTCCGTTTGTGTCCTCGGAACAAAGTTCGACACTCAGCAGAACATTCGTAAAGTAACGAACCATGAGACATGATGAAAAGAGTCCCACGTTATTTCGGAACATACTTGTTTTATTCTGAAGTGAAAATAAAATTATGCTCTAACACCAGCACAGAGCAACAGCTAGTAACATACAGAGTGGGACATGGCAGGTGTGAAATACTGCAGAGAATGACAAATGGGTGGGGGTAACGGGTAAGTCACGCTAACAAATGGAGCATGCGGCTCGACTGCTGTTCATTCAAATCAGCTTCTCGAATGCAATCAAAAGGGACTCCAAAACTTTCAATCGCAGCACTTCATGTTCTACGTATTGAATTGACGTTTTTCATTATTTTTTCATGGGTGAGTTTACGTTGATGACATTGCAGAAAATGTTCAAGGATGGCGCCATTCTGAATCTATAAGTAACTGACGGGAAAGACTGCAAACTATGTGACCAATGCGACATTGCCTGACATTTAAACGAAGACGTTTGTTCATATGGCATACAAACTCATGAACAACACAACAGGGCGGACTTTCGCTTTAGAAATGTTACTTTTCATTAGGAAGTTGGAGGACCTATTCCGATAGTATATAATGATGTCGAGGTAATCCTTGTGCTTACAAAATTTAGCATTATTCCCGATGATTTTCTTAACGGCGTGTTCATCATGGAAGTAATACTTGGACATAACATTTTTATAAAAATTTCTGTTTGGACACAGCGGTGCAACGGGCAGTGGATTCACAATTAATTTTGGACATAAGTCGACTGGGGTCTACAAAAGAATTGGTGAATGAGCAGCAAACAGGGTCGCGCCGCACGCTTTACTTGTTAGCGTGACTTACCTGTTACCCTATCCATTTGTCATTCTTTGCAGTATTTCACACCTGCCATGTCCCACTCTGTATGTTACTAGCTTTTGTTCTGTGCTGGTGTTAGTGCACCACTGTATTTCCACCTGAGAATGAAACAAATATGTTTCGAAATATGGTGTGTCTTGGTCAGTTACTTTTATTATGAGTGTTCTGTTGAGTGTCGAACTGTGCTCCGAGGTTACAAATGGAATGGAATGGAATAAAGATAGTTAACAACGACAAGTGTTGTACTTACCCAATATGTATTATTGGATACTCCCTTGTTCTGTTTCTCATTTCCTTGCTTTGGTGAATGAGTAAACCATGATATTCGAATTTGTTGTAACAAAAAGTTTAATTTTGTATATTACATAAGGTTGAGTCACTTGTTTTGTGCTGTCTGTTTCTTCCAAGCTTTTGCATGCATAGACTCGATTTGGTGTAATACGACTTGCTCTTAACGTCAACAGGTTTTGTTTTTTAGACTCGCTGTGCAGCTCTACCCAATTAAGTTTGTACTCGACGTCATACAGCATTTCAGTTTGTTCTTGACGTCATATGGTGTTTCTCTTTTCTTTGGTCTAGGAGGCACGGACTCGGACTCTGAGTTCAGCTCGATTGAACGCAAAGAGAACTCGGTGTACTCTCGTGTCAATCGCAAGCCGACCCCACATAAGAAAAAACAAAAATCTAAACCCGTCACCACTGGCTCTGCTGACCAGGTGTATGAGGAGCCTCCCCCACTCCCGCCCTATCCTGACGCGTCTTTACTTCACCCTGTTCAGTCCAACGACAAGCAAAGACGTAAGACTGTTTGTTCACCAGCACGCCATTACCGCTTGTCCTGTCTTGACTTGTCACACAATACTCTCTGCACGCTTCTACTACCAGCTGATAACCCTTACCAATGCTACCTAGCTTGCAGTGGTTGTTTATTTACAATTTGCACTTTCTCCTCTTCCATATTTTGTTTTGATTAGACAGTAATAATCAAAAAATGAACTCAAATTAAACAAGAATCATGTAATTTAGATCTCTTTTTAAGAGCTTCATTCGACTTCAGAAGAATAAAATGATCCCAAATGAAGTAGCATTGGTAGATTGTGTTCAAGTTTTTGAAGCTTGAGTATGTAATCCCTTGCTTACCTACTTAAGTCACTAGAATGAGTTTGTTAGCTACAGTTGTTTGGCTTAATGTTTCAGACATGAGTGTTCTTTGTGGTGTGGTCATAGTGATATGCGTAAATCACAATACAATACCAAGTGGAAGCAGACTGGTGTAACAATTACTATGGTTCTACCTTCTAGTCAGACTTGTTAGAAACACCTGGTTACTCGCGGATTACTGACCACTCCTTGTTATGTGTCCACATATTTTACATGTGGGCCCAGTGTGCCATCATCCCCGTCCAGGGTCTGGTGTACAGCATCCACTGGTCAATCTCCAAAACCCTTTGATGTATGTTCATGAAATTTTGCTGTTATGTTCCTTCCATAGATGGGACGACATGAACAAACTTTCTGACGGATCCGACTACTGGTGTATTAGGGCATATTATGCCGTCATCCCTGTCTGTCCGGCATCCGCTGCTCAATCTCCAAAAATTTTTGACATATGTTCATGAAATTTTACACGTGTTCCTTATATGAATGGGACGACATGTGGCCCCTTATGACAATTTTAGTTTTTTACGTTTACCTCTATCTTTAAGGGTCCTCAACAGATTTTTATGAAATATGGCAGATAGGCATATATTGGTAAAAGGATGCAATCCGCCCATTTTCATATGAATTCGAGGTATTTTGTATCACCTAGCTTCCGCCCCTCCCTCAACCAAAGCACTCTAAGGATATTTGTGAAAATTGGCATATATGTTCCCATTGTGAACGGGACGGCTGACGAATATTTTCCAAGGACTTCGACTACTGTGGCACCTCCTCCTTGCAATGATGTTTTTGCACCCATGGGTGTCTTCTAAACCCTCAGAAGGATCTTTAGTAAATTTAGCAAGTGTATATGAAGTTAACAGTGATGACTTTCAGATGGATCCGATGAATGCTGTGCCCTCTATTGGCAATTTCATGTTTTCCATTTTCCTCTCTTTTTGAAATTCCTCGACAGATTTTTGTGAAATTTGGTAAATAGGTATCTATTGAAGAAAGGATGACATGTTCCCGTTTTCGTATGGGTTCAACCTGTTTTGCGCCATCTGGTGGCCATTTCTACTGTTTTCTGGTCTGATTTGGCGTCTGCCCCTCTTATCAGCCATACCAAAGGTGATTTTGAAAATTGGCATATGTTCATCCTCTAACTCAACTCCTCCCACCGACGAACGAACATGGAACGTGGTGCGAATTTCACTGATCTTGCCCGATTTTTTCCTGTTGTATTTTAAGCCTGGTGCCAAATGTGCCAATTTCACGATATGTATAGAACAGTTGTGAATCAGAGGTAATAAAGTTTGGAAGTCAACACGAACTTTGAAACAAATTTAGAGGGAATGATTATCTGTCTTTGACTGACGTGGATTTTCGTGACAGGAGATGGATGGATTCGACTACCGCTGTGGTTCTTAATGGCAGCTTTTTGTACGTTTCCCTTAATATCTTTGGAGTTCTTTGACACAGGATTATTTCTTCAGACCTTCACACATAGATCTCTAAACACAAGTTTATTTATCCAGACCTTTTAACACAAGTTTATGTTTGCAGACCTTGACACATAGGCCTCTAAACACCGGTTTATTTCTCCAGACCTTGGCACATGTACCTCTAAACACAAATTATTTCCCCAGTCCTCTAAACACAAGTTTATTTATCCAGACCTTGGGACGTGGATCTCTAAACCGGAGTTTGTACTCTACTTCCTTGGCTAACAGTGTTTTATTGTTTTATCCGAAGACATTTGCGGCTCTAGACGACCATTTATAGGCTTATTATTCCATGCTGTTTGATTAGATGAAGTAACGTGCTTAATTGCTTCCCGTTACCTGTCTGTGTGGTTTGTTGAGACACCACCTGATAGAAACCAATTTTTAGTTTAGTTCAGATATACTAGACTAGTTATGTACTAGACTAGTCATGTACTAGACTAGTCATGTACTTGACTAGCCATGTACTAGACTAGTCATGTACTAGATTTGTCATGTACTAGACTAGTCATGTACTAGACTAGTCATGTACTAGACTAGTCATGTACTAGACTAGTCATGTACTAGACTAGTCATGTACTAGACTAGTCATGTACTAGACTTGTCATGTACTAGACTAGTCATGTACTAGACTAGTCAATCATGAACTAGACTAGTCAAGTACTAGACTAGTCATGTTCTAGACTAGCCATGTAATAGACTTGTCATGTACTAGACTAGTCAATCATGAACTAGACTAGTCAAGTACTAGACTAGTCATGTACTAGACTAGTCATGCTACCAGTTGCCTATAGCTAACATAAGTGTTGTTTGTCAAGAACGAAGATTACCATGTTTTCTGAAATTGTGATACTGCAATTTCTGAATTCAACTCACTCTTTCTTTTTGAAGACTGCGCATAGTAATAAACCTAGTTTTCGAAGGGTTAGGCCATTTGTGAGCTGAGTTGGACACTGGAAGAACGATTTATAGCATCCAGAATTAATAATAAAATAGAAAATGGGCCCGCTGTATTCCCCCTAAGTGAAAGTGTAAAGTGTATGAGCTGAAGAAAACCAAACAATGACTGTTGTTATATTAATGTGTTATTCTGTTGTTATATTAACGTGTTAGTCTGACTTTAAATTGCCAATCACTCCGGCAGTTATCAGACTTTATACTACAGATTATAACATGGCCAATTAGTAGGAATTAAGCAATGGAATGGAGACATGTTGGGGGCAGATTTTCTAGTTGTTATAAACATTGCCAGTGTCTACATGTTAAAATCACGAACATCTGCATCCCTTTGGTATTAGGTAGAAAGTTTTGACGAATCATTGTCAGTTTTACAGGTGATAGTTATTCAATTTGGTGCTACACGCTTTACTTTTGAAAAACCATTTGTAATAATCAGTAAATGAATTCTTGACTTTATTTAGCTGCCTCTTTCTGTCCGTCCTGTCTTGGCATGGTCTGTTTATTAGAAAGTAAATTTTCACACGTGACTTTATTAAAATGTGTGACTTGAAGCAGCTATAAACCTGCCTTCTGTCAAAAATAATTTTTGAATTAGACCACATACCATTATGGAATTAGGTTTCACCTTTTTCCTTAAGCAAATTTGAGATGATGTCGAGAGTTGGAAAGAGCCGAGACAGGCCTCAACAAGTGGTTATTTTATGCTCTAAGTCTGGTCTCAAGAGCCAAGACACACCTCAACAAGTGGTTATTTTATGTGTTAAGTCTGGTCTCGACCAATTATCAACTGTTGGTACCTGGCCCAGGATTCACCTCCATCTGAGTAAGCAACTTGTTGAATTCAGTTTTGGTGCTATGCATTCTTAATCCGAAGTTAGTTTCTTTGATGGCCAATGGGGGCACAAGGTAGCTGTTGGCGATGATCTGTGACAATGTAAAAGTTTGTCGTGTGTAACGCTGTGTAAGACCATTCGTGTGATGGTGACTTCTCTCATCTCCAGTTGTGTCCGACTCCTCCAGTGCCGAAGTTGTGTGGGTTAAACAAGCCATCCACGGTACTTACTACGGTATGAACGGACGGACACCCCTATAACCTCATTTACCAATAACACGCGTGATACTAACTCGGCAAACCTGGCTACTTCTCACTCAAGGTTATTTGGCTGTCCTAATAACACTAACGTATTTAACTCGCACTCACCTATACCTAAAAATGGTAACCTATATACCAAAAGAAGTTACCCTGTCTTCATTACATCTGTTACTAGTCTGTTTTAGCTCATCTTATGATTTGAGTGGTGACATAATTTGTTCATCTTATAACAGGTCTGGGATATCACTTGAGGCATCCAGTGCGTAATGTAACTTTACCTTCTTAAGCACTATTGATAGGCTCATTTGGGATTAATTTTAGTTTCTAAAAATTATACTTTCTTAACGAATTGTTTTAAGGTTATGTAGGACCTTAAAAATGTTCATATTTGGTATACTTTGGGACATCGTATCTCAGGAGAAGCTGACTGTATTCATACGAAATATTGTCTTTTGTGCACTGTTCCAAAACACTATTATGTAATGTCTTAAATATTTTGTAATTATTGCATAATATGATAATGAGGTATTACAGAAAATTGTAACAATGTTTTGAGATCTCACTTCGAGCATTTAATATATCAAGTATTGTAACAATGTTTTGAGATCTCACTTCGAGCATTTAATATGTCAAGTATTGTAACAATGTTTTGAGATCTCACTTTGGGCATTTGATATATCAAGTTAAGTTTGATCATGTTATTGACGTAGTGTTGATCATGTTATTGACGTTGTGTTGATCATGTTATTGACGTGTTTTTCATTTGAAATCAAATAGATGTTGGAATGCCATGTACTTACCTACGAATAAAAATATAAAATAGTAAAACTAGTAAAACTAAAACGACGAGCATCGGTACTAAAATATATTAAAATATCCCCACATTTTGAGCGATGCGCTCTTTGTCAAGGGTGTGCTACAGACTGTTTTACTAGTTTTAGTTTTACTAGATTTACTATTTTATGTTTTTCCTTTGTATTGCTAAATTTTACTAAAAAGACGTACATGTATATACTTTTAGGGAGACTTAGAGTTTTGTTGATATTTGTCAACACGGGCAGACTTGTCACTATAAGTCATACATAACCTTAACTCAACTGAAAAACCAAATTTGTGGCCATATATTTATGCTTTGTTTGGTTTAAAAATCTCTCGTTGAGAAATTCGTGTTAAACTCTCATACTTACCATGATAGCAAGTTACTCTCTTCATACAATAAACGAAGCTCAATGTGTATTAAAAATGCCTGCATCCTTAAGCCGAGGCAAAATCCAAGTGCGAATTCTGCCTTTCTGAGTTTCTTTACTGGGGTATGGTGGCACATAAAAATTATTTCGATACTTCTGTCAAAGTTATTGTATTTGATCGTTCAGGCACATTGTGTGCTTAAGAAATCAAAATAACCATTTAGAGACATCACTCAGAATATGTGAACACTCCTGAAATAGTTCTAAAAAGCATGTAAATATCTAAATGAACACCTCCAAGGTACAGTGAAGACCTTGGTATATATTTCCTGAAGCATGACTGTACCGGAGTTGTCATGACAACAGTTGGCTGCATGTGAATGGGCCAAGACTCAGTGTGCACTTAATAGTGCATCTGCTCTTAAATAGTCGAATACTGTACTTTTTTTGTAGTCATGTTGTAGCTTCTATTTGTTTGTTTGTTTGTTCATTTGTTTGTCAGGGTAGCCATTGTGTTAAAGTCCCATGTAGTGCTAATTTCGTCAAGCCCAATTCACAAACATCAAACTTAAGAAATCACAGATGTGTCCAGAACTCTGTCTGCTCCACTGTCTTATCATGTGACACTGTATTTAGGAACGCTAAGTTGTATTAAAAAATAAACGAGGCTTCCACCCCAAAACATGAACCAAAACAAGCATGGTTTTCAAAGATGGTGGTGTGTGGGGCTTTAAGGGCAGTATTTAGTTCTTCTAGTCTGATATAGTTCTTTTAGTCATATATAGTTCTTTTAGTCATATATAGTTCTGTTAGTCATATCTAATTTTTTTAGTCTTATCTTGTTCTTTTAGTCTTATCTAATTCTTTTAGTCATATTTTCTTTTTAGTCATATCTTATTCTTTTAGTCATCTAGTTATTTTAGTCTTAGTTCTTTTATTAATATCTAGTTTTGTCCTATCTAGCTCTTTTGATCATTTATGTGGTCTGTTTTTACTTCGTACTTGCCTACTATGCCCCTAGTTGTAACCTCAGGTAAAATTTATTGGAAAACAGGGTATGTTACGAACAGTGTTCAGAGTCAACTACTATAATACTTGTATGAGTTGAATCCTAGAGGTTACATCAGTGAGGAAAAATACAACTTAACCGAGTGGCTGAATGCACCAATAAGAACGATGGTACCGCAAAAGCCCGATTCATGCACGTCTGACTTGTGCTAGTTACTGATTGTTACCTTCCTGGACTCTGGTTGTGATGTCGACAACACCAGGGGTTATTGTGCTGTCGGTAGGAGTTACAGTAGCTGTAGTCAGTTAGACACAACACATTGCATGCATGCTTCACTACTGGCTATTTGGCAGATTCGCTTTATCAGATTTCTCTTGTGCTCTTCTAATTCTCGTGATAACTGAATTTATTCAAATAACTTTTGTGTATTTTTGTGAACTGTTGTGCTTTATTCTTGCATTTTTACCTTAATTTAATATTTTCAAGACAACAGGAAGCTTAAACTTGAATCCCCTGATAGGTCATTCTCACCACATCCTCTTTAATAATAATTTCTCAGTCTCGTTATAATCTGTTAAAGAGTGGTCAATTTCTCTCTATCCTGTTTATGGATTGATCAGTTTCACCTGTTTTCTCTTCAGTGATTGGTCATTCTGCATCAGAAGGAAGTGAAGGTACGGGTGATGAGTGCAGTCTGTCCGGCAAAAAGACGAAAAAGAGAAGGTCATTCCGATCGAAAAAGAAGGAAAACCATCGGCCCGTGTTTGACAGTGAGACGTCTCAGTTGTTACCATCAGGTAAATTTGGTTTGTGGCTTATTGCTTACAATGAGCTGATGTCTTGTTTGCAATGAAGCATGATCAAGGCAGTATAAAGCCGCTAGCCTGTACACAATTGGACACAGTCCTTGGAAATTGATTGTGCATTATCTCACTGTCGAGTGTGTGCATTATCTCACTGTGGAGGGTGTGCATTATCTCACTGTGGAGTGTATCTCCCTGAGGAGTGGCAAATAGGCTACCACGCTCACAATTACACTTTCCGAATGCCAAAATTCCGTCCGTGTATTGACACTGTGGCCCGAAAATACATAGTTGAGTTGGTCTTCCATTTTTTTAAGGAATGTTCTTGATATCTTCAGTTTTGATAACATATTTTGATAACATATTGTTTCATGGTCTAAAAGA
Source organism: Phoronis australis (assembly GCA_002633005.1). Taxonomy (NCBI): domain Eukaryota; kingdom Metazoa; phylum Phoronida; family Phoronidae; genus Phoronis; species Phoronis australis. The sequence goes on along the minus strand of NMRA01000379.1, from coordinate 129,405 downwards.
CCTTAAAAGTAATGATATACTCTTTTGTAGCTGATAGAATAAATATGACAAATAAACTCACAATTACTATTTGTAGCCAACTGTTAATAAATGTGATATTTGCAATATTCTCGTGCTACAAACTCAGTCACATATTTATGAACATTGGGGCTTTAGTTTTGTACACATCATAAATTATTTATTTGAAATGGAAAGTTTCATTGTTCTTCAATAAAAACTTAACTTGTTCAAAACAATTGATTTTTGGTTGCGAGAATAGCCTGTTATCATTACCTCATTATTTATTGCCAGAAATTTCATATGAAGATGAGCATCCGTATGAAGATATAGAGTACGCAACAAAGGTATGTAGTGAATGCAGTGATCAAAATGAATGAGGAGAATGGAACCTTATTTGTCTTATTTTGCTGCTTACGATTTTTTAATTTTTTCAGATGCCTCTATCATTGTGATATTTTCTGCTGGCAGCTATGCTACAGAATTGCCACTAAGCTTTGTTTTGGTACTATGTATCATAGAAAATGAAAATAAAATTTTAAACTGTCCACCATATTGTGTTCTAAATTAGTGAGATTGCACCATTTCATCCTCTCACATCTTCTGTTGCTGAAACCAGAGTTGCTTGCTGGTTTTGGCAGCCTGGGGACCACAGCCGAATTCATCATCATTTTGCCTTTTTATATTATCTCGGTGCAAATAATGTGCTAAAGATGTCTGCAGCGGCAGAGCGACCTCCCCCCAGAAATTTCTGGTTTTGATCTCACCCTAGTCTCCCTGAGCTGTATCAGAGTGTCACTTGTTGTGTATTAGGATGAGATGGAGGATGGCAACAAGATGTCAAGTTGGACGAAGGCAAAGGAGAAAGAGTTTGAAAAGCAGCAACGGAAACTGGCGAAGAAGCTACGTGACGATGAGAAGAAGAGACAGAAAGAGGAGGTAATATCAGTTATGTCATCTACGGCTCTACTGTCGTTTATCAAATGCATAGTTTTCAGCTCCTACACGTCTGCTAACATCACCAAAAACTTGGATAACGGATATAAACCTGTTTTATGGTTGCTTTCTTTTGCTTTTAAGGCAGTAAGATTTGACTTCAGCGTGATCGAATCTGTCGCACACAAGATTTGCCAGTCTGTGTTTAATTCGATGTAACTTGAGGCTCACTTTGAATTTTTTTATTTTTTTGTGATTGTTGTTCAGTCAGGCCAAAGAGCTTATTTCAGCAAACTCGTCTTTCAATTATTAACTCGAGTGACAGGTAACAAAACTTGAAGTTAGACTCAAAATGTTCTTTAGCAGCGCAGTTACAAACATGTTCATTACGAACATTTCACTTTAAAATCATTAGTCTTCCGTCATGTCTGAGAATGAAGAAGAATGAACATGAAAGTTGGTGGCTAATCCATTCTGTAATTAGAATTTTACTGGCAATCTAATTGTTATTGCTCTCACCAGAATTATCTGTCATGAAGTGGAAATGGTATTTCGTTTGACTGCTTTTGTCTTGTGGTGCTGTATTGCTGTTTGATTACTTTTGTCTTGTGGTGCCGTATTGCTGTTTTTTTTTTCTGGTGACGCTTTTTAATTACTATCATATCTTTGATCATAGACTTATTTGTTTCTGCACTAATAGTCAGATTTCTACTGGTTTTTATTCCTTCGTATTACTAAAAGTTTTTGTATGTAAATGTTAGCAATAAATTTTACAAAATGTTTAAAGAACTAATAATCATGGGTATATCTTCTGAGATTTTGTACTTTGATAAAGTGAGATAAGGTTATTTTTTGGTAGTTGTGTGGACTGTGAGACGAAATTTCTGATTAAAGTCACTCTTCATATAGCAGTAAAAGGTTTAAAGGAGAATGCCACCCGATTTAATTAAATCTTTTTTGCCATCTTAATCGATCTTTATCCACGTCACCTCATATACGATCGATCTTACCTTGCCTAGAGGTGTCGCATTAACCTGTGAGGAAGGTGAGAAATGACGCAGCTACGTCAGTGGTTCTTCTGCAGAGTGAGTGCCGCTATGGTTTGGTGTATTGTTCCCACTTGTGCCAACTATGAAGCTGCGAGTAAAGCGGGTATATTGTTTTTTCGATTTCCTCGAGAGCCCATAATGCTTCGGAAGTGGCTCGCAGTAGTGAAGAATGAAAAGTATGCCGTTAATACCAAGTATAAGGCCGTGAAACTTCTCCATGTCTGTCAGTGGCCTGCATCAGTTTCGTTAGATCGGTTGTTGATCAGATTTTTGATTATGGAGAATTGTAGTTGGCCATGAAATCATAAATAATTATAATTAATTCAACACGTGAGTACGAGTACATAACCTTTTACATTTATAACCTGTTTGATGACTGACTGGTTCATGAGCCTCCTGTTTGATGACTGACTGGTTCATGAGCCTTCTGTTTGATGACTGACTGGTTCATGAGCCTTCTGTTTGATGACTGACTGGTTCATGAGCCTTCTGTTTGATGACTGACTGGTTCATGAGCCTTCTGTTTGATGACTGACTGGTTCATGAGCCTTCTGTTTGATGACTGACTGGTTCGTGAGCCTTCTGTTTGATGACTGACTGGTTCGTGAGCCTTCTGTTTGATGACTGACTGGTTCGTGAGTCTTCTGTTTGGCCCTCTGGGTGTAGGATGTTTTCGCCAGTTATCTTTCTCAGCACTAAAAAAACGTCATAAGCAGACCTCTGTTTAGATGTGGTGCAAAATCAGAATGGTCAGTGAGACACATCTGTGCTTCTCCAAGAAGACGTTTCACTTGCGCAATTTCGTGTCACCAAACGCAACCGTCTGTCATTTCCATTATTGTGCAGTTAGCTCACTGACACCATGACAAGTCATTAAAACGGTTTTCTGAACTATCCATATGTTCCGTTGTCTGTGCACGTTCACAGAACCTCTATTATTTCTTGATCAGTGTATTCCGGTTCGAACTGATAGCCTGTGAAACCTAACAACTGACCTGTGAAGTCTTCGTCGGATGAGCACTCGTCTAAGTCGGGATTGCAAGTTGCCACGTTGACATTTATTATTGTGCGTTTTGTTTCAAAATGAATTATTCTCACTGTAAGTAATGCTTATATAAAACTGAAACAAAGTCTATCTCATTAGATACAATTTGTAATGCCTTGGAGTGTTCGTGAGTGCAAATGTTTTGAGAAGCCAGCAATGAATAAATCACTGCATTACCGGCTTTAGATGCAATAAACTAATTGACCAGGCTCCGAGGTCATGTGAGCGCATGCTGATTCAGTGTTTGCTGACAGAAAGCTGTCAGTTGTGAAACAATAACTCGATTTTATATCCTATAGTCAGATGTTAGGGAAATCTTTATTTTAATGCCCGTACGGATCCTGTATTTAAGACTCCACAGATACTCAAAATAAAGGACTTCTATGTTGTTGCTTTAATTAAATTTTTCTACAAATATGCTCGTAATTACTTACCTTCATTTTTTAACACGTTCAATTTAGTAACCGTGGGTCTGTTCATGAACATTCCATTAGGAAACGACATCTTCTACAAACTCCTCGTTGTACTAAATCATTTGCTGAAGATTCAGTTCGCAATGCTTTACCCCATATCATTAATAACCTTCCTGAAATGTTTCCCAATTTTTTTTTACCCATTCATTATCCTCTGTTATAAATTATTTTAAAAACGTTTGTTTTGAAAGCTATGGACTTGAGTGCACTATTCCCAACTGCTTTGTGTGTAACTATTTTCGATAATCTCTCCTAGTCTTTTTACAAGTAGTTTTAAGTTACATTATCACCTTATTTTGTAATTTTGATTATCTGTAACACTGTATTTTTTATTCTCTGGTGTCTCCGTGGTCAGCGGACCCTTCGGGTCCTTCACGGAGTCTCCATAAGTGTAAGTTTGTATTAATTGTATTTTTGTCTTAACATGAATAAAGTGTATTACTACTACTGCTACTTAGACATTCATATACATTATTCGAATCTTTGTTACTGTACAACTTTTGTCCTTACGGTTCCGATGTGGAAGGCTAACCTGACTTCACGGCCATCGTTGAGCTAGTAAGTAGATATACAGTTTCTCGGCTAATTCACCAAAAATATCACGTGCAGATTTTTCTTTGGCTCAGTAGTATAGTCTTTTCAGGACTGGAAGTTTAGTTTCCAACTTTGGCTGGTTTGTGTTAGTGATGTCTTCAGTCCGGCCGCGATGGACCGGATTAGATTACGAGCCACTGGCCGGGATAGCAAGCATTTTGTGTGTTTAGAACTGAAAAAAGCAAGTCTAAAATTACAGCACACAGCTTTGTTCTCCTGTCTGTATTTCACGGACGAATAACTTGAATCTATCACCCAACAGACCCCAAACTACTGCGACCGACCTTGATAAATTGGCCTACCGAACTTTGTAGGCTACGGTATGTTCAAATACCTAAAAATCTGTAACAGCGAAATAAAATAACATGTTTGTTCAATAACTCGATGTATTTGTAAGGGTTTACATCAAATTTTGATGATTTATTGGTGTAAAACAATGAATTCAAGCGATAAGCTGACACCAGTAAGCGTGTTGTGAACTGCTGAACACACTACATTTGAACCTGTGACGTCATTAGTTAATTTCAACACCTCCGTCTGCCGTCAAGTGTCGGGTAAAAGAGCTGTACGTGCAGTTATACAGTGGAACTACTCGATCTAAATTGATTCAAACTAGGTTGCTTTTTTTGGGTGGTGTTCTCCTTTAACTCTTAATATTAAGTGGCAACGCAGCTACTTGGAAAATATGATTTTTACATTAAACATTCTCTAGTTTGAGATGGTTGGAGCTTGTACTCAAGTTTAGAAATAGGTTTTCTTACCCACATCAGAAAGAGGCCAACTTAGCTATGTTAGAAATAGGTCAATTTACCCACGTTAGAAATAGGTCAATTTACCCATATTATGCAACTAACCTGATAGTGGCTACACATATTTTGCAGTTGTACTTTGTAACGTGTCACCAGTTAGAAATGTCACCTGTTTTAACTATAAATTTTAGACTGTTCATACAGTATGCAATGTGGGACATTTGAGAAGTGTGGTGTACACCAAAACAAAATCACCCATGTCCCAATCTTCAGTATTGACAAAAAATCAATTCCGGCTCGAATTTCCTTCCCTCAAATCTTTGAGTCTCTTCGAAACTGGAGAATGTTTACAGTAGTTTCCAATACTCTGCAATATTCAGGAGCGCCGTCTAAAGGAGAAGCAGAAGATACAGCGTAAGTCATTGAGGAAGAAGAAAGAGGCCAAGCTGATGCCACGCCAGACCACTAACACACTACAGAACTTTGTGCAAAATGAGGGCCAGCTAGTACCAGTCTTTGTAGAAAAGTGTATCAAGTTTGTCGAGGCTGAAGGTAACCGCAATATACCCTATGTTAATACCTGAGGTTTTCGGTTATCTGTTTTCAAGCTGAGAAAATGCACAGATTGGCTGTGACAGTAACAGATTTGTTCTAGTCCAATGACATTAGAAATTGAATAAAAGCCTTAGCAGGACCTAAGATATCAAGTCCACTCCAGTGTTTGAAGGACTCTCGGTATCCTCTCCCTATGTTTTATCTACTTCAAAATGGATAACTGGAAATCTGTACTATATCAGTCTGGGTAGAAGGATTCCACAGACATATGAAGGGAGAGCTCCAAACAGCAGGGTTGTGCTTATATGCTGTTGTGGTTGCATTGCACATTCGTGCATTAGTCCATATAACTATACATTGATAAGTCCACGACCAAGAATGTAAATAGTGATTCACTTGTCATGTGCTTGCAATTAACGTTTTATGGGTGTCTGATCTATTTTCTGATGCCAGTCGTGTGTAGACACTCCTACAAGCAACAGAAGAGGTTTGACATATGCTTATTTCCCTGAGAGGTATACCTATTCACAAGAGTAAATGCAAAGTTGGGGTTCGTATCAGGGTGTGCTCTTGTGCTCAGGTGAATAAGGTGACATACACACAACACGTTGTTATGGATGGACTCGTTCAATGAGTACAGCGTCTTCTGTGTTTAGGGAGTCCCTGTGAAATATTGGAAAAAATGGCTGTTTGTCATTGCTTGAGTTCTGAATGAGCCAAGTCATTTCGTGGACTGAACACAATATTGCCATGCTGCTAAGTGAGCTGGTTCCAAGACCAGACACCAGATGGGGTACTAGTGGGGTACATTGGTCATAATGCTGTCTGCGCACCAAGGGTGGTCTAAGCCAATAACAAGCTGCCTGTTTTTCTAAGCCCACTGAGTCTCACTGAGAAAAATGGGTCAAAGCCAATTTTGTAATGGTAAAAGCCCCAAGTCAAATTTTGCGACAAATTTATTGCTTTGTGTTCCTTCAACCCCAGGTTTAGAGGCAGAAGGTATCTACCGCGTGCCTGGCAACAAGGCCCATGTGGAACAGCTACAGGCACGTTTCACCGAGGACAAGATGGTCGACTTTCATTCGCTGGACATACCCGTTAATGCTGTGGCAACAGCACTTAAGGGCTTCTTCAGTGATCTGTCTGAGCCACTCATACCCAACTACCTGTACGAAGAGCTCATACAGGCAGCAGGTAAGTAGACAGGGGTCAGGTGACATAGAAACAAATAGGGAGAGACTTGAGGACAAAGGGATGGTTGACAGAGAAGAGCAGTATAGTTGAGGGGTCCAAACTGCGGCCTGTGAATAGGTAGATGTATTCTTACAGTTGTAAAGCTTACCAAGGTTATGTAGGACCTGATCGACAAGTCTGCCAAATATATACAAAACTGTATTTATGAGTTGTTTTCATAGAAATCTCAATTGTTCTGTTTTTGATTGCCCCCGATGTAAAAGTGGAGCATTTTATAAACAATTCCTATCAGCATGCCTGAAGTGTTGTATCTGAAAGTTTCATATGAATCCTATTTAGCCATTTGTGAGCTGAAGGTAGTCAGGATCCTACATAACCTTAAGAACACAACTGGGATTGCTTTCAAGTCTTGACAGACCTGGGGACATGTTTTGACCACCTGGGGACATGTGTTGACCAACCTGGGGACATGTGTTGACCAACTGGAGACATGTCGTGAACACATCCACTACCACAAGAAATTGTAGGAACAAGGCATTTATCCACCTTCACTCTTATCAGGCTTCTCAGTGAGTCAGCATGCGTGAATAATTGGCTAATAAGCCACCTATGGAACTACTTTTGGCTGAATGGATGACCAGGCTATAAAATGATAATTAGCCAAGACCAGTTAACTAATGCAACAAAGAATAATGTCATTGCATCACCTAGCCTTGGTGGAAAGCTGTATACTGCACTGGCTCTAATAAATGCTTAGAAAAATTCATTTCACGGGGAGGGGACATTTATTGTAGCCTAAGGCAATTCCGGATTTATCAAATTTACGCTCTTTGACGTATTTGTAGCCTATGACAGTCTTTCTACAAAATTGTGGTGCATTGCTATCAAACTTCGTTGTTAAATTACAATAATTTTTCAAAAAAGTGTGCTGAAATCCCAGAGTGAAAACTTGCCGACTAAATTGCCATCGTCGATAGGAAAACTTGAACTCTTGAATAAAAATATAGTTTCAACTCGACAAATTACCTGAAATCTTCCTTATGTTTTACAATTTTTAAAGTTCATGTGGAGTCCAGATTAATTGCGATTAAGTCCAGATCTGCGCTACATCGTAGCCCACAACACGAGAATAATCTGGATGAACACACATGTTGTCACGTGACGTTTTTGTTGAAGTTCGTCTGCGTATGAGAGTGAGTGCGTGTGCGGGTCATCGACGACAGACTTTTTTTGTTACAAAAGGTGGAGGATTATGCAAGAAAATGGCGTTTGCTAGATTGTTTTTCACTTAAACGGCTGAAACGTGCAAGGTGAGTGCCGGTTAACTCACAGATTTTGTGTGCACAGGCCGACGGTCGTTAGCTCTACTGTGGAGTAAAACATTAATAGTCCAAGGCTCGATCTACATGTTGGGGACGAGGTGAACTACCCGGGCTGTGTGAAATTTCTGGGTCTAACGGAGACACTGACGCAGTGGTCAGCCAGCTCGCTGTATCAGGACTATAGTCAAAATCCAAATTCGTTTTATCGTGTCCCTGTCAATAATAACGGCATGCTAAAGTTTCTTAATGTTCGTACATAACATCACGTGTTTTGTACACATACGCGCACGCCGCAGATCACATCTCGGAAATTTCCAATTTGACGGATAACAATGAATGAGCACAATGAAATTAAACAACGTCATTTTACAGCTTGTAAGATTCATAATAAACGTATTTTGAATATTGCAATGCATGTGTTGCAAAATCTAAATAACTTGGGTCCTATATTTTTGTATTCGTGCCCGCCGAATGAAAGTAATCGTGAGTGTTGCTGTGTTGCAAAATCTCTTATCCTGGGCCGGTTTGAAAAATTCAAAGTTGTACTCATATTTCTTTTTGCTCCTCTTTTCAAATATTACAGTAAAAACTACATAAAACTCCATAAAAAGTACAGTCTGCTACGCTAGATTGTAATCAGCTGATCATATCCGCATGAGCGAAGCCAATTATCCTCGCTCCTGACTCGATGAATAGAGCAGCTTGGCGGCATCCCTTTGATAGTGAGCCGAGCGCGACTCAGCCAAGGTGGATAAATATGGTCTAGTTCAATCTGCCAAACCCCACCGTTTACCCTGATAGGCGGGGTTTGGGCCAATCTTATTTAGTGGGAATGTTTATAGCATGGACATGTGTTGACCAACCTGGGGACATGTGAGGTGTTGAAACAATTACAGTCCAATAATTTCTTGTAGTGCAATTATGCAGTGATTCATTTGTGAAGTAGCATTGAATTTGGAAAGAAATAAGTGAACTGGGACGTATGTTGCCAAGTATAGGAAATAAGCGGGTGGTTTGCATACTCGCCTCATGGGTGGCATGTGATTCTGTCTAGGCAAAAATAGAATTGATTCAATGCATTCAAAGTGTTAATTCAAAGTCAGTTGTGGAGAGCATTGTGAACTCTGAGAAGAAATTATAGTTATGGTGTCTGTGACCATCTATTTATGGATAAAGAGAAAACTAAAACTGACATGTATTGATAACAAGTCTAATCTAAAGTGGACCTCGTGGGTGACTGCACAACTGTTCATCAGAAGTATGTAGTACTATTTGTGACCTGCCCTTCACAAGCAGTAATCAAAGGCTCCATGAACCCACCTTCTGTCAAGAAAACAATGCAAGTTAGACCACTTATTATGATTATAAAACTGGTCCTTGCTGAACTGAAATGCGATTTCTAGGCTTGAGAGGAACTGATGATGGTTTAGTGAATAAAGTGACGTCATACATCAACCCAACTTTTTTAGCATAATCTCAAGAATACATCAAGTGTCAGTTGTTGTCAAGCCCACAAATCACTTATCAGTTGAATGAGTAACAGTTTGAGACCAGTTGAATGAGTAACAGTTTGAGACCAGTTGAATGAGTAACAGTTTGAGACCAGTTGAATGAGTAACAGTTTGAGACCAGTTGAATGAGTAACAGTTTGAGACCAGGTGAATGTGTAACAGTTTGAGACCAGTTTTATAATTTGTACATGGTCTAAAGTTAAAGTTACTTATTTGACAGAAAGTGGATGTATAGTAGCTTTGAGTAATTAACAGACTTCAGTCCAACTGCCCTGCAGTGATCCTTGTTTATATCATTAAATCTCAAACCCTATTACATTTAGTGGCCTCCATTCTAACTCGTATATCAAAATTACTAAGCTTTGTCAACTAGTAAAAGTATATATTTTCTGAAAGAAAAAAGATCAGGGAATATAAAAATACTTTTTGTATTTATATACCATTATTATTTTTATTTAAAAACCATTTTAAGTCAAACTTTAATTTTTAAGAAAGGTACATTAATAGCAAAATTAGCTCTCGGAGTAGTAAACAAATATCCACGTGGTTGTGCGGTTCCAAGGTGGTTCTGCTAAATCTTTTTTTCTCGCTACACAGTATACATTTTGTATTTGAAGTTCCCCGACAATGAAGATAAGGTATTTTGCTAGACACGTGAAATATTGTAAAAATGGCCAATTTTTGCAAATAAGGTTTGAGATATCCTTAATACACTTATAATGTTCCACAGGTCACAAGCCTACTGTACTATATACAAGTTGGTTTGGTTACAGCAAAGTTGGCTTATGATTGTTGTAGAATTAAAAAGGTGCTGAGAAGGTTCCTAGTAATGCAGTTCTTAGTAATACACTGCGATGATATATACAGTAATTCTTCGCTTATTTAGCACACAATATGACCGACTTGTCAAATTTTATTTGTTGAATTTCTCCACGAAATTAAAGATTAAGTACGTGGTTTTGCAGTGTGTAGATGTCATAAATCAACATTTGCTGCTAAAGTTACTATTTTCGTAAGAAGGTAATCAGCTATTGGAAACTAGAAATGATTATTTTTGCTATTATTTTTGCACAAAATAAGTTGACAATTACCATACTCTTTACACTGTGTGCTCTGTGTAGATCACATATTAATGACTAACTCATCCCCTGTTTTCACCCCAGTTCAGCACGGATCTTTGTGGTACCATGTGGAGACAGCAGGTGACCTGAATGGCGTTTACAATCCATTGTTGGTGCTTGTTGTTCTTAAGGTTATGCAGGACCCTAGAGAAATGTCCGAATTTGTCTAACTGTAGAACATCATATCTTAGAAATTCCTGTTTAGATTCATTCAAAACTATTAAATCTCATACATTGTGTAGTGTTCTGTTAAGTCTTGTTTGCAATTGTGTTTAAAATTTTCCACTTTGGCATATGAACTTTCAAAAATAAGACTTATAATCATTTTCATGAAAAAGCGCTAAGCAACATGAAACAACAATGAAATGTTTTAGGAAACTCATCTTGAATATTTATATCAAATAAAATGGGATCATGTTGCTGATACCATTGTTTTGTTATCAATGTACTGGATAAATTTTACTGAAAAAGACATGGTTGTGTTACCTAATTAATGGTGCATTGATAAAAAGTCAAAAAATAAATTTTAGAGCCTTTCTACCTTACGAAAATATGTACTTTTACTGAGTTATCTAGTGGCATGCAGATTTGTCCATAAGGTCGTATACAATTGGTGACAGTAGTTAGTGCCCTCGTGATTTGACTTTTCAACAGGGTCCTATATATCCTTACGTTTTGGTGACAATAGTTAGTGCCGTCATGGTTTGACTTTTCAACAGGGTCCTATATATCCTTACGTTTTGGCAACAGTAGTTAGTGCCCTCATGATTTCTGTTTTTTTAATTAACACGCAAGGCTAATTAAGGTCAAGCTGAAGCCCTAGAATTTAAACTGGAATGTACAATACAAGCCAATAGTAATCGGACAAAATGCTGTTTACTGTCATGACTGCTAAGAGCAAAATTGACTCGTAAAATTATCATGAGAGCAACGTTATAATTACAGAATGGCTTAGTCAACTTATTAGCATTCCACTTAATCCCTCTTCATTCTGGCTGATGAGACAAAACCCACACTGATGATAAATTAGGCCTCTACACAGACATCATTCTGGGGCATCCCGACTCATATTGTCTGAATACTTTTAGTGTGTACTGTAGTTAACATTGAGCATTGAGTGGATTTCAATTGGTCCATGGTGTTATTTTATAATTAAGAATGCTAAATTGCATTATCGTAGTACCAAAATGAACGTTTCCTTCTCAAAACAGAATGAGAGCAAGAGGTGGTGCTGCATGTGGCTTTAGCTCACCCTATTGGGATTTTGCGACATCAAATGAACCTCCCAAAATGGCTGATTGAATTCATATGCAACTTTCATGTATTCACTCTTCTACAAAGAATTGTTATTAGCATGGTTCATTTTTGTGTGGCGCGCTGTCTAAAAATTGGACTCCTATGATTTTGATGAAAAATTAAAATTAACATAAAACAAAATCGAAGTGAAAATTTAGAAAACTGCATCGCCGTTTCTGAGATTTTGCTTTGAATATTTATGTGGATTGAAACCTGTTGGTGTTATTGATAGCATTGCCTAACTATGATGCAGCTCTTTCTTTTTGCTAAATTTTACTATAAAGACGTTGTCACGAGACACAACAGCAGATTGGCATAAAGCCCAAAAATCATATTCTACTGGCTTTCCACTTTCAGAAAATATATACTTTAGTTTTGTAGATATGTGGCTGATTACACTGTCTTGTACTTAAAGTCATACATAACTGAAGCATGTTTTATTTGTTAAAAGATTATTCAAGAAGCTTACCTTTAGTTATTACATTTTATTACTATATAAAACAGAAACAAATTAAAAATTGTAAAGACATTTTTGAGGTTATTCCTTCTTTTCCTGAAGTGACAAAGTATTCTCTATCTTCACTCTGCATGTCATACAAAGTATTCACCACTATCATTACGTACGTCAAAGCATTGTTGCTGATCAGAAATGATATCTCGAGATGGAAGTTTTAGATTTTGTACTAGTTTGTACATGACAAAACTTTGACTTTCGTAACCTTCACCTCATTGTCAAGATCGCTGGCAGATGATGTTGGCGCAATATCCAAATGAGGGTGCTTTAGACTTGGTTCATATTTTTTACCAAAGTGAAAGTGGAACAACTTAAGGCGTCAGTCAATTTTGACTTCATTGTCAAAGTTACAGCACGGAAATCAAATTTTAATGAGGCCCCCCATTTTGTTTAAGCAATATCTCCAGAAATAAACTTTAACTTTTTTTATTGAATATTTTGTTTCAAGGTGTAGGTGGGGTGAGTCAACATATCAGTCAATATTGGTGACCTTGACATCATTGATTTGCTGACTTTGTTTTCAAGGTCATAGCAAGAAATTAAAGTTTGACTTCGAAATGTGGTTGGCACGATATTTCAAGAACAAAACTTTACCTTCTGTTCATACTTTGTACTGAGCTACAGGTAGGACATCGTCATGTGATTTTGCTGACCTTGGGAGAAATAGGAAAATGCTATTGAAGGTCATAGGGAGAAATAGGAAAATGCTATTGATGGGATATCCCAAGTAGGAAGTTTAAACTTTGTATTTACTGCTAAAGTGTTGATGTGTGAGTTGATTTTGGTGATGTCAACCTCGTTTTCAAGGTCTTGTCAATCGTTACTTATGATGAAAGTGCGGATATTTTGTAAATTGTAGCTCTGTATTTATTTGCGTTTTGTCATCATTCTCAAACTGAGGTGTGTTACAATCAAGCTTCCTAACCTTAAAGCCTATCTTCAATGGTAACGCATGTAAATTTGGTTCCTACAGTATGTTAGCTCACTAGTGCCATAAATTGCAAAATGTAAGGAACTGTTAGGCGTATTAGCTTGCTTTTGACTACATCAGCACCAGAATCACCTTTTAATTCATACAGCTGGGAATAACACCTGCAGGCAATGGTGTTCTATTCAGACCCCTATTCAATACAACCTTTTGTTGTTTGTGCTGGGATTTCGCGATGATGCAACATGGCAGGAAAAGGCAGGTTCACTTATTATTTGACTGGCTTACACTTGCATGATAGAACTCATGTTTTCTTATTTTACTAAGTCTTTGCTAGGACTATCTGGTTAGCCTAATACATCTAAAGTAATAAAATTCCTTTGAAGTTAGGCTTTAAGCTTTGGAGTTGAGCCTTTATAGTCTGTACTCAACACTGTTGAATGCACCCAGTTTGGTGCCTGTTTGCATGTTTGTGTGTGCTTAAGTGAATGTTAGTTCTAGACTGTGGGCATGATGACAGATTATACTCTTCTGTGTTAACTCCAAGGTCATTTGAATTTGAGACATTCAAAATTCTGTGGTCACCATGGCATCAGTTTTGGAATGTCTTGGGTGGACATTGACCCATTCTGCCGATTTGAGTAAATGTCCTTTGTGTTGCCTGTATTTGAGTCACTGATGGCAATTAGCTATAATTTTGAAGTATTTTTCAGAAGGGTATGGAGACAATATTCTGCTCCCAAATTTAGGGTCGTCTTTGATGAGTAAAATGAAACGTTTCATTGTATGCACCTATATCTCTTCATGCAGAGTTTGTGACTATTTTTTCCTTGCTGATAAGTTAATTCAGGGTGGTCACTGACCGCTGGTCAGTTTATAACATCGCATCCCAGTAGGTAAACGAGTCATGCCTTGTACATCTGCAATTTTAAAAAATTTTCCTGATACTAAAATCTGACCAATATTTCCCCAAAAGATATCTTTGCATTTTGAAAAGGCTTGCAATATCGTTAGAACTGTCCACGATGTCTTGAACAGTGTCTGGTGGTAGACAGGCCATACAACTTCGCTATGGTAAACTATACGAATTTACATCTTCACTGATTGTACTATTGGGTGAATTTAAAGTGAACGCTTCCTGTCTGTTTATCCCCAGGCATTTTAGATCGTACAGAGAGACTTAAGGCTTTACGCAGTGTTCTGAAGAAGTTACCACCAGTCAACCATGAAGTGCTCAAATACCTAGTCACACATCTTCAACAGTAAGTACACAGTATAGTATGAGAGTCACAACCTAGGAGCAATAGCTGGATCATCAAACAAGGTTGTGCAACCTGCAACCAGATGTTAGTAAACCGTGTGCGTTCAGCCCAACAGCAATTCCCTTAATTCATGGCGTGTTGTAGCAGAGATTGACAGTGTCGACCACAGACACGCAAAGTGTGTCGCGTTTTGATAAAATGCGAGCACATGTTCTGTGGGATCGATAGCATCTCTTTTCTCTGGTTGTCAACAGGAGGACGTATGTATGGTCTGCAACAAGCATGTATGTCATGAAAACAACCTCAGTTCTGAACTCAGCTATGTAGTATTGATGAAATTAATGGCACCTCCATGGTGCGTGGCCCTTTTCTCAGATGGCCAGAAACATTGCTGACCTTTGTACAAGTAAAATATATGAATGCATTTTTAGGTACATTTTCTCTCTTAATCAGCGGCTTAAGTGTGCAATATGTCTCTCACCTTTACATACCTCATCAGGCTAGTTAGGGTATTGCCAGATGGGCAGGTGTGTCAAAATGCCACCAGTATTGACAGGTATGCCCAATGACTCGTTGATGAAAAGCATTCACTTGTTGCTACTGGAGGCGGCTGTAACTTCCATAATCCTGAAATTTTTTGCATTAAATGAGCCAATTCTGTTTTTGTATTCTATTAGTTACAAAACAAAGGTTTTTTTTTAAATTCAAAAACTATTCTTTCAAAAACTGTCATACTTGCAACTGAATTTCAAAATTATCATTTCTGATTGCCGAGTTTCCTTTAGTTATGGAAACCATGCGATCATGTGGCCACAAACATGTGGGCTTCATATTCATGATCACGTGACCACAAAATGTCATTGTGTGCTACCTTGGAGGATTTTAAGAGAATTTTGAGAACTGCAACCATCAGGGCTTCGAATTTTCCTCTTTTAAGAGTATTTCTTCTTTTTGGTTTTGATTTCCTGTTAGATTTCCAGTTTCCTATTTTTTCATCTCCTTTTATCATTATTTTGACTTTTTTCATGCAAAACATTTATCTCAATTAAGTTTTACAACACAAAAAATATTTCTGTCACACAAGCATATATATTTGGAAAATTTTCGTCTTTTGTCATTGGTCATTCCAAGCCTTGAACCATCCGTTAGTCAAGCCTTGAACCATCCGTTAGTCAAGCCTTGAACCATCCGTTAGTCAAGTATTTACTTAGACCTTCTTTAAGGTTGTATAGTAAAAAATTAGGTCCAGGTTGGGGTATTCCTGCTGTGTACCATGTCCAGAACTTAGAAATATTGTACTTTGGCCTCAAAACGGAATTATTTTTCTAAAACTTGGGGTCATATCTGATTTGTAAACATGAAAATTGTAAACCAATGGTGCTTTGGCTTTCAAGGAAAACTGCCCTCCTTTTAATTTAAAGAGTTGTTAAAAGCTTGTGTTTTTTAAGTTCTAATAGAAGAGTCTACTCAAAGTATGAAATCTTTATTGTTGTATGCAACCCATGCAAAGTTCGTTCTATTTGTTGACACAACACTGTTACCTGTCTATTCATCACTTTATACACCAGTGTGTGTACATCTTTGATCTCTTTTGTTTACGCAGCGTGACGGAATACTGTGCTAAGAACCAGATGGACAGTAAAAACCTCGCCATCTGTTGGTGGCCTACATTACTACACCCGGAGTTTAAAACCTTTGAACTTATGGCGCAGGTATCTAAATACCTTGAGGAGATAGTACATACTCTTGTCAGTCAAGTGGGCTTCCTCTTCTACAATATGAGCGAAGTCACTGAAGTGTGATATTGTCACTGTCATGCCTGTCACACTGAAGCAGTTCTCAGTACGAATATCAAAGTCAGAGAAAAAAGTGTGAGCCCACAATCTGAGTGAGAACCCTGTGGACGGTGTCCCAATCGAAGCATCATTTGGTCAAAGTTGGGCCATGTCTGCCTGTCTCCAGCCTGTTTAATCTATGTGTTAAGACGGGCTCGGATATTTTGAGAACAAGTTAAGTGCAACAGAGACTTTCCCAAGTCGTAAGGGCAAGTAGAGTAGACATGCTTTCCTCGAGTCATTTCTGTATCTTATATGCACGTATTTAGGTCCACACCTGTGTATGTGAAGCTACACTAATCTTCCAGTTTAATGCCCGAGTTGGTTAAATTTGGAATTTCAGTAATAAGGAAATGGCATTAAGCCAATCTTGGCCACTTAAAAACAGAATGCTATACTGATGAGCACTGATGAGCACTGATGAGCACTGCTTATGCCTTCATTATTTTTGCAGATTTTTGTAGGTTAACATTGACATTAAACTGGTTGAGTACGGTATGTCCGGGATTAAGTGCAAATGCTTGTACGTGAAACACCCCAACGAAAAAATGAAACGCCTTTTAATGTAGCATGTGAGTGAAGCTAGACTTATCTGTTACAAAATGACAGATGCATTAGTTTTGACTTTAACTGACTGAAAAATATTGGTGATGCACAATAGGATCTGTCCGATAGTTGCCTGAAGTTGTAGGTGAAGCTTTGCCATGTGTAACTAAAAATCACATTTTATGCTCCCACATGTTTATGTGTGGATGCATATTTCCATCAGCTCTGTCTGGGGATCCAGCATTTGTAGCTGTATCTCTTAAACTCCTTCTTTTTGTGCCTCTATATATTCTGAGTTCCTCGATGTTTTTTAATGAAATTTGGAAACAAGTTTCTATATAAAGATGACAGCATCTTTCCAATTTGTGATAGATTCAACATAAATTGTGCCACCTAGTGGCCATGCCAATTATTTTGGAGTCTGCTTGTTTGCCGTCTGCTTCTGCTCAGAGGACTGTTATGAAATTTGGCAGATATGTTCTTAATGACATCAGCACGACTGGCATGGATTTTCCGATGAGTCCAATGTAACTGTGATGCTCCCTGGTGGCATTTTTTTCGTATCGGCGGCTCTATCTGCTAAACACCTTGCAAGATCACAATTTGCCGAGTATACTCCTATTAACTTGACATCAGACGGACACATTTGACTACCGCTCTGCTTTCTTATGGCAAATTGTTTTTTACATCTGCCTCTGTATATTTGGAGCTCATTGGTGGATTTTCAAGAAATTTGGCAAACTGTTTTGTAATAGAGAGACAACAAACCTTTCCCAATTTTCGACGCCCGGGGTTTGATGTATTCTCTGCCATCTGATGGCCGTTTTTATGATACTAAAAATACCATTAGAAGCACACCATATTTGCGCTGCAGTAGTGGGTGCATTTCAATACTCCGCATTGCTCTTGTTTCTGACTTAGGCACTTTGATATTAACAGTTCACAGTAAAATAAAACAAGAAAGAGGCAGTTTATTGATTAAAGATAAAAATGTGCTCCATTTCTATCACTGTTTACAACACAAAACAGAATGTGCTTGCCTCAATCCACAACAGTTACTCCTTTTTTAATGCTCGTCATTTTGTAAAACGGGTTGTCCGAAGGTAATAATGATAATGCTAAACAGTACTCAGTATTACTACCATTAAATGTTACACACCTAAGCTTCCCTAATAGCGCTAGGCAACTATCTCTTCAATAGGTGCACGGCTTATGCTAGGTATTTTGTGTTTGTTTTAGTTCTTTTTTGCTGCTTTTTATTTATTTGTTGCTAAATTGAATACTTGCCAACAAATCATAGTCAATAGATTCATAACTCCGACATGTTCTCAGTAGAGGCACCGATTACTTTCTGTGCAGTTTTAGCGTACGGTATATGTACTGTTACGGAAGAAAGCATTTCGGCATTGATAATGCATTGAGAATGGACAGAGTTGGTAGTCTATGGTTTCACTTACATAATGTTCATTAGTTTTTCTCACGTGCTTCATACATATGTGCATGGCTTCACATATAGGTGTGAGAGGCTAAATACGTGTACATGATATATGATTCAGATTTGTAACAAGATGATAATTTTGTATCAGTCAAATGGGTTAGAATTCTTCAATTTGGGAACAAAGCTAATAGTAAAAATCGGTATCTTCTGATTTTTCGAAGGCCTACGATTTTGCTGCAGGTTTGCATTTTTATCAAATGCTGTCCAAAGACAGCCTTACAGTGCAAGCCATGCAGAAGTTGAAGTATAAGGTCATTTTTGTTGAGAAGTAATGTGTAATTTAATTCTACTTTTCCATCGCATTGTGTCCTAAACAAAAGGCATGATGCTATTCTTCTCAATTTGTTGTTTATTGGTCTGACAATGAAACACATGGGAGGTGCTTGCTTATTTAATGTTTCAAACTGGTTAGAAGCACGGCAGTGTTGTTAGTCGATTGATTTGGTGCAGACTCACTCAACTGGAGCTTGTCGGCAAACAGCAGTCTTGTTTTTAGCCAGAATTTATTGAAGATGGACAACAATCTATTCATTCTTTCTGTTCTTGTCAAAGCTTTTGTAAATGTTGACCTTTAACATTTCTAGTGTGGGAATATTGTTTGTTATATACTTTAGTCGGTCGGCGAGTTGTTCCTGCCAAGTCGCATTGTAGCGCCTCTGACCCATTTTTATCGTTATCACATAATTGGGCATGTCAGTCATACAGTTACATTGCCCGTGTCATTTTTTTGTTGGATTGTCTTCCATTTCCAGTGATTTTCATATAATTAATCTGCTTAGATCTAGAATTAAAATGGGCGATAACTGCGCAGGCAGCAACACATGGTGCTGTAAGAGGGAACTGTACTGTAGGTGGCAGTTTTTTGCCGTCACAAGGTTTGCTTTCTATGAGGTTAATTAGTGTTTTTGTAAGTTTGACAAGTTCATAAAAGGCGTAGGAAGGATCCCCCATGTTGAGGTGTGGTCATCACCCAATATGGCCGACATATAGTTTTTTGTCAATTTTCTCAACATAAGTTGAGAAAAACATCAGCAGTTTGTTTTTAGCAACTTTCATAACACAAGCTTTGGTAAAGATATGAACATTTTACCATGTAGTTATCTTTTGTGAAAATAGGAAATTTTGGTTATTTGTGCAAAATTGAAGAGGGACAGATTAATACCCACAATGACCCCTTTTCCTTTAGAAACAATCAACATCCCTCCCGACTATAATGACTAACATTAATAAGGGCATCTCTGTATTGCAGAACTTTTCAGTTGATAACAGGAACAGTTCTAGTTGCAGTGACAAAAGTGTTCTGTGCTCTGAACACAACTTTATTATTACAGTACAGTAAAAATCATTAGATTTCACACCCTGAAATCGGACTGTTTCCTGAAAATTTTGGATCATTTAGACGATTTTGAAATAAACTTTATTTGATGGTGGTTGATAAGTATGAATTGAAAACCTTCAAATTATACTTGATAAAAATGAGTTTCACTTGAATGTTCTGGGTGGAACAGATGTAAGCAGGGACTAATCTAGTTTCCTAAAAATTTGGCACATTTGCAAACACGGTTTGCCCTTTCTATTACTACTTCATGACTGGGGCCTGTTTATTTTTAAGGGAATATGGGCTCAGTACTGGGGCCTGTTTCATGAAAGTGGTGTTGGTCCAGTGAGATATAATTATTCTTCATATACAGTTGTGTGGAAAGCAAGGCCAAATTTCTGACTTTTAAAAGTCTTAAGTCACTTTTTATGAAACAGGCCCGGGGGCGTGTTCCAATTCCCTCTGCAGGTTTCACATTACATAGATTTGTGTGGTTTTCTTGATGGCCAAAATTGAAATGTTGTCTATGTATTGTGCTCAATGTTATGCAAAGAGCTGAAAGCCTAGTCCAGATAACTGTGCTGCATACTTAGTATCTAATTCAGGATGTTTGTTGACATGAGCAATTTTGATAATGTACTTATGTGATGTGAATCACTTCTAGTAACCAGTGGTTGTGATAAAATAAAGCTTTGCACTTTTATTCACTTCAGTTTGTATATGGAAATTGGATACTGAAACTGTACAAATAGTGAAATATGATTTGTATTTATCTCTTATTGTGTAGTTCACACTGTCTGCTTTGCCATGCAACAACCATTGAATAAAAGCCAATATGAAACATGGTCTTGTTATTTCTGTTACAAAATATTTTCGGTTTTGATTACGAGGAGCCTGGACTTATTCTTACCGTAGGCCAACAGCGTTCCTTTGATAGGACGGCACATCTCGGGCGTCGGACGCGAAGTCTGGGAACGTTCGTCAAATGCCTTTTTATTGTCCTCCCTCAAACGGCAGATCTATCTTGTATTAACTTCACATGAGTGTGTGGCGAAAAGGCTAGCGAAAACTACTTAGCCAGACAAGCGAGCTGTCCGCAAAGGGGTAACCTTTTCCCAGTCGCATTATAGAAATGATACTCAGACGCGCGTTTGCAACAAGACATCTGCCAACACAGCAGGGAATATGACAGTTATATATAATATCTGCATTATGCCACTGA
This sequence comes from Phoronis australis, assembly GCA_002633005.1. Lineage (NCBI taxonomy): Eukaryota > Metazoa > Phoronida > Phoronidae > Phoronis > Phoronis australis. Next base: position 108,440 of record NMRA01000379.1, on the reverse strand, counting down.
GATACTCAGCCCATGAGTGACAGTGCACTGGTTTCTGACCTCGAACACCGTAAGATTTTTTTAGAAAAACGCCATGGAAGAAACAGTTTACATGGTGAAGTCTCGTCATCTCCAGCCATTCGTATGCAAGTATAAAACACTGCTTGTGAAAGCCTGTAACATTGGTAGTAATCAGATTGTAAATAGATATACCATTGGTAAGGCTTGTCATGGAATATACAAAATTGCTAGTAATATCAAAAACGGTATTCGCACAAATGAATATACACACACGTACACTAAACTTAACAGATAATGGATTAGAGTTTTGATTAATTTTTGACCGACATTCTCCAGGCGGCCATCATTGTGCCTGCTTGCTTCTGGCTCCAGTAGAACTCGACGGTACTATTTGAAGTTTAATGACGGTTCTGTGTCGACTATGCAGTACCATCCAACATAAATTTGTCACAGACCAGGAACACTTGAGGCGATGAGCTCGTTCAATAAAGGAAGCTCTGTTGAGATTCTGAATCAGCTTCTCTTGGCAAAAGGTTAAGATTGTACGCTCACACACATCTCGGCCAAGATTTTTTTCAAGGTGATATCTTTATTAAAGAATACACAGAACATACAAGGAAAATAATGACAACCCCAGAAATCGCGAGGCATTATTTCTGAGTTGTAGACAAAACAGATGAAAGTAGTATACATAAAACTATATGCATGTAAGTTGTATCTAATACAAGTATTCAAACATTTAGATAGCCTACCCTAAATTGCAAACATATTAAAACAAAAACATGTACAGATATGTAAGACAGGAGCAACAAGATTTATAAGCGACGCATAAAAATTTACTAACGCTACTTAGAGGAATTCACTGAGAAAGGGGTCGAAGTTTAATAGACTACCATTTAGTAACAGTGTAAGTTTTCAATGAGTGCACGAAAGAACGAGTTTCTTTGGCATTCGATGAGAGCTCATTTGAAGAAAATATGATGATAAGGTTGATGGTCATTACATTTACAGACAGGAGAGACCTTACTAAAGTTGTGCCTAAACTTGAAGAAAAGACCGCATCTCGATCGGTACAATGCTATTTCGTATTCGCGAGGCAGCGAGAACAGTGTCAGAGCTATTGAGTTGTCAAAATATGAAAAACTGTTTTAAAATTGTTTTTATATTCGTGAATGAGTTGCTTTCCTAAACAGAGACTGTAAGATAATTTCAGCTGTTGATGCACATCATGACTGTAGACCTTCTGAAAGCCTGACTGAACGACGGAGGAATTGCATATGGGGCGGAAGATCTCAAACCAGTGCGATGGCCTTGCCTAGACCATGTGTCAAATAATTCAACGGAGGCATTGTTGACATTGTTTAGTACTTAGAGAGTAAAGGTGGTCATATGAAGGTTGCGTAGAATTGCCAGTTTGGGCCACTTGAGACTATTCAAAACTTAAACATTATTGGATCCCCTGTAAGCTCCAACTATGAGTAAGACAGCTTGATACTGTAATTTCTCCAAATGCTGGAGTGCACCAGTGTTGGCAGACTGAAATACATCACAATAATCGATGTGTGGAAGTACAACAGATTTGAACAGGACTTCTAAATATGTAACATTCAGATGATTAGAGACAAGCTTAAATGGATTGATCAGTTTCAGAACTTTTTGTACGAAAGTGAGGTGTGAAGGAAAGTTTTTTCATCTGACAGTATGTCTGCGCGACTGTTTTCAAGTAATGATTTCATTATCAAGTTTAAGGTCATGGCGGGATGGTACCACAAAGAAGAGAGAATTATTAGATTCTTAGAAGGCAAGATCAACGCTTTTTTCTGGTTTAAAATTCATTCTCTTTTCTAGTGACCTAAGGCTGAGTTTCCTCTTGCTACTTACTTGACAAGATAGCGTGATAAATCTGGTCAAGAACTTATTGAAGAAATAAGGCTTTTGGAAAAAAGTGTAAGCTTTGATAGGGAAATAGGTCTACTTGAACAAAAAATAATCAACTTGCCGAGCTAAGGCAGAATAAATCAAAGCTGAAAAGTGGTCTTATGACTAGGTCGAGAACAAGTTGGATTGAAGAGGGTAAAAAACCTTCCAAATATTTTCTTCACTTAGAAAATAGGCATTACACAAGTAAGTTTGTACCTTTCCTTTGGAAATCTGACAATACTAAAACCAACAGTGAAGAAGAGGTTATTCAGAAAACTAAAACTTTTCATGAAAATCTATACAAATTCTAGCAATACTGCTTTAGAAACTTTCTTGATATGGTTTGTGTCTCCAAACTGAATGAGACAGGAAAAGAAAAATTAGGTCTTCTTACATATGAACAAGTCACGCAATGCTTGAAAAAATGAAAAGCAGCAAGAGCCCAGGCTCCGATGGTTTTTCAGTGGAATTTCGGAACTCTTTTGAGCTGACATTAGACATTTTGTTGTTCGCTCACGTAATATTGGTTTTACTGTTGATCAGTTATCATCAACACAGAAAGAGGGAGTGATTACCTGCATCCCTAAGGGAGCAGATAAAAGTAAACATTATTCGAAAAACTGGTGTCCCAAATTCTTACTCAGTGTGACATATAAATTGACTTCTTCGGTTGTAACTGAACGATTAAAATCAGTTTTGGGAAAACTAGTCAGTAAGGACCAGACAAGTTTTTGTTTCTGGAAGAAATATGAACGAAAACATCCGCGTGCTATATGATTTAATGTTTTATGCCCAGGCAGCTAACAAACCTGGATTGCTTTTACTGATTGATTTGAGCAACCTATTGATTCACTGTGGTGGAATTGTGTACACAAACTTTATCTTTCCTTAATTTTGGTTGATCGATCAGAAGGTGGGTAAAAGTCTATTTTTGTAATATTAAGTCGTGTGTTGTTGCAAATGGTCACCCTTCTTCTTGGTTCATTATTTCGCGCGGTGCAGACAAGGTGACCCCCTGTCTTACATTTTTATATTGTGCGCGGAGATTTTGGCGTATTTAATCAAGACTAATAAAAGTATTGCATGAAATTTAATTTCGCAATATGCAGACGACAAATCGATACTTTAGATGGTTCGAATTTGTCATTGACTACCACACTGAATGTGCTACATTTGTTTTTGCTAGTGTCTCAGGTCTCCAAGTGAATGTGGATAAAACAAAAGCCATATGATTTGGAAGTAAAACTGGTAGTGATGCCGTGGTTCCTACGAAAGAAAGTATGTCTTGGACAAAAATGACTGTTATTAAGCCTTTATTAAAAGTTGGAGTCGACGAAATCAACGCCGTTTTTAAACCGTTAGCTTTTTCGAAACTTATTTTTTGTTGTCAAGTTTACAAAATCCACCAGTAGAGGTCTTGGATGAATTCAACACGATATTCATTAGATTTGTATTGTCGGCTAAAACTACGGCCTGTTAAGGGCTAGGTCAAGAGGAACTTCAAATGGTTAATATACATACTTTCATCAAAGCTTTAAAATTTGCCATGATCCGTAAATATCTTGAAAGCCCCGCGTCTAAAAGTGGTCTGTTACTGTATTCACTCTACCCCTTTTTACAGAATTTTGCTTCATTTGGAGAAGACTGAGTCGACGTTGACTCTTACTGACAATTTCTATTGGCGCTACGTATTTGGAACTATGAGAACTTTCAATGAGAATATAATCGATACAAGTTAAAGACTTTTTGAATCAACCTTTGTGGTTTAATAGTAAATTGGGATCGGAGGCAGAAATGTTTTTATTAGTCTTGGCTTGTAAAAGGCTCAAGATTTGTTAGTTTAGACCATATGATAAGCTGGTATGATGTGAAAACCAACTTTGTAGAATATAATGGCGTTGTTTCTTTTCTAGGAAGGTTTCAAAAAAGTAAATTTAAACTATTCTCCTTGCATGCCTTTAACAATTACTGACTAATTACGGAATAATGTGAACGTTGTAGACACATTTGTTCTACTTTTAACGACATCAAGAAACCTTCTAAGTCAAAGTGTAAAATGAGAAATAGTTAAGATTGGAAGAAAACATACGCATTGCCCCAGGAAATTACAAGGGATCACAACATTAGATGGTCACAATTTAGAATGTTACACGTACAGGACAGGATTATTGCGACAAATAATTTTTTGTCAAACTCCAAGTTCAGGATTCTAATTTACGTTCCTGTTTTGATAAAGCTTAAGAAACACTGTCATACCTTTTTTTGAAAATGTTGCTCCGTAGAAGATTTTTTGGAAGGAGTTCAGAAAATTACTTCAAAAGTGCTTCATTCAGCTTCCCAACTGTTTCTCTTACAAATTAGCGTACGTGGTATTCTTGGACTTTATGAGACACGTGATTTTCTATTTAACACTTTGCTATTTTACTAACCAAACAGTGCATTTATAATTAATTAGAGACGTCGCAAAAATATTTCTAATATTCACGAGTTTGTTACATATACTCAATGAATACTATAAATTTTGTGAATGACAGCTTGTCTGGTAAATGGGTAAATTTCATTTTTCACATTCAAAAACTCTCAGGGAAAAACATGTCCACGTCAGCCTTAGGCTTACTGCAGAGTGTTCCCGTCCGGCCTCTATTCACTATCCATGCGCAGAAAGTGTCGTCATAACCTGGTGACCAAGCAATTAAAAGGGGCCGCGCATCTTGGTTTCCTCTCAAAACAGGAATAACCCATAGAGTCAGTTGTTTTGGTTTCATTGCTCAATGACAATATATGTCGAACCAGCCGAGTTCCGGGAACTTTTGCCGCCGGGGCGGAGCCTGCCTATTGCGCCACAGTTCTCGACCAGTATTGCACTCTGGCTGTCTGGGTAGTGAATACATGCCTAAGCGGGCAATCTCGACCTCCTCCCCTCTTCGAGCGATCCACATTGGTCGGGACTAACGTCTGTCAAGATTGAGACCACTTTGATTTTTTGCCGGAACACATGACAATGAACAAATTGAAGTGTCAGAGAAAACTCGGTTGCAAGACTTTTTAAAGATTTTTTGTAACCTTGTGCATCTATCTTAAAAGAAATTTAGGCATCTTTTTGAAACCAAGGTCTTGCTAAATTCTTCGTGTTTCACAAGGGCGAAACGGCACTGAGTGGTAGCCTGAGCCTTCCCTTTTGTGTCTAAACGCACGGACTATGTCCCATGGCGTACAATGTAAAGGCGGCTGAGTCCAGCACTGAACAATTATAAACGGAAATGCTGTCAATAAATAATAAACGTCGCCAATAGTTGATTTACGCCACTGACAATAAGGAATTTACCCACTACAGGGCGCATACAGGGCAAGCTAAAACAACCTCCCGGTGACATATTTTGTTAATCACATGACTTGCATTTCAACCATATCGTCACATGACTGAAGAATGAGGTCAGCGAATGGCGTTGAACGTACAATACATAATGTATAAAGGTCAATGTCTTTGACACAAGTTGACCACGCAACAAGTTAAGAGAGCTACTAACGTACTCTCCCGTTGACTGGCGTAGATAGGTAGTGTTAGGTCCGAAAATCTGCTCTCATTGCAGTAGTTTATTGACATGACAGTGATTTATTTTGCATCGATTTCCGCAGTGTTGATCGGCCTGACCTCGGCTTTGAGTACGGGTCCCCAGTGTGAATGGCCTCCAAGTGTGTGGTGCAGCTCTCAGGAAATTGCCAAAGCATGTCACGCAGAGAAAGCTTGCTTTGAGCACGCATGGAGGCGTCCATCGAATGCACTGAAAACCGGAGTTTTCCCTCGCGTTCGAATCGGTTTGCTGTACGAATCCCTGTGTCCAGATTGCCAAGCGTTCATACAGAATCAACTGTACAAGGCTTTTCAAGAAGTGGGAGGCATTGTTAACTTTACCTTGATTCCATTCGGCAATGCACGTGAAGCTTGGAACGAAACAAAACACAGATGGGATTTCACTTGTCAACATGGGAAGAGAGAATGTATGGGAAATATCATTGAAACCTGCGCAATTAATTTGTATCCAGACCAAGATGTTCACCTGAAATTTATCTATTGTGTGGAATCGGCCAAAAAGTTTCCTGATGAGATATTTGAGACATGTGCCTCGAAATCAAAGATGGACGCCCAGAAAATTCACAACTGTTACACATCAAAGACTGGTAACACTTATGAACACGAGATGGCACTGAGAACCCCAAAACATTCTTATGTGCCGTGGGTGAGCCTAAATGGTGTCCACACCGAGGAAATACAAGACCAGGCCTCTACTGATCTGGTGAAATTGATCTGCGATGCCTATGTGGGTACTAAGCCACCAGGCTGCCGAAACAGGAGAAAGCCATGCCAAAATAATTAAAGGTGGCATTTGACTGACTGGCGGTGGTGGCTTAGCTGCAGCCAGAATATTTGCATTTGACTGACTAGCAGTGGTGGCTCACTGCAGAATATTTACATTAAGATGGACAGAACCTTGTTTTGGAAGCCTAAGACTCCCAGTCATTTTCTCACTTGAAGTGACAAACTCATTTTAGCCAGATCTGAAGCTTCCATTATCATTTCACATGGATGCATACATTAGTGTAAACCATCTGCTGTCAAAAACAGCTTTAATGTAAAACTGCCTACAAGTCTTTGTCAAGTGGTTTCTCATACAGTTTAAGAGTGTATTCTGAGTTTGGAAAAAACATGAATTTGTTGCTGCATGGTGCAGACTAGCAGTCAAACTGTTTGGTTCCCCGTTGGTTTTACTCATCATCAAGGATATTACTTGCACAGATCGAATTTCAACCTCGTGCTGCTTAGACACTGGATGGCCGTGGGCCGCTCCTGATTGAGTGCAAGTGCATGTACAGCTAAGCCATGAAACGACTGCGACATACCTGGCCGACCCCTCCTCTAGACACTCAGTATTGTGACAGTTTAGTTATTGTGAGCATTTTGGAGCCCCCATTTGTCATCAACATTTTTTACAAAAGATCTGACAGACTCAAGTATCTGTTTATTTGCCCCATACAGGAGTATTTTACTGACTGTATGTCATTTTGTAAATGTTGATGGTGTCTTGTTATTCAAGAAATAATATAACCAAGATGTCTATGACTATAAATCTCAGTTAATCGTATTGTTGAAAGAGCTTGAAATATATCATGCGCCCTCATACATGTGTATTATTGTAGAAAACAAAGCTGTCAATCCCACCCTTCGATTTCGGGTGGAGGATGGTGCCCATGAGTTGCTGTATCTCCAAAACCAAACTTGAGATACAGTGTTTGTGTTGCATCATGAATGAGAATTTCTTTTCAGATGGATCCCACTATGCCGGCGGCTAGGCTTTTGATATGGCCTCTTAGTGACTGGGGCGGATCCAGGATTTTGAGTTGGGGGGAGGGCAGAGTATTAGCCAGGATTTTGCCCGTCAGACATTCGCACCCCCGAAGTGCCAAATGGAATATAGGAGAATTTTAGGGTGGCCATGGCCCCTTGCCTTTCCCTTAAGTACGCCACTGAGCAGGGCCGTAGGGGAGGGGCACGGGCCCCCCAAAAAATGTTCAGGTGTCAGGGTTAAACCGTGGCAACAGACATAGGCGTGGGGCCGGGGACAGTCGAGAAAAAAGACTGCGAAATACGGATATGAGAGAAAATTCAAGAGAACGTTTAACAACTCTGCATCGGTCGGTGCATGGTTTACCCTTTGAGGACCCTGGCCAGGAAATAGTCGTTAAGGTCTCCGCTTTTGCAGCACAGGTAGTCTAAAGTAAACGCACTTGAAAACGTGCACGAAATCAATCATACATATATTTTGAAAAATCGAGAAAATTTGTGAAGCGAAGCTTTTGCGGAGCGTACTAATTTGCTGGATTTTTAATTTCAATAAGTCAATTTTGCAAATACAAAACTATATTTTTCCAGATGCCTTTCTCTGCCAAGGGATAACGGAGACAACTTTCGCTTTATTTTTCTCTCGAAACTGTATATTACTTGAGAAAAATTGATGACCTGACAGATAACATCAATTGCTGCGCATTTCCTGATATTTGAAAGTATAGATATTTTCATATTTAGCGGCCCCGCCCTTGAAGGAGGCCGTTCACGGAAAGAGGGCCCAATGTTGGAATCGATTACCTCTATTTTCCTGTTTTTGTGAAATCGTGCAACCGGCTTTCATGAAAGGAGGTCATTCCTTGCATTGTTCTGGGACCACACGACGGTGTGTCACACTTTTTTCCAAGCTTAATGATGTTTAGCCTTTCATCTTAAGGTGTCCCATTTCAGACGGTACCCTCTCTCGGTGGAGCAGTTCGGGGGAAATTTACCCTTGTCCCTCTATACACGAAAATCCGACACTGCCAAGTATTCACGATGGAATTTGAGATTCCAAATTCTTAAAAAAACACAAAACATTCGTGCACAGCATAGCCATTCGACCCAAACAACCAAATATGTGAAAAAAATACAGTAGGTTTACCGACATCGAAAGGGTGGAATTTTTAAGAACGTGAAGACAGACCACTGTGAATTACACAAGGATTATTTCCGTTGATTAGTTATAAAATAATGTTACTGTTCCCCGTAGTATCTCAAGAATAGTATCTCTTTTAAAGATGGTTACTTTGAGTTGTTTGTAAGGAATTTCCACGTGATTCTCGTGCACGTCACGACTGACGTACTCTCGTTAAAAATAAGATGTAACCCTGCAGTAGGCCCGATCGTGACACGCAGAATCTCAGTGATCCATGGGAACTGAATTTGAACTCCAGGCGTTCAGAAAGTTTGTGCCGGTATTTTTGGGACACACTATCATTTTCCCCAGCCACCAGAAACTGAACTACTGGTCGTGTTTCAACTAGGCATTTTGAAACAGCCCCAATGGCACTATAGCAAGAGCTTCGGGACCTCAACTTTTCAAAAAAAAACTCCTTCAAAGAATGACCATAATAAAATAAAGTTTTCCCGAAACTGGATCACAATAAAACGAATCTTGACCTTAGAGCGAGCGCTGACGGCCGGCACTAGTTGCCTGTCTCAAGTGAATCACAGCTGAGCTGACCAGCAACTAGCTTTAGTTCATCGGGAATTTCGTATTTTCACACTGTTAGCTCTCAGCTAGCTCAGCTCCTGTTACTCTTCGTGTTGGTTCACGGTTACTCAACTCTTAATGACTTCATCCCTGCGGGATCATTGTCCGATCCCAAGGACAGATTCAGGATTTTGAGTTGGGAGGGGGGCAGGGCAGAGGATTAGCAAGGGTTTTACCCGTCAGAAATTCGCAACCCCGAAATGCCAAATGGAATCTGGGAGAATTTTACGGGAGCCATGGCCCCTTGGTCATCCCTAAATCCGCTACTGTACCCCCACCTAGGGCAGACGTGGGAGATTCGGTACAAATATGGTGGCAAGCGGGACCTTTTTATTTCTCTGCTGGGACAAGAGCACAGCTGACGACGATTTTCGGACGGGCACGACATTTGTGGCACCACCAACAGTGGCAGTTTTTTGCCTAGCTGTGGCCGTTGGATTTTCATGAAATTTGACATGTGTTTCTAATGAGGATTACTGCGGAGTCCCCAGGTGCACTTTTACTTTTCTTTGATATTGCCTTAATATCTACCTATTTCAATGAGTCCTCATGACAGTCGTCTAACTAGCTGCTATCACGCAGACGACATCATCTGCCGCCCCTCTTTTCAAATGCATTGAACCTACGTTAATTGGGTCCCATAAAGATCTTTTGATCATTTTTGTGTCTGCGTCAAGTTCTCTTTAAGTTTGTCGCCTGCCACCCTAGCTTCTAAGCTTGAAGAACCATGACGAAAGGTGACAGATGACGTTAGTGTTTCTATTGAGGAAAGCATTTGTACACCTTAAGACTATTTTAATTTTAGTACTGAGTCATTTTTCCTTTGGCGTGGGAATGTTTGTGTAACGGGAATCGGTGGAGCAACCAGCACCGATCTACTTAGTATCTAAAATGTCGACTGTTCGTAGACGATAAAAATATTTGCAGCGTTGTGTACTTTTTCACTCGTTCGAATCGCATACGAGAGAACCATTGTGACAACTTATAAAGAGAGATACAAGAAAGAAGAAGATATATATACTGAGTTTATTATGCACTAAATATGAAGTACAAATCTACAAACTTACAACTCATCACTAACTTCTGTCGACATCTCAGCTTTGACTTATAACCCTAAGAATTTATAAGTAAGAAAAATACGCCAAAAAACGTTAAAGTCCAAATTAAAAACGCCCCAACAGTTAGTTTGTTTGTTTGGGATTCCCTGCGGATAGAATCGAGACCCGACAGAATCCGAAGTTTGAGCGTGTGGGCCCATTTTTCATAGGCGTATTCGCACCGCCGATAATCCAAATTACGCTAAAATAGGGGTCCCAAGTTAAATGTAAAAACCAATCAAAATACAACTATAAATTTCGTCATTGGAAGTACCAAATAAGGAATTGACGATCTTACACCCCTTTAAAATATTATAACCCACTCTAGCTTCTGGAACTAAACTTTAACTGAGGACTTGACTTAACTCACCACTCCACCAATAGACGGTGCTCTCGTCACACTCCCCCTTTCTCAGATCTAAGGTACCCTGTACATAGGCAATGACCATCGCCTCTGTTGGCCCGAACCAGAGGCTTCTGGTTCGGGCCAACAGAGGCAATGGTCATTGCCTACTCTGTACATAGATTCAAGTCGTGAGTGAAAACAAAAATAAAACTAATTTAAAAATAAAAAATACACCAAGTTACCAAACTCCTAACTCATACACGTTACATTATACACAGAATATGCCAAACATTATATTCTATTTCATACAAAATCAAGTAATAGGCCTATGTAAAAACCACACAAATAACAAAAAAGTTGCGCACACAGTCCGGTTGCGTGGCCGTACTAAAAAAAAAATAAAAACATCTATACCAAACTCAATTGATCAACAAAACCTGCGGTAACACATTATCTAATGGCATCTGGGACGTCAGCTACGAACGGCGTCAACTGTCCCCAGCAGAGCGCTTTGACGCCTTAGTCCCTTCGCGGCGGCAGGCGTTCCCAATACTGCCGGTTGGCGACCACCAGGCTTGCAACGGTCCCGTGACCCTTCTTTTTAACATGTCTGTCGACTTGACGTCGTCGTTGGTGACAAAACCCACAAGAGCTGCAGATAAAAATCGTTTTTTGTTTCTTGTGCACGGTTTCAGGTGTTCCGGCCTGAAATCCATGGGACACGTGAGCTCCTGCCCACAGCCTTTGCCCCCGCAGACTTTCATCCACATTTCGTCAAAGCCATGATCTTGTCCTCCAGAACCCTGCAAGTCGGCGAGTCAAATCTGGCTGAATCTCACTGGCTCACTTCCGTACAGACCTAGTCTCCTGTCGATCCTCAGGCTCAATGGTGTTCTAGGTCGCTGGTGACGGAGTATCCTCCCGACCCGAGTGATTCTCGTCCACATTCGATGGTGCAGAATCACTGGGTGCTGCGTAATAGACATCCGAGGGATTCTCGATCCAAAATCGGTGCAGAATCCCAGGGAACCAAGCCCTCCAGTGAACAGGCCTTTAAACTGACGTGCACAACAATTGCTCGGGCACCAGGTCCTTCTTGAATTCTGTAAAGGTAGTCAGTTAACTTTGGAAGAATTAAGTAGGGACACCGCCAACCAAATCCCAATTTCTGTTGAGCCGTGGCCGGGTGCACACAAAACTACCCTAGCTCAAATTTATTCCCCTATCTTAGAGTCATAATACGTTTTCTGCCGCCTGGAACTGTTTTGTAAGTTCTCCCTAGCAAATTCAAAAGAGCTCTGGACAGATGAGTGACCTCAGCCACTCAACATATTCAACCAAGCATGACGGAGAGGATTCCGCGGCGAATCCGCCTCCTCTTACCCACCATAATATCAATAGGAAGCGACACCTCGTGACCGAAAATCAACTTTTTGGAGTAGGCTACAGCCAATACTATCATGAACAGTAGATCGGTAAGCAGGGTTGTCTGTTTGTGAACGTAAATAGTTATCATAGGGAGTTTGAAGCATCGTATGATGGTAGGTCGGCACGGACTATTATTTCTAGAGTTTGAAATAAAAGCCATCCCTCGTAATATTCATGATATTTGGCGCATATCAACACCTCCGGTTTTTTCCCTTGCTGCAGTTTACGGCCAAACGAATTAAGTCAACGGTTGATGAATCTCGCTTCTCCCTCAAATGCAGTAACGACATCATCAAGCGAGACTGTTGATGTAAAGGTTTCTGATAACGGATGCATTTCTCGACAAAGGCTACCGGCGAATTAAACTCATAGGTCAACAGGTCTGTCACGAGTGACGATTCTTCTCACGCATTGACGTGTGAATGGGACTTGTATGTTCTATTAACTTCAGCTCCAACCGGTAGAAGGCTTTAGGTGCAAACTGCCGGCTAAACGGCCAGTTTAAAATACACTGAAGTAACGAAATGAATACAGAAAGCGAATGGAAGTATTGTAGCCCCTATATGGCCAACCGAGGGGCTACGTGTTGCCTACTAGATGGCCCCGCGTTGGTTTGAATGCGCTAAATCTCCCCTTACTCCCAGCTCTCCTAATGTTGTTTATCCATTTTTCACGAAGTTGTTGGTTTGCAGGGAACACATAAAAACTCAGATTTTTATCTCTCTTGTTGTTTCTGAAGCAGCCAGGAACACAACAAGTGTATCCGCCGTAAGTTTTCTTCGCGCTCATACCGCGTATTATGCTTGATACTATGGCCGCTTTCGGAATCCTGACCACAGCACCCACAATGCACCATATTAACCTAATTTCAATATGGCGTCGCTGCAAATCCGCTATTTGTCACACAGTCCCATTGTGACAACAACGTAAGAGTGTGTCTGTGCCTGATTGTACCTACGGTGATGGAAAGTTTCATCAAAAAGACGCCCCACAATATAAAAATATGCAAGTTTGAGCTCAGCAGTAAGAACAGCTGGCAATTCGAAAAGTACATGAATATGACGTTAAAGGTGACGCGTCTCATTAAAACCCGGCGTGACTATCTAATTAAATGTGTAGCCAGCGCCACCTTGTGACTTCCTGGAGAACTCTGTACAAGTATAATCAGGAAAGAAACAATTTATTAATAAAATACGGTTTTAAAGAAATCACCACAACTGATACACTTAAAAACAATTGTGAATTGACAAAAAACAGTAATCCCAAATATTAAAGAATGGTTATTTGATAGTGGAATGAACAAATAATAAAAAGTGCCTTGTTTTATTTAGGTAACGATGGCATATTACCATACTCATTTGCATAAAAATAGTCTCACAAAACGAGACTTTCGCGAGATTGTAATGGTAACTGGTTCTCGGTACACAGGAAGACCCGGGGTTGTTTGTAATCTAGTACTTAATATTTAATGAGACATAGCATCTTTAACATTATGAATCGATACTTCACTTTGACACCCCACATAATGTACACGATCAAGACAGCATGCGCAAAAATGCATTCTTTCACAGTAAAACCCCGCGAACGAGTGCGTGCGTCTAATTTTGCAAATGCTTGTAATTGGTGAGGTAAGGCCCATGAGATTGTATACTGCACATTTGAGTAGAAAATCTTGCGAAACCTAATAGGCTACACACTTCCACTGCACGTGGTTCCAGGTTACCCAAACTTCTCTGTCCGAGTGCAAAATTCCTCTCGGGGACGCTATTACGCGGACACGGAAGTCTGGGTGCCCTGAAGTAATGTACTGCTCGCTTTCACCGCATATCCTGGTTACAGTTGTACCACTTCACACATTTGATACATTTCGGTAACCCATGGCAGTTTTGCGGGGTCCTTCAATTTGTTCGTTAATCATATCAGCCAAGCAAAGCAATCTTTCAGTTTCAGTTGTCATTTCTCATTTCAGAGAAAGCGCCCAAAGGGCCATTTTTGGCCAATGGCGGTCTGTCATATTACATATAGAATGTCGCAGAAACCGCCAAGAGCACAGATAAAGAAATTGTCGGTTGCAAAGACACTAAAAATGATACTTCGTTATAATTCGCGAGGCAATATGTCTAAAAATACCTTGAACGTCCTTACCGTAAAATCCAGCCTATCAGTTATTCCATACTCCATGAATGCATGGCAAAGAATAAGAAAAAATAACTGGTCTTATGCCCGAAGCAACGGCCTGATAATGGTTAAACTTTAAAAAAGTCTCCAAAAATGCATTACTTCAGCTAAGAGACGATTGGCTTATACCCGTTATTTGGTAACTTCGGATTATCAATGTACTCTTCGCGATTGTAAAATATGCATGGTCACAACATTGGAAAAATTAACTTCTGCAGAACAAGTTTTATTTACAGTAAGCTTTATTCAAACACACAGGATGATTCTCCCGAAACGAGCCTCAAACTTTTGCTAATATTTTTTTTCCAATAGAGACAGGAACTTTTGCAGACTGCCAATATTATGTTTTGACCTTATGCTGATGTACTTTTTAAATGTTGGCGTTTTCGGCAGCGTGGTTCCGTGGTATTGTTTGTGTGGTATGGGTGCCACTCATGAAAAGAGTGGGTCTCCACCTGCTGGCATATACAAAAATGCTCCGTAACACGGGCTTAGTGGTTTATGCGTGTACACGCTTGCACGCTTGAATCTGGCGACTGCCCCACGTACACCCGCGAACCACTAGAGTTTCAAAATCACGTAATTTTCAATCTTTATAGTAAGTATATTCCTCCCACACATCTTAAGTCGTGACAATATCACACACACACACACACACACACACACACACACACACACACACACACACACACACACACACACACACACACACACACACACACAAATTGTTGGCAGAATTTGGGCGCACAGCGCTGACCCATAGTTTTGACGTTGTGGCAATTTGGGACGGTATGTCAATTTGGGCCTGCATAGCGCTCCCTCACGACTCTCTGGAGTACTACTCGGTATTTTCGGGCTACTTTTACCATGAATATACCCTCTCTTACAATGTGGGTATAAATGTCCCTAGGGGTGAAAACATCAACGGCGAGCAAACAACTTAGGCTTGCCGCATATTCCCAGGTTATCGGACAAATTCATACTGGACGTAATAATAAAGTCAATTTTCTACAACTACGTGAGCATTCTTCAGGTGAAAAATTATGAAACAGGCCGCTGGGGTACGAGTTGGTCGAGAGAAGACAGAGAAAAATATGTTGATGACTTGGAAATTCATTTTTTACGAGAAGAAATCAACAAGGCAAGCGGGAATAAGTGTGGAGTATCCTTTTTTCTTATCTCCTGGAGATTTCATAATACCGCGAGATGAGTAAATAACATAAAATGTTGATTCAAAATCCATAATTTTCAACCGCCAGCCTAGTGAGACCACTTTTACTATTAATAGCGCCCTTTCTGCATGACCAGAATGACCGACCGAACTGACGTTGTCCATTCTTTAAAAACAAATAAGAAGAGAACTGGTCTTATTTTCATGATTTCGTAACTGGTTGATTTTCATTACTATTTTTTGTTCACTACAAATTATGTAATAAGGTTTTGTTGACTATGACACCAATCAAGTGGCGATTGGTTAAGCCCACTTCACTGTTTTAGCTGTAAGTCTTATTAAAACTAAAAACAAGGAAATATTAAAAATATCACTGAATGCATTTGAACATAAGTATATGTCAACGTAATTTAGAAATACTTCAGTGTTGATGTTTGAGGTTAGCAAGTAGTAAATAAGACTTCTATGAGTCTAATAATTTTCTTGTTAGGATCATGTTTTGAAGCAAACCATTGCCCAATTTTCGAGTTAGAAGATGTATCTGGGAAATGGGCCAGTGGAGTGAAGAGGGGGAGGGGGGGGGGGTTGTTCTTAATGTAGCTAGGGTTCTGTGTTGGTTACTAGGGCAGCAGGAACATTGATGTGAAATGTTCTTTGGCACAAAGATCCCAGCATTACTACTTAGAGCATTTCACCGTAACCCATTTTTAGTCCAATATGTTGAAAATACCCATGTGGGCTGGCGTACCCCCGTCGGAACCCGAGGATAGGGGAACTTGTTGTCCAATGTTTATTTGGTGCAACTCTAGCCACCCTTCGTTGTCCTTACCGCTCTCTGCAAGAAAACATGCCACGTATAACGAACTCTGATAGCGACGCGCAATATGTCGTACATTTGTGCAAGTTAATGTCCTTGCGCATTGTAAGCTTTCCAGCGGTGCGTGGTGGCAGTGTTTTCTGTAGTCGCTAATTGGTAATGGGTTTACATGGTCACACCCGATAACCGTTAGACTAATTTTCATAAACAAGGTCAGACAGAATGATAATGAAAATAATGTATTCAACCAGAAATTAGCAACGTACTGTATAATGTGTGAATTTTGGAGGCGGGTCAAGGACCCTCCTTCACTGAAACGACCACAAAAGCATGTCAGTGTGTTGTAGTAGGGCTCCCTTATGACACACTAGATCCGCCAGTGACGTGACAGCTGTAAACAGACTCTACGCTGGGACTTGTTTTCTTGATCACATGTTTTGCATTCAATCATACTCACATGATTGCGGCACGAGGTCATGCATTGCACGATCACAAGTCTATAACAGCAGGTAACAAGGTATAAAGACAGACTGCATGCATAGATTTACATTTATTGTCGTTGGATCGTGCAGATAAATAATCCTAGATGGTTTTTTTCGTTAGTGCTCACTGAAACAGTATATTGTAATGGCAGTGAGTTATTTGGCATCGATTTCCGCGCTTTTGATCGCCGGCTTAGGCTCGGGCTCCGCGGAAGGACTGGGTCAGTGCGAATGGCCTCCAAGCGTGTGGTGCAGCTCTCAGGAAATTGCCAGAGCGTGCCATGCTGAGAAAGGATGCTCCAAGTCCGTCTGGGTGCCTCCATCGAATGCTTCGAATCTCGGGGTTTCTCATCGTGTTCGAATCGGTTTGCTGTACGAATCTCTGTGCCCTGGTTGTCGGGATTTTATACATGAACAAGTGTACAAGGCTTTTCAAGAAGTGGGAGACATTGTTAACTTTACCTTGATCCCATTCGGCAATGCACGTGAAGCTTGGAACGAGACAAAACACAGATGGGATTTCACTTGTCAACATGGGAAGAGAGAATGTATTGGAAATATCATTGAAACCTGCGCAATTAATTTGTATCCAGACCAAGATGTTCACCTGAAATTTATCTACTGTGTGGAGTCTGCCAAAACATTTCCTGATGAAATATTTGAGACCTGTGCTGCGAAATCACAGATGGACCCTAAAAAAATTCGAAACTGTTACACATCAAAGACTGGTAACACTTATGAACACGAGATGGCACTGAGAACCCCGGATCATTCTTATGTGCCGTGGGTGAGCCTAAATGGCGTCCATACCAAGGAAATACAAGACGAAGCTTTCACTGATCTGGTGAAATTGATCTGCGATGCATACGTAGGCACTAAGCCACCAGGCTGCAGGAAGAAAAGAGAATCATGCAAAAACAATTATTAAGTCTAATATTTGATTGCTTATTGCTGACTCACCGATTGGACATTTTGCAGTAGCGCTGCGAAATACCATGACTACCAATTTAATAAAGATCCCATCAGAGAGTTGCGAATTTGAGAAGGAAAACTGTGTTTTCAATTCTCATTTCAGTTGCCCAGTTTGTTGCTTCCACAACAATGACTAGTTTCTCCCTACATAGGTGGAATGAATTGTGGTTATAATCCGACTGCCTGTTGCCAAAAAAACAAATATTTTTCATCTAACTACGGGTTTCCCCTAGAGACCCCGTCTGGTCTATAGACAGCCTCCCAATCTTAGGAATATGCTAGTTAGAAGCAGGTTCATTAACATAGATCACCAAGAGGTTGGCTCTGTGAGATGTGATAAGCCCAGGTGCCTGAGTTGTACTCACATATCAAGGGAGTCGGTCATTAGTCGCGATGGCGTCTCATATGAGATCAGGGACAAATTCTCGTGCTCGAGTGCGGACATTGTGTATCTTATTAGGTATGGTAAATGTCCCCATTATTGGTATTTCGGGGAGACATATAACTCGTTACGCACGAGAATGAACGGCCACAGACTGACGATCCTTCACAACAACAAAGCGGTCCCCATTGGGCACTGAAGATTTCAACCTACCAGGCCATACTACCAGTGACCTCAGTGTACTGGTGGTCAAAGGCGGGCTGCCGGACATTTACGCACGAAGAAACCGTGCGAGACCGAATTCATCGCCAAATTCAACACTCACGCCAGAGGGCTAAATAGAGACATAGTGGTCAGTTCTATCTCACTACAAGTATGTAGTGAATAAACTCCAGTTGCTACCTAGGCCTACTGTCTCTGTTTAGGTCTCCCTCTCTCGGGTCATGCTTAGGCCTACCCCACTGGTAGTTGCTATGCCCGATATTGTTCATATTGTTCACGTTGTCTATTGTATGATGTCACCATGTTGTCTCCTGTGCGATTTTATTTTACATCGAGGCTACATGTACTCAGCAGTCTGTAGCACACCCTTGACAAAGAGTGCATCGCTCGAAATGTGGAGATATTTTAGTATACTTTAGTACCGACAGTCGTCGTTTTAGTTTTATTAGTTTTACTATTTCACGTGATCCTATTAGACATCAAGTTGAAAAAATCAAAGTGAGTTGAAATTCAAAATGGCGGAATCCGCCATCTTGAATTGCAAAATGCTTAAAGTTGCGCCAAGTGCAACCAAGCTCTCCTGATCATATTTAATATATTTCAACAAAAATCTTTACAGTAACTAACATTGCAGGGTTCACTATGGGAGCTATCGGGGCTGGCTAGGGTTAGGATGAGGGCTGGGGCTAGGGC